>JAHHUM010001575.1:0-217908 GCA_036173005.1 Crenichthys baileyi
GCATCAATACTTCGGAGTAAATCGATAAAATTACAGACAAAGGCAATGAAGACTGGTTTTAGTCTTCTTTAATGCATTTTCCAACCATCCGTCCAATGTCGTCGTCTTATCTGAAATTGGGCCACAAAGGGAACGGCTCCTAGAGGAAAACCTGGATATCCTTCATCCCAGAGACATCCTGCTTATTCTAGATGACCCCAAGGTTTTCTTAAGCCAGAAAGACATGTAGTCCTTCAAACAAGTTCTCAGTCTACCACAGGCTGTTCTTCCAGTGAGACGAGCCTGGAGGAGCAGCAACTCTACTGTGCAATCTTTATCTCAGGACCATAGGTGAGGGTCGGAAAGTAGCTTTGCTTTTAGGCTCAGACTGGAGCATCACCCACATTACTGCAAACAAGGCCCTAAATCCCTCTATGCATTTTTTTTGCTCAATCCTACCAAAACCCCTCAACAAGATACTCCTCCAGTGGAGACGCAGGCGGACTTCCATCCTAGAGGTAGAGATCCATCTTTTCAAGTTGAGAACCTGAGACTAACAGGAGTTGATCCTAAATACGGCAAATCTATCCAGTGCATGCCAAAGGCTATGGCTTCAAGATACAGACAGAACCACATGATATCAGAAAAGGCAATGACCCTGAGGAGCCCCAGACCCCGTTGAACCATGAACACCACAATCAGACTCAGAGACCAGGAGCATCTCTTGGTCCAACCTGCATAGGGATCAAGCTTGGTACCAGAATCTTTCAGGTGTATATTATATATTAGCTTTTTAGACCAAACTATTTCTTTTCCAACCAGAAACACCAAACCCAAACTCTTGATCAGAAGCAGGCTCATAGCAGATTCATGTTAATATGTCAAAATATCACTTCCATATTATTTATCCTGCGAGTCCCTGCTTTTGCTGTTATTTTGCTCTTTGCTGGTTATTTTTTGATTGAAAGTTTCATTGAGGCTTTAGCTAAGCTCGCTCCTGTTAGACAAAGACCAGCATGAACATCGCAGCTTTACGTTTCTACCAACTGATATTAAGAGTTTTCCCACACACAGACTTCACCTTCTTCCCTCTCCACGTTTTGCAAAGTCACAATGAGGGATTCCAACCACGGACTCCGCCTCTCTGTCCTTGCCTCTCCAGCTCAGCCTAGAGGCTTTGTATTCTCCTCCCTTGTTTTAAGTCACTTCATTCTGATGCTGTGCAACACCCAGTTGATTCCTCCCCCCCCCCCCCCCCCCCCCACACCTCCACTCTTCTCCATCTGGGCCAACAACGGCCTTTAAGGACTTATTTGGTGTCTGTCTTTATTCCCACAGCTTGTCTCCGGCCTACAAGCAAACTGCAGTGTGTGCTCTTTCTGCAAGTTGATATAAATCTCCCCAATCACCTCCTTAGTCCTGCTTGCTCTCTCCTCAGATTTCGCTTTGCTCTGCTACATATGAATGTATGTGAAGTTTGCACTTTTATCTTTAATCGATCAGTTTGGTATGCCTCAAATGTTTCCACATATTTTTACGTAAAGGAACAGAAGCCTTGCTCGTCAACTCTTTGCACTTCTATTTAACATTTAAAATTACTAATATAACTCCTGTCTGACCATTTTTCATAGCAGAAAATCCAAATGTTGCCTTTGATATTTCCTCAAACTGATGCTTAAATTGGGTGGCTGGAACAATTAACAGGCGTCTTCATCACAAAGGAGGAAAGCAATTGTTAGACAAATCTGGGATGCTCTCATCTGGCTGTGCTTTATAAAGAAAAGCTCTGCCAGCAGTAAGCTTTGAGGCAAAGACAACCTCATGGGCCAAAAGGCTACAGGCCTGCCAAACATATGCAAGTGGAGCATCCTGCAAAAGGAAGATCTATTGTTCCAAGCCAGAAGGAGCTGAAGTGAGTTGTCCTTGAGGTAGAGATTATGCTCTGCAGCCCATAACTTGAGAACATGTTTGACGTTTTTATCTAAGAAAACTTAGATTTTAAAATCATAAACTGTAACGTATTTGATTTGGATTTTATGTGTTAAAAACACACAAAGTAGTGTATTAATTTCAGTGTAAATTCATCTGTTCTGGTTTCAGACGGTTGTTATAGAACATTTGAGAACAAACAGCATCATTAAGACCAGGGAACACACCAGACAGGTCAGGGACATGGACAGGGTTTTCTACATGGAAGCTGGTCAGAGTTGATGGGTAGATGTACCTAGATACTGGGAATAAACCCAGTTAGAGGCTGCCAAAGATTTGAGACTGGGGCAGAGGTTCCCCTTCCACTGAGTCAGTGACCCTAAACATAAAGCCTTTTGTTAGTTTGTTTTTCCTTCCACTTGACAATTACCTTCTAATTGTGTTGGTCTACTACGTTAAATCCCAGTAAAAGACACTGAGGTTTAGTGGTTGTACGCAGGGGCAATGTGAGAAACTTCATCAATTACTAGTACTTTTTCAAGGCAGTAAGAATGAGACCGAAAAACAGGCAGAAAAGATTTAGTATTTGAATGAATGACTTGACCTGCTGTAGCTCAGAGTTACTAAAGTTGGACTTGCATCAAAGTATCTGCGGGTCAAAGCGATCAAGCTAAGGAGGGGAGCTTGAGGGTAGTGGATCCACTGTATCAGTGTGATGACCCACACAGCTTCAGATCTGTGACTGGAATGAGGAGACGACACCCTGTTTGGCCTTATGATGGCCTCTCAGAGCAAAAACAAGGAGGATTTGACAGCTCTGGAGGGCAAGCATCTTTCTAGCAGAATGTTTCTGTGAGCTGAAGTTTAAAGCACACACAACCATTAAATCACACATTTTTTAAGAATAAACTGAAACTCCTTCAGTGTCTCGTTCACACGCAACATGACAAACCTACTGGGGCTCCAACAACAAGAAGGAAGCGTGGAACAAGCCGTGCACATGCAGCTACATGCTCTCGCAGGCGTTTTGGGATGTTATTACAGCAAACAGTGGTGAGGCGAACAGATCTAAAGAGAAAGACAGGAACAGGCAGACAAACCCCAGCAAATAAACAGCACCCCATGGCCACTGCCATGGCCACACACTCACACATGCAGATTCATGAGACCCGGGCATGCTCCCTGTTGGAATGACTAAGGTTGTATTATAAGCTGCAAACAATCAGAGTAACCCCATGAGAGCACAGATGTTTTATCAGCTCAGGGTTCAGACTGGATAGAGAGATAAAAAGCTCAGTTCAAGGATGTTATTTCAAATGGTTGCTTAAATAAATCAGATGTTCTTTTTGGCTGCACAGCAACGGTCTTCCCTGTTTGTGTTTGTCCACTCTCAAACAATGTGATCGACTCTTCCACGGGGAAAAAAAAGAAAATTTTTCTTCAGTGACTTTTCTAAACAGCTTTGACCAGAAATAAACTATTTCAGACACAGAGAGGAGAGTTTATGGAGCCATTAACAATGTGAGTTTACATTTCTCAATTTCAATACTTGCATGTAGAGAATAAACCCCAATACACACATGGACACACACCTAGCCAAATTCTGAGCCCAACTACTATAAAATGTGAAAATCTTTCCCGAGGTCAGGAGTTTAGACCTAAACAAACACTAACGATGAGGACAATTACCAGCAGATTGGCCCATTACCAAAATAGACTGCATTCCGCTCAGAGGGTGTGTAACCCTCGCTCCCCTTGTGTGTGTGGATGTGTGTTTGTTTACCATCTGCTGCTAACGAGCTCGGAGTGAGCCGGGTCCAGGTGTGGGAGTGTTTAGTGTACACTGGAGGGCAAGTAAGCCTCCTGTTTGAGATACACACTTACAGTCTCCTAATTCCACATAATCCTGTATGCTAACATGCTAGACTTGACTAACATGAGAGCGACACTTTGACCTTTTGGAGGAAAACTTGGTTATTAGTCTGTTTCTGTGGCAACGAGCTACCTCACTAGAACATAAATCGTTTATAACACAGCTTCTTTTGGGTGTTCAGAAAAGCAAGGCAATAAAAAACCAGGAAAGCAGAGAAAGAGTTATTTTTACCATTTAGAGACCATTTCTCCACAAATATCGGCATCCCCGGTCAAGAGTTCTTGCTTATACACTCTTTGCTTCACCGGGCCCCTCAGATTTGGGTTTGGCGGCAGAGACAGCCATGGAAGAAGGTTGGTTTTGTGTTGGGAGAACAATTTCTGTGTTTATTTAACCATATTTTGGATATTTTAAGTTTTCTGGTAGAGGCCACCAGTTTTTTTTTTTTATTTAAAATGTCCTGGTTTTTTCTAAACCTTCATAATGCCATGCACTTTAAAAATGTTTCAAGGATGTCGGGAATGTTTCTGTCGCATCATCACAGGTCCACCACCACATATAACAGTGGGCCTGTGGCACTTTTCCACATATTCAGCTTTTGTTTTAAGTCAGACTTCATCTCATCTGACCAAAGCACAAGTTTGTAAACACAAAGTAAAGTGCCTGAGTTAAATTCACTCATTTCTATCAAGGGTCTCAATACTTAAGGAGGGTTTTGTAAGAACTACGTAAAAACCAGAAAATGTTCCTCCTCTATCTACTGTGTGTTTAGACAAGTTGGACATTTTATTTTTTAACTCCTAATGTAACATTTGAGGTATTATGTTTGGTAGGAGGCAGCAGTCATTGGTTGGCTGCGTGTTCACAGTTATATCTGCAGCAAGCTGTTGTATGGAGAGGTCAGAAATGCTTTGTAAAATTAAAACATTCATTTAAAATGTGACATGCTCTAAAATAAAAAGCCAAGAACTTAAGAGCTAGTAGCAGCTTTACTATTAAACACAATTATCTATTAGAAACACACCATTAGAATATTTGTGCATACTTGGGAAATATCCTACAAAATTGTTTCTAAAATTAAAAATATTTAGAATTCAATTCTGTCAAAGTATCAGTCGGGATTTAGAAAACAGCACAATAACTGCTGTTGAAGAGGTGATTATTATTATCAATGCAGCAAATTTTGACACAGTTGACAAAACTATTTAGCTAAACAGCTTTGGGCTGAAACAAGTAATCAGGTTAATCAATTATTGAAATAAGCGTTAATTAATTTAGCAACCAATAATTGTTACTGGAGTATATAGATCCTAAAAAATGAAATCTGCTGAAAGAACAACCCACTCAGAGCAGTAATTAGGCCAAAACTGTACAAAAATATATACATTTTGCATTTAAGATGAAAAACCCTTTTTCCAGAACTCCTCAAGTGGCACAGTTGCAGCTTCACCTGCTTTAAACTGTAAAAAAGTCTCCTATGAAGCACCTTTTGCTACACAATTATTAATTAAAATTGTCAACAGACTAATCGATTAGAAAAATAATTGTTAGTTGCAGCCCTAAAACAGATTACAACATATTGAACCTGTCGCAAGTGCTTCAAGTTGGTTCTCAACTGGGTCGGCTTGAACACGGACTGTCCAATGTGCCGGAGGTCTGTAAAGGAGCTCCTCTGGGCTTTTGTAATAGATATCGTTATGTTTCAGTCGTACCTGTTACTGCCTTCTGTGTTCTGACTGTTCAAAAAGAGATTTTAGTCTCAAAACATTTTTACCTGGATAAATGAAGGATAGCAAGATGGCACAGTACTGGATTTGTGACATTTTTAGGTTTAAATTCAGTTAAAATGCAACTAGTATGTAACAAAGTGTTTGTTTTTCTACATTTCAAACAGTGGCAGTAGTATTTAGCATAACTGCGGCCTACAAGTTCCTGTGTTGTTTTCCTATCCTGTGCACATGCCAAATATTTGAACTCCTGTTAGTTTTCCAATCTCTGCCAGCTCACTTCTATTCTTCTTGGTTTGTTTCATCTTCTCACATGATGATGAAGGGTCTCCAAAATCTCTTCCCACCAATCTTTAGGGAGGGGGGTGGATTGACATCGGATGGTTTGCGCCTCATGGTGCCAGGCGGATGCGTGGGGTGTGTGCTGAGGTTGCCAATAGAAGGCGGGCATGGGGGGTGCCAGGCGGAGGCTCCACACTGGGATACATGCTTAATTAGCATCCAAGATGGATGGAGCGAGGAGGGAAGGCATGGATGGATGGATAGATGGCAGTACAGGAGGCTAATTATGCCATTTGAGCAGAAACGACAGAGTTAAACGCCTTAGCATCTCAGTCGGAGAGTAAAAAGCTCTGCTCAGGCATCGTTTCAAAGCATTTGCCCTCTCATTCGCAGCTTATTGTATATACGAGCGTATCAAATTTACGGCACAGGCAAAAGGGCTCCAAGAAATTCATTTCCTGAACCCTGGCCATACTTTCTGATGAATGAGACAGCTGTGCCGGCAAAGCTGGGAGCTTTAGCACGTGTCATCTGGTCCTGTCAAGCCCGAGCTTTTTCTAATTTGAAAAAATGGAAAAGTGACATTCTGCTCATTCACACTCGCACACATGCCAAGCATTCTGTCAGAGAGCTGGCAGCTGGTGAATTGCAGCACATCCAGTGACTCGACACAATCATGCACTTGAGAAGAGCGAGATCGCTCTTGAATTTGAGCTCAGTTTCTTTCCCATGTTAAGAAGCTATTAAAATCTGCCGATTGTGAGAAATTCATGCAGACAGATGTGGTGAACTCAAAGTGTTTTACCATATGACGCTGATGAGAAATAGGAAATTCTCCATCATCTGTGTGCTCTCGCTCTCTGTTAAACATGGTCTGCAGAAGACATTAACTTTTCCACTAGTAAACTAACACATGATGTCATCAGGTTCAGGATGAGGACATGAACTCACTTTCTGCGTATGAAATGCAGTTAACCTTTCTCAGTCTCTGCTCTCCATGACAATCTCCTCAGATCTCTCTCCTGCTGGATTTTTTTATCCAACCAGGATGAATTTCACGTTGCCATTTTACCAGTTGCCATGGCGAGAATGAGGCTTGCTTTGTGTGTTTGCCTATGTGTGTGTGTATGTGTGTCCTGGTAAACCAAAGCAGCATTTTCAAGGCACATGATTTGCCACTGAACCTGACTAATTTAGGGGAAATGGGCTTCTGCTTGAAAACCATCTGAATGACAGACATGCATAATTTGTCTGAGTGTGTGTGTGTGTGTGAACATCAATAAGGAGATCAACCAGACCTATGGCTGCAGGCTATTATGATAATACAATCAATGGACAAAGAATTTCAACCATTCTATCTAAACCTACATTTCCTCCTGTCCTCATCACTCTGTTGGTATAACCTCTTACTCAGCGACATGATGCGTAGAAGATTTATTGCGCTGCATCATGTAATACATAAAGAAACACATAAAAGGTCTTCCACCTGAGTCCCTACTTCTTGCTGGGAGTAATGCCCCCTTTATGCATCTCTTTGCATAATGGCCCCCATGTCGCTCACACAGACTCCTATCCAAAGAGGGAGTGTTCCCCTCCTAACATCATGCTAAAACTGCACACCAGCATGCACACTACCATAATGCTGTTGTAAACACACACACAAGTACAGAGCCTCTTTGGTGCACAGAGCAGCAGCTCTGATGTGCTCTTACTTCCTGGCTCCCATTCAGACACATTAGAGCTGCCTACATTACACAGACATCCTAATGATATCTGGTAATGTGGCACTGCTGCATTGACATGCACAATGAGTTTAAACCGAGCACAGGAGGAAAATGGTGCTATCATCTGGTCCCTCATGGAGTCATTTGGATTTATTGTAGTTTGTGTGGTATTAAATCCTGGGATTTAGAGATATATCGGCATTGACCTCGGTATCACCCTATGTTGGTCATTGTTGGAGTACAACTGAACCAATATTAAAAGCCAATGTTTATTTCCATCTTGTTGCTGTTTGTGTGTTTCAGGAGGGGGAGTGGGAGGAGGCTGGCCATGTGGTATTTGTTTGGTCATGTGACAGAAATGCAGGGCAGGATTGTGGGTGTTTAACTGAAGCAGAGAAGCAATGACAGCGATGGGGTCATTTTTTACAGTGTGACAATATGGGTAAATATCAGTTATCAGGCCATAATAGCAATATTTTATATCAGACATTTTCATTAAATACTGTTATGTAGATATTTTTTTTTACTACCAGATCCATCTCTGTCCTTCTGCGTCTCCTCTTTACCTCCAGCAGTGGCTCACCCTCAAGTATTTAAAATGTTATCACAGCACTTTTTGGTATTCATTGCAATTAGGATAATGACTAGGGGTGTAGAGATTTTACAAGATTAAATCACCACAATATTTATCATCAAAGCCCAATCTAGGTGTCATCATAACTTTGTCCGATAAAGTGTAAGCCATTCTGAGCATAGCGTATGAAGATCGGTGCTTTGGCATAATAATCTGTTGTTTCGAAGCTTGAGGCTCTTATTTTGAAGGAAGAGAAAAGTACTAGTCAAATTGCCTTGTTATATCATCAGAGTTGGTTAAGACTTATCAGGCAAACCAGCTGGGAACACACTGCTTCAATAAGCACTGGCTGAGACTGCAATTTAGTTGGAAAAAAGAAGTGGTTGAGGAAACCTTTCACTACGTTTAAAAGGCTTATGTGGTGCATTTTGGGTACTTCGTGGAAAACAGAAACTGTGACAGCAAATGATTGGTAAGCAGCTAACCGATAGGTGGCAAGTAGGGTTGCATGACTAATTATCTATTACAATTAACCCACTTTTTCCTGACTCTTTGCTTTCATTTTCCTTCATCACCATGTCCCCACCACTCTTTGTCTAATCTGGCATCATGACCACTAAATCTATACGTCAGGTGCCCATACCCGATGAAAGGCGGTAAGTCGGCCTGACAGGCCAATTATATGCATATCACTTGAAATATATATCCTATCGAATATTGCCTCCTGCGCTCCTTTGCAACTACAACAACGTACGTACCGATATTGTCATGCCGATTGCTAAACAATATAATGTGCAGCTGGAGCGCTAATGAGGTACCATCCGCTTCAGATGGAATATTTACTGTTTCTAAGATATCTGGACTGCAGTTGATCATTTCTAGTTTGAAATCTAAGACTATGTGTTCATTCTAAACTAGATAATTGTTTATTATGAAACATGTTTTTTTAAAAGCCCTGTTGGTTCAGAGAAATATGAAAACTGCAGTATTCTGCACTAGATGCAAATGCTGGTGACTTGTAAAGCCTTGATTATTTGAAAAATGTTACTTTTAGTTTTCCCAGAACGCTGTTAGCTCATCTTTTTCTTTTTGAAAGATTGGTTGTGTACTGGTGGTTTAGAGTGACTGAATCAGAATCAGAATCAGCTTTATTGCCAAGTTTGTACATACAAACAAGGAATTTGACTCCGGTACACTTTGCTCTTTGGATTTTGTTTTTGCACTACAGAATATACATATCTACAATGTACAAATATACACATATATAAATAAAAAGGTGCATTTGCAACATCTGTATGCTGTTGTTTTGTATTTTATTGAATGTTCAACAGAGAAACAGCCTGAGGGAAGAAACTGTCTCTGTGGCGGCTGGTTTTAGTGAACAGTGCTCTGTAGTGTCGGCCTAAAGGCAGAACTCTAAACAGTTTATGTGCAGGGTGTGGGGGGTCTGCAGAGATTTTAGCAGCTCTTTTCCTGACCCTTGACCTGTATAAGTCCTGGATGGAGGCAAGGTCAGCCCTGATGATTCTCTCTGCAGTCCTGATTGTTCGTTGCAGTCTGGACCTGTCCTGTTTTGTGGATGAACCAAACCACACGGAGATGGATGAAGATAAGGACAGACTGAAATGTTTGGTCTTCATTGGCTGTAAGCCATAGGTATCGCAATTAACTGAAATAAAGGCTTATATCCCTCATACTGAATCTGTATAATATAAAACTGTAACATTTTTAATGTATTTATGCAAGTTCCCGCTATTTTACCTGTATACACCTGTACTTTCTTCTCATGATTGATTATGTTGTTCTGCAGAATTATTTTAATAATCTCATGAACTCTCACCACTGTTATTTTTTTAGGTTTATCTCTTTACTAATTCTTTGCTGGGTTTAAACAAACATGTTGATTAGGAAACTATATTTTTATGACTTTGTTGTTTTTAGTCTAGATTCAAAAAGCTTTTATGTTCTGAACCAATTCTCATAGATTTACAGCGTATCAGGGGATGGCAGGACCAGATGATGTTCCTAAGAAGGGTACAATGGTTTATGTCTGTATGATTGAGTTTGGAGAGCCAGGGCCAGGCCCCAAGGTCCACTCATGCTTCAGGCACCACTAGTGGCCCAAATTTAATTCAGACAGTGATGGATACTAAGTGGAGGTCAATGAGCGCTACAATGACATCTGCCTTCTGTGGCTGATCAACACCAGATGTGCCACAACGGTGTAGAACCATCTGTAAGGGGTTTCATGGTGCATGTTGGTGAACCTTCAAGGAAGGGGGTTTCAGTGGTTTAGGCAAGATACATACATCAAGGCTGTAAATTATTCATACCCCTGGCCGACATAGATTTGAATTTTTCTTTTATTTAACCCAAAATTTTATTTGATTGACAACAGTCTTTTCATTTATGATAATATAATGAAAAGAGGGAATATCAGAGTATTTATGAAAAAGTTTATTATAAATGCTTTCTGTGGACTTCTGGTGGTATCTTTGACCTTTAGTAATAAACTCCAAGTCTTCGAGTTTGGGAGACCTCTTTCCCATTTTACCTTAATCTTTGGTTCCCTCCAGAGATTCTGTTATAGGGGTTTCCAAAGTTGGGCTGCCTTTAAATACCTCTGCAGACATTTAAAATTAATAAAAAAGCTGATTATGATGAAGCGTATGTATACTGTAAATGTTATTGAGTCTGAATTGAATCCCTGAATCCCCAAGGTTCAAGTCAAGACTGTGGCTGGGCCACTCCAAAACGTTAATATTTACTGCCCGTCAGAAGAAACTTGTTGTGAATAATTTTGAGATCCAGCCTTTTTTCCTTTATGTGGGTCTGTAAAATAACATGACGGCGGCAATAAAACACAAACATGTTCGTCACTGGAGTTCCCGCACGGTGCCACGTGTGATGTTGCATTTCATGGATTTTGATTATGTTGATTCTGCTTATACTTACAAACCTCCAGGCTATCCATGAAACGATGCATGATCTAAATATTTCATATAAATGAATTCACTGGACTACTGAAACATTACTGAGGTTAAACATGCAGCCTAAGGACATAAGCTGTTGGAATCCATTAATACAATTTTTGTTTCTCTGCCTAAACGACTTCCAGAGAGGCAGTTATGGGTTCAGGGCCTTTGATTGTTCAGTGTTGGAACAAGAGATCTTACATATCCTGCCCTGTGTTTTCTCTTAGATGGCACCCAGAGGAGCTGATTCCCGGCCAAGGCAACGGTACGAAGATTTAGACCTGGATTACAACCTACAACCCAGGTGAGATCAAAGTATTTATTTTTTTATTCTTGCACGTCGCACCATTTCCTGTCTTTGTGCCTTTGTGTGCGCCCGCACACACACACACACACAAGCACACAAGTAGTGTAGACTAATCCTCTTTGGAGCTTATAATTAAATCTGGAGTGTTTGCCTTGGGAGTGTCTACTCATCCCAGGAATAGGACTGATCAGCTCTCCAGAGAGCAGGGTGCAGGCAGGAGGGTCTCTCTCACAGGCATGTACTTTCCCCCTGTTTAACCGTCATCTTGTAAAAATTATATGGCAAACTCGCATCTGTCCAACCTCAACAACACATATTCATGTAAGTGTGTGTACATGCACCAGCCGAGCAAACGGCACCGTCATGGCTCGACTGCAAAGTGGAGCGGCGTGGTGCGAGGAAAGTGAGAGCAGGAGACTGAGGGGAAGAGAGGGGACACCGGGATGCAGAGGAAGAGACTGAGGGGAAAGAGAGAACAGTTATTTCACGGGTTATTGCCCCTCCTGATATGACAGGCACCAGGGAGCACAGACATCAGCCCTGGTTCGGGGGGAAACAGAGAATGTAGGATGGAGAAGCAATGAGGAGGAAGCAGCAGAAGGACAGAGGAAACCGTTTAGTCCCAAGTGTGGAGATTTTGATAAACTTTAACACCTCAAAATAAACCCAGGCTCTTTTTAGGATTGTAATACAAGATTTCTGTAGGAAATAATAGGCTTTTTTGTCAGATTTTCTGTTCAAATCACTAAACCTATTGTTGTGTTTTTAAACTGTTTCTCAGACAATTTATGCAATTTATAGCTCCTCATTGTGAGCTCCGGAAAATCGTGCATGGCATTTATTTCTCTGTTGTTTCTGAAATTATTTCCACATCATTAAAAAGTAATCACTGGCTCAATTAGTAATGGAAACATTAGATTTTAAATTTCGAGTGTCATCTCTAGAACATTATTAATAATGGCAGCCATCAAGTCGTCTGCCTACATGATGAGATTTTCAGATAACAATCGGGTTCTTGTCCTTTTTTAAGCAGCTTTAGCCTGAACTGAACAATTGACATGCTTCAGCACATCTTCTTGTTTCTAATGTTTCTGTAAAGATAAATTACAACTCCTTGGTCGCCTCGAACACTTCCAACTGTCATGAGCGTAAACACAAACTGAACAGAGGACTGGATACAAATATGTTCTGGGAATGGGTTTCTTTCTTTTTTTCCATAGCGAAAGGGAAAAACACAGGAGAAAAAGAGAGCAGACAGCAGCAGAGAATTGAATGCATTTTTCAAAGTGGGCCTGAACTTTGTGCGAAATCCCCCCGGGGGCCACCATTATTGAAAGCCATTTCCTCTCAAAATGAGTGCGGCTCCACCATTGGCCTGGCTCTTATTAGCATACATTTGGCCTGCCTTTGTGTGGAGCCGGCTGGGGCTGCAGCTGGAGGATCGGGAGCGAAGGAGGTGAGAGTTTGCATAAGTGTGTGTGTGTGTATGCATGGATATAACAGGAGATGAAGCAAAGCATCTCACAGATGGGAGCATACAAAGAGAGGTGGAAAGCAGGAAAGAGGTATGAGTCAGGGAGATGGCTGCTAAGATGTTTTGCTAAATTCCTTTGGAAATTATAATTTATTTGTTAATTCTATTAAAGATCTTCAACAAAGAAAATAGTATATTGACCTGATTTGAGTGTTTGCTTTGTGGTTTTGAATAGATTTCCATTTATTTGTGTATTGAAATTGGAAGGTAGAGCTTTAATAGGGGCAAGTATACATGGTATCGCTGTGCTTACACAAATATAGTAAAAAATTGGATCCTCCCATGGTAGTCTGTATTCCTGACATATTTGGATTGATGGATGTTTAACGTCAACTTTGTCAATACAAAAAGAAATTCAAGTAATATAAATTTCTGAAATTGTTTTATAAAAATGCCATTTCTGGTGGGGAATACATTTGGACACTTTATTCCCACTTAAAAATCCTAAAATCGCATGCTGTCATAGCACAACAGGAGCACATGTTTAGAACATCCTGAAAAAGCATTTCTGTTTAAACCTCAGACATTCAGCCTGGTGTTCCTGACTATTGAAGTGAGCGTTAACGCCACAGTGAGATCCAAAGAGCTGTCTGAGGCCTTCAGAAAGAAGACTGTAGCAGCTTATGAGACTGGTGAGGGATTTAAAGACGTCTCACCACTGTAGAGAAAATATTCTACAAGTGGAGGACATTCTGAACTACTGCCAACATGCCCAGGCCAAGAAAGTTTACCCTGAGAGCAGACCACAAGATGCTAGAAGTTTCCAAACATAGACCAGGACTTCTGGAATAATGTTCTTTGGAAAGATGAGTCTGAATTTGAATGGTTTGAACACCAGAACAATGGACATGTTTGACATAAACCAGCTGAAGCATGGAGGTGGAAGTCTGATGGTTTGGGGATGCTTTGCAGCAGCAGGGCCTTGTCAACCTACCATTATAGAATCAACCATGAGTTTTACCATGAATCAGAGGGTGTTTGAGGAAAATGTGAGAACATGTATAAACAAAGATTTTAGCTGAATCAGAACCAGACCCTGCAACATAATAATGACCCACAGATGTTTTAGGATGCAAAGTAATGGAATAGATGCTTTGGGGTGACTTGAAAGGGGCTGAACATGCAAGAAACCCCTCAAAGCTGAGTGGGTTTAACAAGTAATATGAAGTTATTTTGATAAAAAGGACACAGAAGTCTGAGTTTCCTTCAAGAAGTTTCTGTTTCTATGGTTTGCACGATATGTGGTTGGGATCATTGCACTGCTGTAACACACTGCAGAAAACTATGGCCCAGGCTTCTGATTCTATTCAAGGAATAGACCTTCCCTAAGTTCATTTTCCCACAAACAAAAAAAAAAACAGACCGGCAGGTTACAGCATGCCCCATTATCTACTTTATTCTTCTGGAAAATATTTCTCATCACGTTGTTGCGGCCCAAAGTGTAGCTGCAATAAATCAGCTTCCTGGCCTGGCTATTCCCAAGTCTCAAATTAAGAAACTTGAAGTAGTTTGTTCCAAAGTAGGGAGGTGTGATGGAAAGAAACCTCAGCCTGAAGCTGGCTTCTTGGGGCTACTGCACAGCACAGCAAGCCAGTAAGTGAATCTCAAGGCTTGGAGAGAGGATTTGGAAAGAAAAGCTGGAAGTGGTAACACAGAGAGGTTCGCCCCAGGGAGGGTGAGAGTACTACTTTGGCTCTTACCTCACTCTCCACCGGCCATTAACGTGGGGGTGTAGCTCAGCCTCCGGATAGGCTCGACGCTTTGGGACGCACACAGAAACACAAGGCCATATGGAGAATATTAACATCATTACCAATTCAAAGAGGCAGGTCATGGTGGCAGTGACCCAAGCCCTGGTTATCCAATCAGAACAACCCCTGACCCACTCCCCTAAGGTGATTGGATTAGAGGGGGCAGGCTGGCACCACGTTGCTGGTCATGGCTGATTAATGTGCAACTGATGACCACAGAAGATATGCTCACATGTGAACCATGGGACAGACACATGTACCAAAACCCCTCTTTGGACTGAAATCGAAATTATATGTCAAGCAGGCTGACAATCAGCTCCGAACACCAGGTTGGAGAAGACCTCAAGCTGGCACCTCTCTGTGAACGTATGATTATAGTCAATCATTCTGAGGAGACTCTCATGGTTATTTTTTGTGGAGAGACTGAAATCCTCTGCTCCCATCAAGAGCTCTCTGTTCCACCTTATAAAAACCAGGGGCAACATCTTGATTGTCCGCAGCATGCCGAGTAGTCACCCCATGTGTAGAAGTGTCCCTTAAGGGCTTTCGTCTGACCTTCCTGAATAGCTCAAACACATTCCTCCCGAGCCTACAGCCACTTGGCTTCTCTAACACTTACCAGCACATGAACCTTTACCGAGGCTTCATCACACCAGGATATAACTACTTACTTTCATACTGGACACTCCTAGAAACATAGAATAAAAAGGACACCTCTCTAAATCCCCATCTGTGTTTTAAAGAATCCATAATCATTTTTCAGTCCAGGTTTGACCAATCTGTATACTTACTGGGCACTTTATTAGGTACACCGGTTCAGTTGCTTAATACAAATCAGCCAATCACAGAGTGGGAGCATTCTCCATGTCTAGTTGACTTGCTGAATTTCAGTGGGGAGATCAGAACGAGGAAAAACAGGAGTTCAAGTGACTTTGAACGTGGGGTCACTGATGGTGCCAGATGGGCTGGTCTGAAACTGAAACAGCTAGTTTTGCTGGAATTATTAAGGACAACCATTTTACGGTTTACAGAGAATGGTCAGAAAAAGAGAAAATATCCAGCAAGCATCAGTTGGGTAGAAGAAAATGGGCATACTAGTTTGAGATGATAGAAGGCAACAGTCGCTAAAATAACCACCAATTAAAACCAAGGCAGGACCACAATGACTGCCACTTCTGTCAGCTAAGAACAGGAAACTGAGGCTACAACTCACAGGTTCATCAAATCTGGACAATAACAGATGGCTCAGATGAGTCACAATTTCATCAGCAACATTCAGATGGTCAGATCAGAATTTGGTGCAAGCAACATGAATTATGGCTCCATCCTGCCTTGCATAAACAGTTTAGGATGTGGTAGTGGTTGAGGTGTAATGCTGTGTTTTTTTTTGTGCTGGCACATTTTGGGCTCCTTAGTACCATTGGGTCATTGTTTAAACACCACAGCCTGCCTGAGTTTTCGTCAGACCATGTCCATTTTTTTGACCATTTTCTTATGGCTGCTTCTAGAACCAATAAATAGGGCCCACATGACAACATGGTTTATTGAACATTGCTATAAGATCCCTGACCTCAGTGGCCTCCACTGTAACCAGATCTAAGTTCAGATTTGCATCATGGATGTCCGGTTGACAAATCTGTACCCAACTGTGCGATGCTATCATGTCAATATTGATCAAAATCTCCAAGGAATGTTTCTAACATCTTGATTCTATGCAAAACTGGGTTAAATCCAGTACATCTCAGATGTACCTAATAAAGTAGCCGATGAGTGTGTTTTGAATTTAATGTCTCAATCTGAGATTTAATTCGATCATGAGTTAAAACAGTGTAGTTTTCAGATGACTGTCAATGCAAAAAGGCGACGCATGAACTGCTTTATTTCTTACAAGAGGGTTTCAAACCTAAAGCTTAAACTTTGGGGCTCATAATAATACCGTATACTTTAGGGGGTTGCACATTAGGAGTTTTGTGTGTTATTACTGAGACATTGGACGTATCTTGATGAACTGGACCTGAGAAAAAGCAGTTTACTGAACCCCCACCTGATAGTTTTATAATAGGTGTTGACTCGAACAAGTAGAAAAGATTCAGACATGATCGTCTGCCTCTCCTGCTGCTGGTCTGGGTTGTTTAATTGGAAATAATAGGGAAGTACTTTTGGACGTGTCTTACTCTGCAGTTGTGTGTTAACTTCACCAGAAAACGTGAGACAGACTTTATTTTCACATAAAATATAATGTAGTTTTATTATGATGAGATCTCATGCCATGAAGTTCCTTAAATGCTTCTATCTCCTCCAGTCTAACTTCTTACGTTTAAGTGTGGCGCTCCATCCAGCACAGGTATTCAGCTGCATTTATTGCAGGAATCTGTTATCATTTTCCTTCTGTAATATTGTTTGGTGTGGTGTTTGGAGCTCCTGGTGAATTCATAAGATTTTCTCAGGGTCAGCAGAGAAATCATATTGTTGCTGCTTTCATCCCATCTTTATTAAAGTCCTGCTTCTTACAGCGTCGCTGTTTCCCCACCCTGCTGCTGTCCAGCTGTCCAATGACTCACTCTAAACTCATCCAACTCAGTTAGTTATTTCTTCAAGTCATTTAATTCCTCAAGAGCTCATGGTGCATCGTATTGAAGCAGGTTTTTGGCTTATATTGCCTCAGAATGCTGGATAAATGGTTTAAAAGTTTAAATAATAAAAATAAATGAGCAGCCGAAGAGTTCTTGAGGTGGTGTGATTTCCTACGAGGTGTCCTGACCCTTCACTGTTTTTGCTGGCCCTTTATGAAACTGTGGGCAGAAGCTGCAATGTTTGTTGAGCTAACACACTTTGTGCTCAGACACAGAAGAATGTAATAGAATAAGCAGAAGGAAATGAAAGGTCTTGAAGCAGCTCTGTCACGTGCACAGCTGAGGCACCAGTGGCTCTACCTGTTTACATTAACTCTGCTTTCTCTGCTTTTCACTGATTCCATCAATCCCTCTGACTGCATTTCTGTCACTTCTGTTTACGTTTCCTTAGTCTCTTCTTCACCACCCGTGTCTCCGTTTGTCTCCCAGGGTCTGTGTATGGGAAAATGAAATCGGTGTTTTATAAATAAAACAAAGGAGAAACACTTTGAGGCCTTGGCTCTCCCTCTGAGCTCAGTTAGAAATACAAAACCTGTCATAAAAATCTACATCACATTCAGTCCACAAATAAAGAATTCAAATGTTGTCTTCCTCCTCTACGAGGAGATGGAAAGCTCTGGACATACTCTGAGCTGAACAAAGAGATGAAAACATGTAGTCCAAAAGATCCCCCATCTGTTACGATAATCAGCTCCGACTCAAATGTTTTCCCCTCTCTACAGCATGAGAGCTCTGCTTTTTGCTCCACCTTCCAAAAGGTACATCTCATTTTACTGATTCATTCATACAAGTATTCATGTGTACAGATTTAATACATGCCATCATTAAGGTAGACATTATCAGGTTAACTGCGCCTTGCAAAAGTATTATTAAACTTGGACCTTTTCCACATTTTGTCCAGTTACAACCATAAACTTCAATGTATTTTTGGGGATTTGTTGTGATAGGCCAACACAAAGCAGTGTATACATGTGAAAATACAGCATCTCAAGAAAACATGTAATGGATTTCAGAGGGTCCTGCTTGGTGCTGCTGTGTGATGCTACCATCACCAGGAATTGCCTTATGGATGGCTTGTTTAGAGCAGTGTTGGTTTCCCAACAGGTATACAGTAGCACTTTGCATGTAGCCCAGGTTGTTCAATATTTGTCTCATCTGCCGCCCTACATGTGCTTGTTGCACACTGTAAATGACAGTCGAACATAGAAGCCTGATTTGGGGAGTGACCAACTAAGCTGTCAGTTTGGGCAGACTGTGTTGGTCTATTTAATAAAATCCCTACAAAATGCTTTGAGGTTTGTGGTTGTAATGTGAGGAAATGTGGAAAAGGTGAAGAGGAATAAAAACTGTTCCGCGGCACTGTGGTCAAAATGACTTCTCATCTGCTTCTGTCATCAACTCTTTCCTCGGCTGCTCTTCATTACATCTGTTTTGCTCTGTCCTAAAAGTAAATCTCATTTAACTGCTTAGACTCTTTATGTGGAAAAACATTATTACCCATTAAATGTTTGTGTAAAAACATCATCTATTTGCACTGGTGGCTCCCATCTCTTGTCATTTTCTGAACCAGAACCCCTGCTGCTACCTGCCACTGATACTGTAAACACTCCTCATCACTGCTCAGTGTATAATAGTGTTCAGTGTAAACAGGGGCCCATTTAGATGAAGAACGTACGCCAAGGTGAGAGCCAATTTCCAGTGCTGTTGTTGACATAGGCTGCTTCGATTAGCAGAGCTGTCTTGATGGTCGGGGCCACAGTGGGTAATGGTTTCCTCCACGCCTGTTTTGTATCTGCAGCTCTCAGCCTTCACAGTGCGAGCACCGCTGCTGTGATTTTAAGGAGACTAGTAAATGCATCCAACCCTAATCAGTATGGTCAACTATCCTAAACATTTCCACAATGATTAAGGACTATTCTCCTCAGATTAGAGGAAAAGTTTTTCACAGTTTATCATCCAGAAACTTGGATTATGCAGTCATGCCACTGCGGAGGAAAACTGTTGGTGTCTCTGCAAATTGTGGCAGCGTTTACCCAGAAAGCTTCAGCTGAAAGCTGAAATGCATCTGGATGAAGATGCGTAGGAGAGGATGGAGGTGAGGTGAGGTGCAGCAGCTGGTACTTTTTTTGCTGAGCAGTTGATATATTTTGCATGCGGTGGGCGTATGGGTGAGCATATAATTGGCAGATGTGCTCACTTGTGCATCCATATGTTTTATAATCAGAACTATAATGAATTTAATGATTAAATGCTATTTAATTCTCATTTCTGTCATTTTTGTGTGTTGCACTCATTTGTTTAGGGTGCACAAAAAACTGTCATACACCGTTTAAAACAATGTAAAATAAAATGTAAAAATAATAATCTAACGACAGTGGGTGTATTTCTAAATCACCAGACTAAATGCTGCTGTTCAAAAAGCAAAGCGGCGCATCGTCTTTTTAAATACAATGCAAATCTTGGGAAATCTATGTCACTCATATCTACAACACTTTAACACCAATTTACTTAGGTTTTGTTACTTAAAATTAAGCACAAATGTTTTGTAATGCCCGTATTTGTTTCTAGACTTTGAAAAGCAGTTTGGTGTCACACTCATTTAGATGACAAAGTGTACTGCATGTAGTTAAGACTTTTATTTGATTTTCTGATTAATATTTATCAAGGACACTGTTCTTATCTCAGGCACAGGGACTGCAGTAGCCTGAATTCATGCTTTAGCATCCATGCCAGTTGTTCACAGGGGTGTTCCTGAGCCCATGCATTGATTTCCGCTACACAATCATGTTTGCTTTTGAATTCAGGGCTGCCTGGGAGCCCAAAGATCACGAACATTCAATATTGGTTTTTCACCCCTGTCCCCTGTGTGTAAACTTCTGCAGATGTTTTAATTATATTGTGAAAAAATCTGAAAGTATACTTATATTAATGGATAAATGGAGGACGTCAAACATAGTCATGCTGTTTTATACAAAATACACATCCCCCTAGTTTGCATGTGTCTGACAGAGACACATGGTTGTTTTCCAGCTGTTGTGTGTAAAGCTGGTGAGGACTGGGGGTATTTGTGGAGTATGGTGGTGGGAGCGGGCCTAATGAGGGGCGGGGGTTGTTTGGGTGTGGGGTTACTAATTTCCTCCTTCCGTTTCCTAGGGCAGGTGCAGGATAACCACCATATGCACAGATTCCTCACTGTCACAGGGCGGAAGCAGGGCCCAAACTGCAACACACACTTTGCTTTCACTGCTGTGTGTGTAATCATATATCTCCAAACACGTATCCACATGCACAGCTCTGAATGTAATTTTGAGTCTATCACTCGCTCTCTGAGGGTGGTGGGAGTGTGGTATATGGTGATGATGTTCTCAGAGTGCGAGTCAGATGTATTAGACGGCGTGTCATTACAGCTTTCCACTCTCGCTGGGCCCTGTGGTTCACATCACACCTTGCTCTGTTGCTCCATATAGACCTCAGAGGGACAGACGGGGACGTCTCATCTCTCTCTGCCCTGCTAAACATAGTCTAAATATCAGCTTCTCTCCCTGTCCACATCAACAGTCTCCCTCTTCTGCCACAAATTCAGCACCTGATCAATGCATCAATTTAATGCCTTTACATATCCGTTGCAAACAACGCTACACGATGGGAGTTTACATAATAATCCAACACAAAATAACCCATTGAAAAGTGGAAGTGCAGCATTTTGATAGAAAGCAGGATGGCTCTATGCTTTCTGACCAATCTAAATACTGCAGCTGAAAGGAAAATTTGTCTGACTAGACAATATGTTTTTGCTGTTATTGTCAAATTTTGGTGAGCATGTGAAAACTGAAGCATCAGTTTCATGTTCTTAGCTGATAGGTGTGCCATTCTGCGTTGTCTTCTGCTGCTAAAAGGTTCGATGTTATGAGAGATGGTATTCAGCCCATCTTGGTTCTAATCAACAGTTATTTGAGCTAATGGTGCCTACCTGTGATGGTCAAACCAGCCTGCCCATTCTTCTCTAACCTCTCACATCAGCAAGGCGTTCTTATCAAAAGTTTTTGAATGATGGATTCAGAATATAGCTCTGAAACGTTTGATCTATTTAACACTTAGTCATCCAGAACATGGGACTAAGAAAGAATTCATTTAGCCACTAACTTGAGCCTTTGTGAAGCACTGTTTGTGTGCAGCAGATATGGGTGTTGGAGAAGTTGCTCCTCACTGAGATGTATCATTTGTTGTGTGACTGCTTCAACCAGATTATCACCCTCCCTGCATCACTGAAGATGAGAAAGGATGAAATGATGAGATGCAAAAAAACGGAAGCATTAAAGTGAATGCATGAAAAAACGAGCAGATATTAAAGAGATGCTGCTGCAGAGATGATGGACAAATGGAGCATAAAGGGGAGAGAGAGAAATGACTGTGCTAATGGGAATATAGAGCACAAAAAGGAGAGAAATGAGTGGATTGAAGAGAGATGAAGGATTCTGGGTTTTTGGGTGGCCCAGAGACGAGTTGAGGACCCAGGTGTTCCCCTCCTTTAGCCTGGTCTATCTAGATCTCTTTCTTTCCCTCACTGTGCCTCTCCTGGTGGCCTTCACCATTTAATCTGGATTAATGAGGAGCATGACCTTCGCCTCTTTTTCTCTCTTGCTCTTTCCACTGCTGCTCCCTCTGCTTCATTTCACAGAGCTATCCAAGGAGCAATTTATTTTCACACAGACTAGTCTACACATCTGTTTCTGTTCTGTCACATCTTCATTTCATATTAAGGTTCTGTCTGCAGCGTTCCCTCATTCTGCCGTCCTCCAGCAGTATATTCCTTATCTCGGCACTCTGCGGTGCATGTGTGCATGCTGACGGACAAGGCATTGCTGTTAGTTGTTGGGACCACCTGTGAGTCCCGTCCAGCCTCTCTGTATGGGTGGTCAGGTCTCTGCAAACACACTATACACACATGCAGAAGTACAAGTCGCCTCGCTCCATGAATATCCTCAGGGGAAGGTCTTGTCAGGCACGAGTGCAGACACACGCTCCTTACCAAGATGTGTGCAGCCTAAACTGTGGTGAGTGACTCATTCTAATTGGCCGGTCAACAGGTGCTGAGCTCGACTCGAGGGACCGGACGGAGGAGACGCAGGGATACAATTACAGAACAAGGGAGAAGCTAAGCTCAAGGCTTCTGTATAATAACTACAGTAGGAGCCATTGTTAAAGGGAGAAGTCGGCGGCTAAATCTGTTGTGTGGTTTCTTTGTTGCTGATGGGTATCCTGTAGGCAATGAGTGATATGGACTGAAGATTTCTTGTGGTATTTAGTATAAAAAACAGGATTTATAAAAAATAAATAAAGAGTACCTATTACCAAATCCGCTACGCCACTTACATTTAGGTACACAGCTGTTTTGGTTAACATTATGCAATAATTGCATTCAGCCGTATTTTGAAACAACTTATCAACGCTCATATCAAACCAACAGCAGAGCGGAAAATAGTTTGAACAGCAAAGGTAACAAACTGAAATACAACCAGTTTTCCTGGTTTTCAAGCATAATCAACTAGAGTTTATTATTCTTTATCACTACAGAATGACTCATTCTGATCACCAATATCTTTTTTTTCATTAAAACGATTAACGACACAGTAACAACCCCATCCCTTATATCCTGTAGTGGGAATATTATCTATAGCCATGCATTTCCTTCTAACCCTGGATATACTCTGCCTGTGCCGCCACTTCACCATTTGCTTCGGTCCTCTGAAGGCCGAAGGATGTCCAACCCAGCACTAAAAAAGCTGTGCCGAATGAAGAAGCCTGTTAGTGTAAATTATTAGGGGCAGTTTAGAGCTGCAGCGGTAAAGTATGTTAATTTTCCAGGTCAGAATGAAAGAAATCTTGGCTCTAGCAGCTCTAACTTTGAGTCAAACTAATATTAATGTGTGTAAGATATTTGTTAGGCTTTACTATTTCAGGTGTGATGCATTCAAACTGTATTTTATAGTAATATTTGGCCACTTTGATGGACTTTCAGTGTCCTTTATGCCCACATTGATCACAGTGACGATCCTGTATTTCGTGGGGACACTGTGATGATGGAAAGGAAAGAGTAGGGTGGAAAAGATGTCCTAACTGTATCTAATATCTCTGTTGCTATATTCAGTAATATCGCGATGTGATGATTTACTAATAATCTGCTGCCTCAAGGTGCTTTATCAGACTTTAGTGAAACTTTGGAGCGCTGATGTAAACTTTTAAGTTGTGTACAACCTCCTCACAAACAGAGAGATAGTAGAGTTCATCTCCCTGACCTCTACAACCACAGAGAAAGAGACTGTAAAGATGGGCTGTATAAAAGCTGTGTGGTTCTGCAATCCTGTTTTTGACTAAAATATGTCAGAAAACCCTCATTAAGACCTCAGGTTATCATGACTGGCCTCATTTAAGGTGACCTAAATGAGGCCAGTAACTTGTTCAGATCTTTACGCTTCACTTTATGAGAAGTCTTGTTTATCACTCAGCCCTGGAAACATAGCATAAGATGGAAAACATTTGAGCAATAATGAAAGGTGAGGAGCCTTTTCTCCTCCTCTCTTCTCTTTCTCTCCCACTGTCGCTCTGAAGCCCCCCGTATCGCCTTACCCAGGGGTTTAGCCCCTAATCACCCACAGCTAGTGGGCAGGGAACTGGAGACTTGCAGCTGGCTGCCTTGTTGCTGCATAACCCCTGGGACACACACATTCCCCTACACACACACACAACCTCATATGTGCTTACCAAGGTATTTGCCGTTATCTCTTGGCATCTCTCCATCCACGTCCCCCTGACAGCTCGATCCTGCCAAGGCCAAAGCCTCACCGCATAAACTGAACAGGAGGAAGCTGTCCTCCACTCCAAACCAGTTCAAACCAGTTGCAAGTGTGTATTGAATTAACTTTTTGATACCAGTACGCTGAACTGTGTGAATCTTTACTAACAATGTTCATCCGTCCTACAGCTCCACGTTGATACACCCCACTGTTTTCTTTATCTTTCAGGAGGGATCCGTATGATTATCCCACACACTCCAGGCCTGTTCCCAGGGAGCCAATCCCCTACCCCGGTCACTACCAAGGCCCTCCAGTTTCCAGTAACCCCAGCCGTTTGCCACTCCCCCAGTCGTCCAACCAGTCCCAGCAGGTGGCCACTAATCAACGTTACCAACCAGCCGCACAGCAACACCGTGCAGCTCTGAGACAGGACATCCCTCCATCTCCGACCGCAGGCCCCAGAGGGCGGCAGTACTACGAGCCCACAGTAGGGAGAGGAGACGCCTACGGGCAGGCTAGCCCTGCCCGATACACCAGCCCAGATAGGTACCCCATGGATAGGGGGCGCCACGCCAGCCCTGATGGCTACCGTTATGGGGATGAAAGACAACCCGAACCGAGGCGGAAGGACCCCATGATAGGTGCAGTGTAAAATGAAGCCAGTAGTGACAAAGTAAAGTCTAACACCCGGGGTCTTTGCAAAGATTTATATTTAACTGTATATAAATATAAACATATATATTGTTTATGGTGGAGATATTATGCATATTCCAGTATTGCCGAGGTTCATGAGTCAAATTTTTTAATGCGGAATGAAATGAGATTAAATTGCACAAATATTTACTGTAAACAAGCTGCCAAATAAATGTATAAAATGAAGTAAATCCTAGCAATGAAAGTACTGTATTTTGTCCAGATGGATCAAACTGAAGGCAATAAAGAGGGATGACCTTGTCCAGCTCGATTATACAGCAGAGAAACAGGAACTTCTTGTGTCTTTTAGGCCTTGATATTTTGCCGTTCGAACTTCCTTTACTTCCTGATAAAAAGCTGGGTTATTTTTCGCCTTTTGTCGTTTTGCCTTTGATTAAGTGGATGTGGTTACCGTTTGTTGAGATAAATTTAATTGTGATATTTTTGTGTTTTTTTTCCTAATAAAGTAAATGAATCTCGATCTGCACAAACTTTACTGTTATAAGCTACGCCACCGGTAATGAATTAAACTAAAGCTTTTCCTCTTTAACTTATCAAATCTGAAATTAGTTGCACTGACAAATGTTTAACATATGGTATGAATTAAATATTGTCAAATAAGTGATTTTTTTTTCTACAAGTACTTTGCAATAAATTTTGAGATTTTCAGCCTCTTTTCATTCTGTTCGCGTTTTATCAGGATATGAATATTTGAAATGTGCTGTCAAACGGCGCCATGAGTCATCACTTTTTAAAAATTAATTACGTTGTTAAGTTGAATTTCTGCGAGCTCAATCTCCAGATAAATTTACCCCGTGAGATGACTGATAATAGTAGCCGGCCTCCTGATAATGACTGAGTCGTCTCCAACAATTAGAGGCAGGAAAATCTCCACTAGAAAATGATTAATACCCAATTTGCTCTCAGTAAGTAAAGATGCCCATGATTGGTGAAATTAGACTTGATATGGTGCATAATTGTGTGTGGAGACGATTTTTTTCAATCAGTTAATGTTTAATTAGCAGCAAGGCTGGAAGGGAAGAGTCATATATGCTGATCAGTCGGGTCTCTGCCTTGACTTGACCTTCCTCTGTCAAGAGCCGAAACGGTAACGTTGTTTAGAATCAGACACTTTACCGTCAGTCTCATCAACCAATAAACAAATCCTTATAGTTACAGATGTCTGCTGGTATCAATGGAAACGATACAATGCTTTTCATGCACAAAAATAGACAGACGCTTGGTAGACAAAAGGAAAAAGCAACTGTCTGCTCATTATCCTGTGATGACAAACCCAAGGAAATCTCATGCTGATAGTTTGAACCAAGCAAAAACAAAAAATCATCCAATATCAACATTAGTCCAGGGGGAAAACCCAGAGATCCTCTTTCCCAGCGAGAACAAGCTTTGGTTAAACAAGGGCCTGATGGTCCCTAAAAACGACGCAGCTGCAGGGTCCTTACTGTGTGGAGTTAGTCTCCATATTATCTTCAATTATTGAACTAAACAAGAGGAGAAATACACAAGAAGTCCCTTAAACCTAATAACTAGTTGTAGCCCACTCTGAAACAGCTGCCATCTATTGTTTGTAAAAACTGGTTGAGTTTCTCACTTCAGGCTGGAAGGATATTGGCCCACTCTGCAGGATTATTTTAATTCATCCACTTTTCAGGGTTTTGGAGCATGAGCAGCTTGTTGAAGGTCTCACCAAACAATCTCAAACAGATTTTAGTCTAGACTTTGACTAGGCCACCCCCAAGACCTTCATTTTGTGTTTTTGAGCCATTCAGGGGTATATTTGCTGGTGTGCTTTGGATCATTGTCCTGCTGCATAACTTGTGTGCTTGAGATTAGGATTGCAAACGGATGGTCCGACATTCCTCTTCAGGATTTTCAGAGGGAGCAATTCATGGCTCCATTAAGTCAGCCAGGTAACAAAGCAGGCCCAGACCATCACACTACCACCCCCATGTTCAATTGTTCAGTATGCTGTTCTATCAGTGCACAGAAAGTTTTTCTAAAAATTTTGGGGATCATCAAGATGTTTTTGGAAAATGTGAGATGGGTAGATGTTGTTTGGGGTTCGTCTCCAACATCCTGGATGAGTCATTAATGTGGTAGGCCAGATTCTCCTGAGAAGGTTTACTACTGTTCCATGTTTTCTCCATTTGCAGATAAAGTCTCTCACATTGGTTCACCGTAGTCCCAAATGCCATATCTAAAACCTGATACTTCCAAAGGTTGATGCCGTCATATAATCTAATAAGACTCCCACGTTATTTGGAAGCCAAACAGGCCCACAGCATCATAGATACCCCACCTAACTAAGATACGTTTCCACATACTCACCCTTTGCTTTATGCCAAACCCAACTTAAGTGTTTCCATATAACAAGTTCAGTCACATTTGACTTGACTAAAAAAATACAGTTAAACTCCCAGTAGAGTTTAGCAAACTGCACGATTTAATAAAAAACATCCACACTCAAAAACTGTTCTCGGAAAGGCCTTCTAACCCAGAGTAATTAAAATGTGTTTAAATTGAAACTCCCTTTTATAGCTTCAGTTCCCAGAGTCCAGCAGTAAGTGGTCTGTTAGGCCTGGGGCCTTCTTATTCATGCTAAGGCCAACACAACTTGGAGCACTTAATGTTTCCTTCACTGGCTCTTTACTGTACTTAAAGGAACAACTCTGCAGTAAACGGCCTCCTTCAAGTGCTTGTGGTCAGTTTGCTGTTAAAGATAATAAACAGCAGCAACTTAATATTGGAGAATTAATTGCACTTAACGTCCATTAAACAAAACCTTTGAAACTCAGTGTCAGGACTGCTCGGCTGCAACAGCCATCTTACTAAAACCACTCCTCAATCCACAGCGCATCTAATTAGCTACAATCTGGGTGCATTTTACAGAGACTATTTTCATATTCCTTGAACTTTTTCACGTTTTAGTCAAATTCAGTCCAGCCAGATCACCTCAGTAGTAAATGGAGTACACCTCTGTGTTTTTTAACCTCAGTATAAATCCAGCTGTTCTCTGAAGTTCTAAGAGGTTTCT
The DNA here is from genome assembly GCA_036173005.1 of Crenichthys baileyi. NCBI lineage: Eukaryota > Metazoa > Chordata > Actinopteri > Cyprinodontiformes > Goodeidae > Crenichthys > Crenichthys baileyi. The sequence goes on from JAHHUM010001575.1 coordinate 27,831, forward strand.
TAGAGAACATAAATGAGCAAACAGCATCATAAAGACCTAGGAACAAAACACAAGGGGAGGGATCAGGGAGAAAGTTGTGGTGAAGCTCCTAACAAAGTTCATTATCCTGAGAAGCAGCCAAGAGGACCAGGGACACTCTGGAGGAGCTGCAGAGATTCAAATCTCAGGTGGGTGAATTACCAACCATTATTCATGCAGTCCACCAATCTGGCTTTTGTAGAAGAGCCACAGAAGCATAATGTCGTTTTATGGTTCAGGGTGTTTGATACAAATGCATGCCACACTTTCCAGAATTTAATTTTTAAAAATACTTTGAAAACCATCCATTCTTGCTATTTTAACTAACAAATATACTCTACTTTGTATTGGTTTATCCCCTGAAATTAAGTTTGTGTGTCATGTGAAAAAGTTCAGATGTTATGAATTCGTTTGCAAGGCATTGTCTTTGTTATGGTCATCCTGAAGGAATTAGTCGTTTGAATCACAGGACACACTCAGTCTGACAGGTAAGGGCTGCTGACTTGCTGACGGACATATTTCCATTTATCTGCTCCCTGCAAGAGTCTTCCTGTAGTCGAGGCTTCCTGTGTGACTTTTTCTATTACTCTGGATGCTGCATGAATTAATTTGACACCTCATAAGCCTACTTTTTTTGGAGCTCTGTTGCACCTGCTCTTCCCCGGTCGGTTGTCGGGATTCGTGGCTTGTGGGGCAATTCCCTGGTTAGGTTCTCCTAGCATTATCCATTCTGCGAGCACCCTTGTTGAACACCTTGGCTTGTTAGCATGTGTCAATCAAAAAGCCGTGCTCCTACGAGGGCAAAGTGGAAAGCTGAAGCAGTTATCGGTTTCCGGCAAAACTCCCTAAAAAGACTCTGCTTGGGTGAGCATTCAGCAGATACCAGAGTGTGATCGCCCACTTTGACCTCGATCTGTTCTCCTCCTTTTTTTCCCAGCCTCTTCATTAAAGGCACATTCCACTGTATTACTCCTCTGTCCTTTCGTCCTTCACCTGCTGCCGTTTGTTTCAATTCAGCCCTCATTAAGGCATCGCAGTCTCAAGTTTAGTCAGAGTAGGATGAGCAGAGATCTTTATTTAATTATGCAGTTCATTAGGAAGCTGGTCCACTTCTCCTTTTTCCTTTCTGAGAGAGGCAATGGGAGTAGCTGGTGGCTAATGTGGAGTTCAAATGGCCTGAATATGGAGATTGGACCAAAAATGGATTACCATTAGCTGTTAGCCTGCCCTTCACCCACCTCATTGGCGTTTATGTCTGCTGTGTAGCCTTTTGATACAGTATCACTCAAGCTGGTGTGTGCTTTTTCAGCCAGTGTGTTTGTTTGATATTGTTCATGGACTGTGAAATTGAATTTCCACACTCCGGCTGATATTGGAAATAATTTCATATCCTCTGCAATTTTCTTGCTCGGTTTCACCTAGCAGCGTGTTTAAAACATCCACTTTGACTCGGTGTCTCTTTCTTTTCTCCCTCTGCAGCAGAGTTGATACAGCGGCAGCGTTAATTTGGGCCGTATTTATCCTTAAAGTGACGCCGCTCTCTGGCTGAGTCGCTGTTCGCCCCCACACAGCGCAGCCTGAGCCACCAGCCGTCTTCTTTTGTACGCTGGCCATCGCCATGACAACATGGTCGCCGCTCCTTGCAAAACAGCCCGTTTTAGAGCTGATGACATTGTAGTGACAACAATGGGATGTTCATACGTCCCTTTCTGGAGAGAAAAAGAGCTTTTCCTTCTCCAGGTAGGGTCACTGTACTCCTGAGATCCCAGATTGTGTAAAAATCCTTTGTTGGAAATGTTAATGTGTTTGATTCTTTGTGCCAGTACTGGGGCATCACCCCTGGGAGGCTGCAGCTAAGAAATGGGAGCAAGCAATTGGAATAACCCAAACTGGAAGCACAGATCCATAAAAAAGTATTCAAACAACAACAACTTTTTCCACATTTTGTGATAGTATAACCAGAGGTTTACATGTATTTTATGGGAATTATATTTGATTAACCAACACAGTATCAAACAACTCAGAAGGAGAAAAAAGGACAAATGGTTTTAAAATGTTTTTACAAATAAAAATGTGGCCTGTATTGTACCCCCCTTACTCTGATACCCCTAAATACAATCCAAAAAGTATGGCACAACTGCATGAACAGCCCAAGAAGAAAGAGCATTAATCAGAGAAACAACCTGAAAGCCTCATGAGAACTCTGGAGGAGCTGCAGATATCCAAAGCTCGGGTAGGAGAAACTTTTGACATGTGCTGCAGAAATCTGGTCTAAAGTCAGCAAAGTGGCAAGAAGAAATACATTGATAGTTATACACAAGCAATGCAGGGATAGGGATGGGTTCCCAGGTACCGATACTCGGTACCTGGGAATCGATACCGGTACTCAACGGTACCAGTTTTCGGTACTTTTGTGTCTGTTTATGTGGTAATAAATGTTAACTTGTTTTATAATAAAATCTCAAAAATTTGGAATTGAACATATTTATTTCTCAATATATAAACCTTAATGAATACATCAAAACAACATCCAGCTGTTTGTATTGTAACATCTCAGTTGTTTCAAACATTTCTTCGACATTAAAACCCTTAACCAAATATGCAGTGTAATGCACAAATTAAAACCCAGCCATGTTGCTGGTTGCAGACGACGAGTCACTAACGGATGCAGGCGCTGAATACAAGAGTTGTAGCCGTAGATCTGAGGCTGACCAAAATTGTCTCTCCAGCCTTGACAAAAATCTTGTGCTTAACCAGGTCAGTGTATATACACACACACACACACAAAATAATATATACTGCTCAAAAAAATAAAGGGAACAGTCAAATAACACATCCTAGATCTGAATGAATGAAATATTCTCATTGAATACTTTGTTCTGTACAAAGTTGAATGGGCTGACAACAAAATCACACAAAAATCATCAATGGAAATTAAATTTATTAACCAATGGAGGCCTGGATTTGGAGTCACACACAAAATTAAAGTGGAAAAACACACTACAGGCTGATCCAACCTTGATGTAATGTCCTTAAAACAAGTCAAAATGAGGCTCAGTATTGTGTGTGGCCTCCACGTGCCTGTATGACCTCCCTACAACGCCTGGACATGCTCCTGATGAGACGGTGGATGGTCTCCTGAGGGATCTCCTCCCAGACCTTGACTAAAGCATCCACCAACTCCTGGACAGTCTGTGGTGCAACGTGACGTTGGTGGATGGAGCGAGACATGATGTCCCAGATGTGTCTTGCTAATCGGCAAAGATTTCCCCCTGTTGTCTATTCCATTTGAACAACAGCAGTGAAACTGATTGTCAATCAGTGTTGCTTCCTAAGTGGACAGTTTGATTTCACAGAAGTTTGATTTACTTGGAGTTATATTGTGTTGTTTAAGTGTTCCCTTTATTTTTTTTTGAGCAGTGTATAAATGGCTGGGCAGCCTGTTTAAGCTGTCTACATATTCGACAGAACATTCTTATGGAAAAAAAAACCTCTGAAATGTTTATTTATCTTCTACCTACTGTATTTATATATTATGTCTATATCTATCTTACTCTCCATCTTTCTGTCTCTTTATCAGATCTTTTATCTGTGTCTCTCTTTCCATCTGTCTCTTTCTTTTCTCTATCTATCATGTATGTATTTGATTACCAAGCTCAGTCTTATAGATCCAGAGGGATAATTTCACCTCTGACAGCCAAGCCAGGTCAAAAGCTTTTATTGGGTGGTGACTGGACTTTAGCTGCGTGTCAGGGGCAGGGCATTAAACATTTGGGCTGTAGAGTTAGCCCTGCTGCTGCTTGCAGGAGAGGAAGTGCTACCATCTAAACTAAATTCGGCGCTTGTGAAACCGAAGATATTCTTGCCTGCTTTCTAGGTTTTAGCGGCATGTTTTTCTGTCTGCTGTCAGGAGCTTGTGTTCACCTGAGTGCGTCAGTGTGTCAGCGTTGGTGGCACAGAGTATGAGGAGTGTGTTTTCGTCCAGCTTTTGTCAAGTTTGGCCATAGAAAGTAGAGTAGCGAAGACACGGGAGACGTGATCTATTAAAACGAATGACATTTACTCTTAAAACATGCTATTACCATCTGCCGTGATCTTCTTGGGGGGCGGGTGGTCTGGATGGCGGGGCGAGCGCCCCCCTTATATAGTGGTAGGGGAAACGCTGCCGGTGCTTCCTTAGATTAGAAGTATTCCTGCAGCGTGCCTTTCACATTGCATCACAAATACTGGAGCGAGCGTAATCTGCACCACATTTTGAAAAGTGGAGCTATACTTTCGAGCTTTTTCTATTAGCCATGCTTTGTTGACGGTACCAGCGACTACTGACGTCAATAGGCTCTTGTGCGTGCAATGCTATGTTTCATGTCCGGCATGGAAATTCGCCCACTCTTCCACTCCCTCAGTGTCGCAATGATGCGTTTAGGTACCGAAACGTGGTACCGTTTGATTTTACGAGAATCGGTAATCGGTAGTACCAACGGAATTTGGTTGGTACCCATCCCTATGTAGGGACACAGCAAACTGGAAGAAGGTGCTCTAATCACATAAAACCAAGTGAACTTTCTGGCCAACAAGCTGCTGTATATATGCGAGAATGAATTAACTGGTGGTGGCAGCATCATGCTGTCCGGCTGCTCTTCTTTAGTAGGGACAGCGAAGCTGGTCAGAGCTCATGAGAAGGTAAATGGACCCAAATACAGGTCAATCCTGGGAGTCAGAGCTATAATGGAATGGTTTAGATCAAAGCATATTCATGTGCTAGAACTGCCTAGTCAAAGTCCAGAAGTAAATCCAAATAAGATATGGCAAGATTTGAAAACTGATGTTAGCAGACACTTTTCCTTCCAATCTGAGACAGTTGCAAAAGGCGACAACTGTCCTATATAGAGTGCAAGGTGCGTCCAAAATCTGAGCTGTCCTACAGTTTTAACAATGAAAGCTACCAGAAAAAAACAGCTCACTCAGGTTACAAGCAGCATAGCTCACTGGGTTGTGATGTGGCCAACAACAGCTGAAGTCTGTGACCCCTTGAACCCCATCCATCAGGCTCTCGGCACCAGCCTTGGCCTCTGACATACAAAAAACGTCCGCCAGAGAAGGAAGTCACCCAACAGGGAACAGACAGAGGTACCGAATAAAATGACATACCTGAAGTAAACCCACATCAGAGTGGTTAACCACAACGATATTAAGTTATAAATGTTTCCAGTGTTCAAACTGAGCTGTCTGTCACTGCCTGTATATCAAGTTCTTATTCCAACACTTCCTCCCACTGTCTTTGTCACATTCCCACCTGTTCCAGGTCCAGCAAACTCAAACCCTACACACATCCCTACCTGCACACACACACGTTTTCTTTTGTGGTGGGGGACCTCAGCTGACCGCCTGGCACTCGCTGTGAAGCTGGCGCCCTTCTCACACAGATGCCATGTGTTTTGCTTGGCCATCCAGAGCTGCTGGGGTTGAGTTTGGAGTCAGGGGTGTTGGGTTGCTTTGAAAGGAGGGGAAAAAATGGGGGCAATGTGTTATGCGTCCCGGTTAGCCGCGCTGCTTGGCTGAGACAGAGCACCGCTAGAACCCAGGAGAAATCAGAGACTGCTTAGTTTCTTTGAGTTGGAGAACGGAGCAGGATTTATAGCAGTCGTGATGATCTGGGGGTATCCCAGGTGATTTCCTAAATGCAGCTAAAACCTGAAGGTATGAGGCCTCGTTACTTTTCAATTAGTCATATTTTCCTCACTGATACAGTGTCACAGTTCTCAAGACAAACAGGTGTAATTATTTATGACCCTGAAAAGCATAAAGTCAGAAATCTACTGAATGACAGGACCCTGACCTGGTTGACTCTGAAATAGTAAGATGTAAGAGTAAGATGGTAAATGAGCAAAATAAGGTAAATAAGGCCATACATTATTTTCTCTTTTTTGAAGAGAAACTGGCCCACAGTATCATATATCCTTCACCTTACGTAACAATAGGTTCGAGGTTCTCCTCCACATGTTTCTGTTTTGTATCACGTCAGATCCACCTGGAGTGTTTGTTGACAACAAGCTCTATTTCAATCACAGCCCTCAGGCCTTTCTGTCATCTTCTGGCCTGCCAGCTTTTCACAGAAAATAGATGTTTGGATGACAACTCTTGGTCCTCAACTGCAGCCAATTTAAAATCCAATGTTTATTTTAATAAAGCGGTGAGAGCAGCATCAACAAACGTCATCGTTTAGTGGTGAGAATGAAGATTATGGCCAGGTTTGCAGTCTGATGGCAACGTAGGTGCAGGAAATTGCTTGCAGAAGTAACTTTTAGTTTTGTCTCTATGCATTCAGTATCTCCGAGGCTCATCAGTCTATAGTTGACCAAGGCACATTAATTACAAGTTAAAGAGAAAACAGGGCTGTCATCATTGCTGATATTTCTTTGGGTTTTGAGCTTTACACCTTCATAATGTCTGAGACAAAAAGCCAGTAAGTCTGAGAGATTAAAAATAATCTACAAACTATTTTAAAATGTATAACACACAAAAACCTCAGATTTGATCTTTCACCTACAGATCTTATCAAAATGTCCTTGGCAGACATTTAGGGTCAAGTCTAAATTACCTCTTTTATGTATGTTGCATCCCCAGATTTTCAAACTGAATAATACACAAACTTGCTTTTTGTAAGTGTACCCTGCCAAGAGATGTGATAGGCTTCACCTCTAAGGTTTAAATAATTATTATTTATGCATGTAGTCGTTCAGTACTAGTTAGTCATGAGTTTAATGTTTGTTTTCTCTAAAGGCAGTTTACAAAAAATAATTAATTCTTTTTTTATCATTGGATCGTATGGCATGACATGGCTTGCCTACCCTGACTGGTTCATCAGACCCTCATGATGTCTTCAAAACTACCAGAAAGACAGGAATTGTACAGGGCTGCTGTTCAATACTGCATGGACCAGAACCTCATTTAGACTCGTACTCGTCGTCTTCCGCTTATCCAGAACCGGGTCGCGGGGGCAGCAGACTCAGCAGAGACACCCAGACGTCCCTCTCCCCAGACACCTCCTCCAGCTCCTCCGGGGGGAGCCCAAGGCGTTCCCAGGCCAGCTGAGAGACATAGTCCCTCCAGCGTGTCCTGGGCCGTCCCCTGGGCCTCCTCCCGGTGGGACGTGCCTGGAACACCTCCCAAGGAAGGCATCCAGGAGGCATCCGGTATAGATGCCCGAGCCACCTCAACTGGCTCCTCTCGATGTGGAGGAGCAGCGGCTCTACTCCGAGCTCCTCCCAAATGGCCGAGCTCCTCACCCTATCTCTAAGGGAGTGCCCGGTCACCCTACGGAGGAAGCTCATTTCAGCCGCTTGTATCCGGGTTCTTTCGGTCATGACCCAAAGTTCATGGCCATAGGTGAGGGTGGGACCCCGGCTCCGCTGTACCGGGCGACGTCACGTGCCTCGATTTAGTGGTCCTCAACCTCATTTAGACTTTATGAAAAATGTTTATGCGCCAGATCCATGTTGTTAAACAATTTGTTTTTAGTATAGAATAATTATTTTTTCAGTAGTAAATTGTATTTGTATAAACATCAAATTGAGAAACAACTTTAAGCAAGCAGTGGGACACCATAGATAAGCAATTAGAATAAATAAGAATAATTGCACAACTGAATCAAAGGTACATACTCCCTAAAGGATATTAACGCTTGTAGTGTTTCCAAACAAGGGCTACTTATTGGTTTTGCCCTAATTAAAGTTTAAATTTTGTCACATTGTAATCAATCATATTTTTTTCTCTCAACTAGAAAGGACACCATGTCTTAAAAAAATGTTGCAGCTGTATCAAAAATGTTATCACAGATTTTTTCTTTGTATTGGTATCGAGTTTGAAATTTTAGTACCGTCACAACCCTTAAAGCGTCTGTGAGTAGCTTTCTTGAAGCCCTTTTTTCTACCTAGTTTTGGATCCAAAGTGGGGAACCTCCAGACATCCAGAGTCTGTAACATAAGCGACAGCCTGTCTGCTTCTGATTGGCCCCAGGCTGAAAGAACCCAGTGATCCAGTAGCAGGAGCTGGCATCACACACCTTCAGACACCCCCCATTTATTCGGGCGTCGGGGTGTTGTGCAAGGCTTTGCTGAGGGCGCACGAGCCTGAAGTGCTGTAGGCGTTTAAACTTCTTGCTGACGTTGCTGCAATACTCTCAGAAAACACAGGGGGCGGTATGCTAGATAACCAGTGGAAATGTAGTAAAATAGAGAAGGAGCGCTTCACGTAACACCAAAAATGGCTGTGTGCATAATCAAAAACATTTCTAATCTAAGAGGAAACCGCTTTTTGACCTCTCTGTAAAGGATCTAAAATCGTACCTAGACACAATTTAGGATTCTTAATAAAAAGGCATGTTAATGCATACAATCTAATGTTTGTATCTTGCATTTCTCTTACCTTTTTTTGTTTGTTTTTCTGTTCAACATTCAACTACGTTCATTCTGAATGAAGAACGGCGCTCGCAGTCCACGCCAAGTTACAAAAATTCGAGGGGTGCACGACCAGGCGACCAGATGATCTAATTTTTGTATAACATTGAATTATATAATTTATAATTTATTTATTAACAATCTTGAATCAAAATGAAATGTTTGATAAATACACAGAAATCCTCTCGTTTGTTTGTGTGTCTGGGATCGTTCAGGGCAAAACTCAAGGATTCATCCTTGAGATCGATTCTGAGATTGAAAAGCTAAGATCTGCAACCTGTTATAAGTGAACTTTTTTGAATTAGGAATTTATAAAGTATTTTCTGTTCTATTCTGTTTTGCATTGCTGTTTGAGTTAAACTGCTGCAGAAGTTTCCATTTGCACTTGGAATGCCACCCTGTGCATACCAATAAGCAATGCAAATCACACTCTGCTGCACAGGCTTAATTTTCACACCGACTGCAGTATAATTTCTTATATCGCACATTAATTCACACAGCTGTAACAGACAGGACACCTTACTTCTGGCCTCGTTTTTATTTCGCTGCGACCAGCATTCTGGCGTGGATTAAATCGAGGGGTGAAGACAAAGTGGAGGCTGATTGGAAAGTCGCTGTAGCAGCCAGCAGTGTAATCCATCCACGCATTCCTTCCAGAGAAGGCCAAACAGCTTGCTGAAAATGAGCTGCCGACCTGACTCCATTAGATCTCTTCGCTTTATGTCTTTTTGAAAACACACACTGTCTCTCTGAGCCTGCTACCAGCTTCATTAGCAGTAAGAAATGTCCTGCTCGTTAAGGCGAAGCAATTAGTGGCTAACTGAGAAGCTTTTGCAGTGGAGATAAACTTGCCTTCTCCTCCTCCTCTCATTGTGTTTCTGCATTTTGACCAGTTAGTTCATCTACATTTCCACCTTTGACTCATATTCGTCTTTGAAGCAGGATGTCTTTGTGCTTTTTCCTGCAGTAAAAAGGGTTTTGGTGTATCCTGTGGATACAGAAAACATCTGACACATTTGCTTTTTGTGTGTGGGTAATTGTTTATTTATCAGCGTTGTTTTCCAGCTTGCTGAGACGGGTTGGGGCTCCTTTTCCGGCTGTGTCATCTGATCCAGAGAGAAAAAGACTTAATGGGGACTTTTATCCAGTCATTTTAATGCTCCTTCTCCTTCATTATGCTGCTTTTCCAGACATAACAGTCAAACTGACACAACTTACCAACTGCCTGCCCTTCTCACTCTGCAGCCTGACTTTCCATTCATCCAACTGCGTTTCTCTCCAGCACACTCCTCCGTCTCCTCTTTCCATTCTATCATTCCTCACCCCCAATTCTTTGCAATCCAGAGATAAGCTCCGTCATAGTTAGGAAATCAGAACACACACACACACACACACATATGCAGGCAGAGTGCCAATCGTTTTCACAAATTGCAAAGATAAAACTCCACTGGAGATGAAGTAGATAAAACTGCAGCGAAATTAGATTTTTCTCTGATTCCTTTTATGCAAGATGCAGAGACCCTTATTCTAACTGTCCTGCAGGGGGCAGAACCCCTGTTAGCCCACTTGTCTGACCTCTTGCTCTGCCTTGATCCTTTCCTCACAAGCAGAGATAGAAATGATGACCATTGTGCTCTTTGGTTGCTGAGTAAACCACCCGCAGTCGTTCTGTCTCCTAACAAGTTCATGATTTCCCCTGTAAACAGCAGAGATATGTGACCTGCCCTCCTCTGACCACCCTCTAAGAGTGTTTTCCCAACACGCCTTATCTTAGCCCACCCCACTTCACAGGGACAAGGACGGGGCTGGTGGTGTTCGGGGGGGATTCCCTGGGAGTTTTTGCTCAGTATCAAGCGTCAAAGAGGAACACAGTCGGCTTTGTGGCCCGAGCTCTGGCCTCGCATGAACTCTGAGGTGAGATATGACCACTTCAGTGAAAGACACGGATGAATTGTTGAGATGCCCTGAAGGGACGAAGGCTTCCGAGTGTCCATGAGGACAAGTACCGTCTTATCTGTCCTCTTTAGTAGATTCTGGATGAGCCAACGTTCCTCGTTTGCATTGCATAAAGCCTCTTTATTATTTCACTCACTTTAAGGTTTCTTATGTTTTTTACCATTTTTCTATATGGGATTTATTAAACTAAAGAACCAACTTAAAGGACACTGACTGCCTTAATTTAGCCATTTAGTTACAAAACCAAAATCTATTTAACATTACAAATAAGAATCCGAGGCTTTGGCCTGGATTTGTATTTAGCCACCCCAGCAACACTTGGATGGAGACAGTTGGAAGGTGAACCTCTGCCCCAGTCTAATCACTCCAATCCTAATACAAAGTATTGAAGTCAGGGGTGTGAACACTTATGTAGCTGGACTGTAATCCTTCCTTCCACTAGAAACAAAGTAAAATGTGCTGGAATGTCTTGTTTTTCCCCATTTAGGATCATAAAACATTCAGCACAGATGACGGCAGCAGCTGTTAAGAGTCACTTAATAACCCTTCAGTTCTGTCGTCGCTTGCTGCCATTGTATTCACGTCTCCGACAAACAGCTTGTCAAACAAAACACTGATAACAGATGAATCTGTGAATGCCCAGACTAGCTCTAATGTCTTTAATATAATGTTCCTGTCAGTGACTGTGCTTAAATAGTGGGAATTATTTCCATTGCAGAAAGAGTTTTACTTCTCTACTTTGTTTTTACGCACACATTTCAGGTTTCACATAAAGTTCACCATCTGTGCTAACTTTTCAAATAACACAAACATCTGTGACTCTTTTCATTGATTAGTTTTACTAAAGATTTCATACTTTTTCCCCAAATCACATTTTCTGGGTTTTTAGTCCTATTTTTATACTATAAAAAGGTTCACTATGACCATATGGCACTTATTTCTACAGTGGTCCAATTATAAATCTGGAACCTAGAAAAACCAGCCCAGAGCATGAGTCGGCCGCCCCTATGCTTTACTGTGGTGATGGGCTCGTTTTTAGTTTCTGAAGTTAATCAGAATGCACATTTTTTAATTTCTGACGTTGAATTTTTATGACAAGCAGCAAACTTTTTTTAATGAGTTCTATTATTATTATTACCATACAATCATGGTAATAATAATGTATAATCTATGGTTAAAATGTTACAGTTATCTGGTCTATACCAGGTTCTAAAATGGTTTTAAAACTACCTCAACTGTACAAAACCCCACATATTCCACCATGCAGTATTTTTTAGACAAATATTAGTTAGAATAAAAAACTAGGTGGCTGCAGTAAAACATAATTACTTCAGTGCCTTTTAAATCTGTTTGGACACCTGCCTTTTCCCCTTAAATAGCTTCGTGGATCGTTGAAACCTCAGTTTTACCTCAGTACACTGTGTTACTTCCAATCTATTGAACTACCACCCACATATCCCTTACCTTTTCCTGCACCCTGTGCATCTGTTACTTTCAGTAGGGTTGCAGATTTCAAGTTATGCTGATATTTAAATATATTGCAGTCAAACATGGCATAGTTCAGGGGAACTTTGTCAAAGCACATGTGCATCTCAGTAAAATAAGAACTTGGAAAGTTCATTTAATTAAAAAGTTTAATTCAGAGAGTGAAACTTGCATGCAGATTCCTTACCCAGAGTAATACACTTTCAGTGTTCATTTCAGATAACTATGATGTTATGGCTTATAGCAAACGAAAGATGAACCAATGACAGAAGGTCACTGCAAAAGAAAGTGGTTGTTTACAGTGCTGTATCCAAACACATTGATAGAAAGTTCAGTGGAAGGAAAAAGTGTAGTAGATAAAGATGCACAAGCAACCAAAGCCTTGGGAGGATAGTGAAGCAAAGGGAGTTAAAGAGTTGTGAAGTTTTTATTAGCTGCAAGACATAATCATCAAAATGAACACTTCAAAAACAACCACTATGCGTAATAAAGCTATATGACATGAGTTTCACTTGTTGAAATTAAAGAAATAAACTTCACAATACCTAAATTTATATACATCCATATATAAAGATAAAGAAACATTTGGTGCCAAAAGTTGTGAGATTGCTCATCTGCAATATTTCCACCAATGCCCTGTATTTAAAATGATTTTAGCTGTCGCTACCCTCCATCTCCTCCCTCCAGGTCCATAGAGGCATACTGATGTGGTGTGAGGAGGTTAAGCCTTCAGTTTCGTGTCCGTGCAGCCATGACATTCTGCCTCACTGGCCTGTAATTGACTCATCGGTGTGTGTATCAGCTGAACCTCAGCTCACCTGCTCCGAGGCCATCAAGGGAACTGTGATTGACGAGCAGTTCTAATGCTCCGGCTCTCCAATTTGGAGCACCTTGGGAATTTCTTCCTCTCTGTGTTTTCTGGCAGTTCCTCCTACATTTGGTGCATATCCTCCCCTCCTTTAACAGTTGCTCCTGGCATTTCTCCCACTTGTTTTGTTTTCATCTATCCACCCTGTGGGTTCCTCAGTCTGTTTGCTTGTCAGTCTCCTGTCTCCTTCACTAACTTTTTACATCACAAGCTCTGGTTTCATCATCTTGGGCCCTGACACCGCGGATCTTCTTGGATCCACAGTGTCAGTTCATATTAGTGGACTGGTGTGGTGTTAAAGTTACACTGCTCTGCAGAGTCCAGCTGGGGGTCTCAGTTTCTCTGGAAAGTTTGCTGCTCATGCTATAGGCATGCCACTCTGTCTTTGGCTGGGATTCAGCTGTCTACACTTGGACACACAAATGCACACTCACTCACTCTCTCTCTCTCTCTCTCACAAACACACACACACACACAGAGCATATGTTCAGCCTCCCCAGTGACTGGACCCTGGTACAGGAGCATTATCTATTTAAGGCCACTAACGCTACGGATTAGATCAAGATTCAGCCCCATAATGGTCGGTCTGGCGCAGCACCGAGCTTCAATTATGGCTCTGTCGTGTCACACACAGACACCCCGTCAAAAATAATGTGATCTCACTCACTACCAGATGTAATCACAATGTAAAAGGCATCCACGCTTTGAAAAACTCTCTGACATTAATTGTATTTGGAGCATTTTCACTTTTCCCTTCCAAACTAACGTTTACGTCATCTGGAAAAATCTGGTCCTGCTACGATGAGATGACTGCTGGCAAGAAACTAAAGCAGGTTGTAGTCATCATTAGCGTTACGGCACATATTTACACTTTTTCTTTAATGGAAGGAATGATTCAGAGAATGTTCCTTCATGCTTTTTAAAAGTTTCTGTCACTACATGCAAAAATCAAAGCAGCTGCTTCTCATAAATTATTCTTTTAAAAGCTTGGATCTGATGAGTAAATGCAGACTCTCCAAAAATAAGTGATTATGAAAATGTGTTTTGAAAACAAAATGCAAGGAGAATGAATGACTGTTGTTTTTCTATTATCAAAAAAAATTTACAATGCATGATTTATTGAAAATATATGCACAGCAGCCCTTTGACGAGAGTTTACTTTTAAAAACCTTTAGTCTGTGCTCCATAGGTGTCTTTCGGCTATAAAAAATACTTAAAAATTGACAAACCATTTTCCATAGTATTTTTATGAATGGCATTACTCACTTCCATCTTTACCAGACATGAGTTTTCTCTTTTTTTATGCCCATAAATTTGAATTTTACAGTTAAATGTTTTAGTTAAAAAGATGATCCCACCCATATTTACAAGCTGACAGAGTTGTAGCACATCAAAGACAACAAAATATTGAATGTCAACACAAAGGAATAAACAAATAGAAATACAAATTAAATGCAATGCAATTCAAATATTACATTTTGAGTAGTGGTCAATGGCACAAAAGAAGGGAGACATATTTATTGATCTGTTTAGTTTTAAAAAAAAGGCATAGATTACAGAAAACTCACCTAAAATACATAACCTGGCAAAATCTTCTGAATTTTACTTTGTCTAATTTTACTTCACCTCTGTCCTTTGAGGAAGGTTAAGAAAATAGAGTCAATCAGATAGGTGCCAGGTTGTCCCTTTTAATAAATACTAATATGTAATAGTAATTTTAAAACAGCTGTAATGGCTGACAGGTTACTCCTACGGCTTTATGATAAAATAATGTAATTTACATTAAGGGAACTATAGCAAACTGCAAGTGGATGTTAGGGGTGAGTTTTAAGGCTAACACTGCTGTGTTTTAATACAGATATTAAGGTTTTAGCACTGCTAGCTGGAGCAATTGTTCTTTTTAAATCAAGTTTTAAATGACAAAAATATATGTTACTTAATATATGTCTCGAATAATAAATCATGAAACAGGCTTATGTTTTAGCTACATTTACCAGTGTTCTGTGTTGGCCTCGGGTGCGTTAAATAAATCTTTCTTTAATAGATCTTCTGCAATTAGGCATAAATTAAAGGCAAACCTCTGTTAAAGTACTGTTAACTGGAGTGTTCTGTGTTGTCACTTCCCAAGAAGAATATGAAAAGATGTTTTTCTTAATAGTTTAAAATAACTTTACTGAACCAAGCAATTTATTGTGTGATTTCATTCTCTAGAAATTCAGCATAAATTAAAATGCAGACTTCTGTTTTATGAATACAGAGCATTCTTTTTACACTCTTTTATAGCAGTCACTCATGGAAACAGGATTTTTTTAACTGGGATTCTGCTGAGTTATTGATATTGACTATTTTACCTGCAGCTCAGTTTGACCTTAGTGGACTTAGTGTTGAGAAACAAAAACCTAGAGTCAAGCTAAAGGCATTTCAGAACAACTCTTACAGCTGTTCATGTAAAGCTTTATAAAAAGTGGTGTCACATACATTAGATGGTTGTGTACAGATGATTATATCCATCTATCTATGAAGTGTGGGTGCCCAGAGGGCCTTTTCAATTATGGTCGACCCCAAACACTGCAGCCGACTCGATTCACATACTGTCACACTTGTAAAGAGAAAATCATGTAAACCCCATTTCCTCTTCAGCCCACATACAACCACTAACCATCTTCCCCTTAATGAGGAAATCATTTCATTTTCTCTTCTGTGCTCCGGGTTTTATTTGTTTCTATTCATGAAGCAGCTCTGAGGAGTACGTTGCAATAATGAGTGTGGCCTGTAAGTAATAAAACATAGAATGTAGCGCATATATTAAAAGCCATTTGTGGTTTTGCATCTTGTCTCATTTCCATACACGTGTCATTCTTTTTGTTTATCCTGTTTGTAATTTCAAGTCTTTTGTCCCCCCAAATAAATGCCCAAGCAACGCACACCTCTGTCTCTCCACACATTAATCAAATAGCAAAAAATAAATAAATCAAGGCTTCCTCTCATATGGAAATGAGCCGTCCAGTACCACATTGAAGAAATTGTCACTGTAATTGCACTTTGACAGCTGCACACTCATTTGCACACACACACACAAATATATATATAATCTTTAATTGCCTCCAAAATGTTTGTGTCAAGATAGCATTGCTAAGATAATGGCTGAGGACCGTGTGGCCACACTAATGGCATTCCTGCTTGTAGCGCTTCACGTCAGAAGAGAAATCAGTAGACTCTCATATTTTAAGAAGCGTGCAGTTGCTTGTATTGTTGTGGTAATGTTCTGCAGCTGGAAGCTTGCCAGATCATTAAAACGTTATCTCTCCAGAAGGAAATCTAGAGCACACAGACACATATCAGGAATATTTTTAATAAATGTGCCGCAACAAATCTGAATTTTTTTTTAATCCTGTACTTCTTTGCGTACATAGAGGAATTTTATAATTCCTGTCATGTGAAAAATTATTATTTAGTACTTTAAAAACAAATAGTCACATGTTTATGTCTACTTTCCTGTTTTTAATATAAGGAAAGTGACTTAATAGCACCTAACAACAAGGATTAACCTTGTTTTACTAATTATTACACACTTTAACAGGTAGTCTCACCCCCTGTGGCTGAAATACCTTCAGTGAGAAGCTTCTTGTGTCTACCAGACATCCCTTTGAGGAAAGTCTGCCCCACCTCTGCCTGTCAGCAGTTAGATGTTTGAAGGGTTTCTTGCATGTTCAGCCTGTGTCAAGTCACCTCCTAGCTGGCTGTGTCCTCCTGCAACAAAGCATTCCCAAACCATGATCCTACCGCCTCCACGCTTCACAGTCGATGAGGTTCTTTCCCTAAAATGCTGTATTTATTTTACACCCAACATGTCCACCGTCACGGTGTCCAAATAATACAATTTTAATCGAATCTGTCTAAGAACATTATTCTAGAAGTCTTTGTCTAGAATCTTTCTAGCAAACTTTATCTAGCCTTCTTGTTTTTCTTACAGATCAAATGTTTTGGGAGAGCACATCTCCCATTGTAGCTAAAGTGGACTCCAAGACATATGTTAGCATCTTGCTGAATGCTTTAAGGTGAAGTTGCTTTAACAGCCAGACCTGAACATGCTTCCATTCATTTTGAACATCCTCCCATTGCTGATTATTTTCAGTATAAGAATGTCTAATTTCAAATTCTTTTGAGACCTCTTTACATCCTTCACCAGATTCATAAACTGCTCCAATCTTCTGTCTGAATGCTTCAGACAGCTCTTTGGGTCTCACCATGGTGTTTACCCTCACTTCAGTTTGTTTACATGACTGTAGCCAGAAAATGGTTTTTGTTGTTTTATAGGGTCTCTTGAAAGTGTTGCGCATTTTGATTTATAGTTTGTAGATGATTTGCAAAAACACATTATTGTATTACTGATTGATGGCCCTTTTTTTGACAGTTTTTTATACCTTGTCTTTTCTTAGTGGTAGAATCTTATTTAGCCTTTGGCCAGCTCCCTACAATGATCCCCATAAATTCAACGTAATAAAAGACAGGCAGCAAAAATCGGGAAACTATCAGTGCTTCAGTTTCCTTAAGATTCTGATTGACGAATC
Organism: Crenichthys baileyi; assembly: GCA_036173005.1. Taxonomy (NCBI): domain Eukaryota; kingdom Metazoa; phylum Chordata; class Actinopteri; order Cyprinodontiformes; family Goodeidae; genus Crenichthys; species Crenichthys baileyi. The sequence continues at coordinate 45,185 of JAHHUM010001575.1, forward strand.
AGGACAGTCAAAACAGAAGAGCAGGGGTTGTCGTCGTAGTTGGTTTCCACCACCGAGGAAAAATACCTGAATAACAGCAGCCACGCTATCTGTCAGCATCAGCATTTACGGGTACACTCTGTTCCACTGTTCGTGCACACTGCTCTCTAAATCCCAGTTTCACACCCCACTCACACACACACCCAGCTTCTAGAAATGTTTTGCACATTGCATTATCCCTGCTTCGATCTGTTTTTGATTTTGTAGGTCTGGTGTTTTTATTTCTAAACATACAACACAACAGATGTGTGAAATGACGGCATGAAATTTGATATGGCCGGTTAGAAACTTGGCTGCACTCTCTCACACGTTAGCCAGCTTTCTGTACTGAGCGTGTACAGTAGCAGTGGCATTTGCCAGTCCCCTGTGTATTGTGGATCAGCTCAGTTACCTCTCCTCTCATCTCCAACATCACCACAAGCACCATCTCACCCAAACACTGAACTGTCAGCTCTGTTCATCCTGGTTTTCCAGCTTCAGCCTAATTATCACAGGACTGAAACTATCATGAAAAGCCTATCGTGGCTTCATAGAAGCAAAGCCTTTCACCAACCTCAGAGAGACTGACATTTGCTATGATTCAAACTCAAGCTGGGACTTTCTGTCACAATTGCATAGATGATGGATGTAATGTGGGATAGGAGGCTGAGGACTGGGATGTGTTTGTCTATTTCTAAAATCTAGGTTGCAGAGTAACAAGTGAATGATTTATGAATGTGAGTGCTTCCCTACAGCGGCTGAAGTTTTGAAGTGAAAGTGAAATGACAGTCGGCTCAGGCTGATTGTTGGATTTTACGCAACGGGAAGTTGAGAGCTTAAACCAACCTGATGCAAAGAACTGACACACTGCAAAAGTGAAGACCACAAAGTTGGCTGAATTTCCATATTCAACCTGTGGCCATTAAAGCCATCAAAATTACATTATATTAATCTAAACACAGACATTTGTCATAGTTGCATAATTGAAAGAAGACAAAAGGTATAAATAAGACAAAAACACAGGAAAAAAAGAATACTACAATTTTATGTACAATATTCTAAACAAGCAAACCTCTACTGTGGAGTACCACAAGGCTTAATCCTTAACCTCCTTCTGTTTAACCTGTTGGTCCCAAAAGTAATCTGTGTTTATGCCAGTTTCATCCAAAATGGTTTCCTTAAAAGTACCTCAAAGTATAATTCAATGTTATATTTCACTACTCGCTTTCTGTTTGCAGAACAAATATCTGGGTTTACACTGTAGCGATATATTCATGGTCACATCACAAGTGGGTGCTGGCGATTTCACACGTTCACCATTTTGTACTTTTGCAGTTTTGTTCTTTTTGTTGCTGAGATTTTTGAGTAAAAAGAACCCTGACAGAAGACATTTTCTACTGACCATAATTAAATATATTTTCCATAACCTATTTATTGTTCTGTTAAGAAATGCTACTCTGAGAAATAATAGCCACCAGCAGGACGTCCTTAAGAGTGATTTTGGTCTGTTCAGGGGTCATTTTCTATCATTAAAAAAACAAAAACTGACTGGCCCATTCATAGAGGTGCTACACAAAACAGGACGTAATATTTAATGTATGTCAAATTCAATAAATTATTGTGTACATCAGAGTTGACAACTTATATGATCGTCTGTCTCCATAGTTTATCAAAGCGTGTAAAAGGGAAACTGACACAATGGTTTATAACGTGTACAAAATAGTTTATTTACAGGTGCAAAATGGTAGTAGATTGACCTGGAGTCATGTATATTTACTGTTTAAGGCTAAATTAAAACTGAACAGAACTGCAACGATTTCTGCAAAATAAAGTCCGTTTTCATTGTTTTAACAAATCTTATAATGTCAGGTCTAACAGGTCAGTTTTGGTGATGGAGTTAGATTTCATTTTTACATTTTTGTTTCTTCTCTGTTAAAAGAATATGCTGCATTAGTTTTTATATATAATGAAAAGCTCTTTGAATTGCCTTTGTGTCTGCCATCCCCTTTATAAATAAACTTGCTGAGGCTCGCCTAGAAATAGCTGTCATTATGCACCTGTCTGTCCCAGGCTATAGCAGATCAGCTTATGGTCTTCTCAGTTCAGATTGTCTAGGGCTGTTATCTCAAGTTGTTCTTTGGTAAATAAACTAAAAATTATTAGACTAAGAAAAGCAAGAACGCAATTAAAAATATATTTTTTACAAGTAAATCTACAGAATCCAGAACCCAGTGCTGCGGGGTGACAGGAGATCCATGCTGGAAGCAAATACACAAGTAAAAAAAAAAAAACTCTCAGGGTCAAACAATAATCCTTTTAGAAACTGTTTTACAGTAGCCTGGCTATTAGACCCAGCACATCCATCATTTTGCAGCTGTATGGGTTTGTAGCCACAAGGCAAACCAAAGTCAGCTTTGAGGCCCGACTCGCTAAAAAAGAAAAGCATGCTGACCTCGAGCAGCCCGTGACATCCTGCAGCACTGCGGCTATTATTAATAATGAGCAGGACATACAAGGTGCTTTTGGACAAACAACCGCCTGACCCCTGAAGTCACTTAGAAGCTATTGTCATGACCTTTAAATGGTAACCACCCAGAAACCTGGGATTGAAAATAATGAGTTTGGCTGCAGTCATCACTACCTGCGTGTGTGTATTGCTGTCAGATGGCAAGTGAATCAACAAACTCCAATGGGATGAACATTTGGTATGCTTGTCAAAATGACACAGTATTAATCATGGCAAGATTTTTTATTTTTATAGTCTGATAGTATAATATAAACACATATAATCATATATACAACCAGTAAAACGTTTGACACACTGTCATTCATTTAATTGAGAAACTGTGTTCAAACCTTTGATTGGTTTTGTATATATACACACACTATTAAAATCAATGTTAACATACACAAGAGCTATAGACCAATATCATAACATCATAACCTTTCAAGGTGTAACGTAATATTGATTTTGCCTTTCTCATGAAGTACTAATGCACTAAAGGGGAGAAACATTTATCAAGCATTTTCTTTTGTAGGTATATTCATGATTAATATTGTTTTAGAAAAAAATCTAGAATAAGTTGTCATGATAGAATAAGTACAATATGACAAAACAGATTTTTTCCATATTTTTTCCAGTTTTCTGCCTGTAATTGAATCTCCTGGAATGAAGAATGTGGTCAAAATTTCTAAGTTTCAAGTTTAAATTAAAAAAATAGACAGGAACCCCACTGAAGTTCAAATTTTAAGTGGGAATGTCAGACGCTTCTCAGACTCAAATTAAGTTTGAAAGCACAGTTAAACACGTAGCTTAAGCTAGAAGCCAAACTTGATCAATAGTTTGAGAAAAGCTTCGACATCAGCATCAACAAGATTACTGAAACGTTTAAAATTTAACTTTTGTTCATAGCTGCACTGCTGAAACTCTCCTTTAAAAGTAGCCTGTGCTTGGTTGTTATTCAGAATCAGCTTTAATGGCCACGTATTAAACAAGGAATTTGACTTCAGCTACAACGCACGGAAACACTGAATGCAGTACAATAAAACGGTAAGAAGCAACACAAAAACAAGAAAAGGAATTTAAGACATAAGTAAATGTAATTTAAGACCTAGCATGGAAACTGGACTTTTGACATTTTTTTAAAGGCCTTAAATTTAGATTACAAAATTTAAGCCTTTTGATGACTCATCAGAAACCCTGTACTGACCTAATTATTTATTCACGTTGATTGTTTCCAGCGGTCCATCAGCTCCCTATACTCATCTTCTTGTCCATCTCTGATCCACCCCACGACTGCAGAATCAGAGTATTTCTGCAGATAACAGGAGTCTGTCTTGTACTGGAAGTCTGAGGTGAACAGAGTGAAAAGGATTGGTGAGAGTACCGTCCCCTGTGGAGCTCCTGTGCTGCTGACTACCTGTTAGACACACAACCCTTCAGTCTCACAAACAGTGGTCTGTTTGTCAGGTAGTCTTTGATCCAGGAGATTGTTGAGGCCTCCACCTGAGTCTTCTGGAGTTTCTGACAAAGCAAATCAGGTTGAATTGTGTTAAATGCACTGGAGAAATCAAACAACATGGTGTCCACAGTGCTGTGGGGTTTGTCCAGATGACAGGGGGGTTTTTTGAAGCAGGTGTATGATGGCAATTTCAACTCCCCAACTCCACAGCGATAAAAACCAACTGAAGGGGGTCCTGATAGTTTATTGTTTGCTTACTCAGGTGGGCCAACAGGAGTCTCTCTAGGACCTTCATGATGTGGGATGTCAGGGCAACAGGTCTATAGTCATTGAGGACTGATGGGTGAGTTTTATTTGTTACCGGAATAAGACAGGAGGTCTTCCACAACACTGGAACCTTCTTCTGGGCCAGGCTAAGGTTGAAGAGGTGCTACAGAACCCACAGAGCTGCTCTGCACAGCCCTTCAGGACTCTATGGCTGACACAATTTGGACCTGCAGCTTTATTCCGATTCAGTCTCTCCAGTTATCGCTTCACCTGACTTCTTGAGACAAACAAGTGGAAGGTGGAGGCAAAGGGAGCATCGGCATCTTCTGATTTTGTTGAAGGTAAACATGTAGAAGCAGAAGGGTCCATGGCTGAGGTGTAAGATAAAATATTTGAGGTGTGACAGGAATGCTGTGGGTCAAAGGTGGGTGGGATGTCTGTTTGGCTGTGAGCAGAAGAGGAGGATGCTGAGCTTGTTTCTGAACTGAACCTATTGAAGAATGTGTTCAGTTCATTGGCTCTGTCCAGACCTCCATCAGTCCCATCGTCCTTCTGCTTGAAGCCTGTGATCTTCTTCATCCCTGACCACACATCTCTGATATTGTTTTGCCGGAGCTTGCTCTCCAGCTCCTTCTTGTACACCTCCTTGCTGTCTCTTATCTTGACATTAAGTTGTTTCTGTATGCTCCTCAATAATTCCCTGTCTTCCTCTCTGAAGGCTCTTTTTTTCCTTGTTAAGCGGGTCCTTCAGGTCACTGGTGATACAGTGTTTGTTATTGGGGAAGCATCTCACGGTTCTGGTGGGGGGTGGTGGTATCCACACAGAAGTTTATATAGTCGGTTACACACTCAGTCAGGGCATTGATGTCCTCTCCATGTGTCTGGCACAGTGCGTCCCAGTCTGTAGCCTCAAAGCAACCTCGAAAGGCTTCTTCAGCTTCCTGTGACCATTTTCTCGCAGTTCTCTTTATTGCAGGTTGCCTCTGTACCAACAACCACCAATGGTACTGGTAACATAGTTTTACAACCTTTTTGCTAGAATTAATTTTCAGTTACTGTGACTTTCAATGCCTGATTAACCACTCGCAACTACTCTCTTAGTCCTCAAGTTGAAGGAAATGTGATGGACATACTTTCACAGTTTTAGTGTTATATAAATTCTTTAAAATTGCTTGATCAATTATGACAACAATACTACTGCTTTCCATCATCATCTTCCCATATCTGTCTGCCAGCCTCTCATACATACACCATTATTCCAACGGTTTTGTGTTTATTATGTGCCCGCCATCCTGGGAGCAGCCTGTCTGCTCTCAACCTCCTCATTTGCCTCATTTTTCACAACACCAATAATCCCACAAACAGCTCACCCATTTCAACCTCCATCTCCACACATGCACAGATACACTCTCCAACAAACATTTCCAGATCCAGAGAAGCACTCACACAAAAGCCCATCACATACAAAACACAATCATGTACCCGTGTACTAGGTGCCAACCATTGCCATGGCAACTCCAATCATGAAAAGCTCTCTTTCCTTCCATTACGGCAAAGATATGACAATTTCTCTCTCCTTCCTTCTGCCCCTTTTGAAATTCGATTGTTCTCTTTCCTTCTTTCTCGTCCTCATGGTGCTTCTCTTACACCCACGAATACAAATTATCACCATAAAAGTACAACATTAAATTCCAGTCATATTTTTTTCTGTGAGAAGCCTGGTCTTAAAAGTGTTGCTTGTGACCTATTAACTGTTTTGGTTTCTGTTTTATAAAAAAAAAGAATTTACTCTGGGTCAAATGATTAAAAACTGATTCATGGCCATATGCCCTATCAACATGCCAAATTTTGAAATCCTTGTCAAATATTAGAAATTATCATTTTCAAGCATGAATGGATGTAGACTTTCCCTTTATTGACGACTTGCATGGAAGAAAAAAAATCATTGCACCTCAAAATATTCGACAAGGCAATAAAAAAACTGCAAAAAAAACAAAAACATTATAAAACAACTTTAGGAGTTCGACTCTTTGTTCCCCTGCCCACTTCAGCTGCTAGACCTGCTAGATTTTAAGATTTAGACCAATGAATCCTAGTTTAGTGTAAGAGGGTTTATTTAAAACAAGTATTTTCCTGAATTTCCAAATTGTTGTAAAGCTTTGTTTATACCAAATATATATATAATTGTGACAAAGGTCCTTATTGATACATCTCACATGCCGCAAGGGAAATCCGAATTCTTTTATTTTATCCCTCTGCAACTTATTGCCATTGCTACGACAAAACTTGCTTCTGATTGGCTCACCAGTACCTCATGATGACCCTTCTTCCAGAATGCTAAAATATTTGTAAGCTTTGCTGTGTTTAAAGACATAGACACAACCGCACCGTCATCTAACCATCACAGAAGTGCCTGTTTGCACTGCGATTGCCATTCTAGTTTTGTTTCTTTTTGAGAGAAGCTCTGCAAGACTCAGCTTTTGTTTTACACGTCTTGGATGTGTGGTTAAGCTTTCAGTAACTTTTTGATTGAACCCAAACCCCGGAGGGTGTACTCACAAAGTTGTGACCAGGAGGTATTGCGAAAAACCATGCCAGACGAGACCAGCAGCTTGCTCAGAGAGGCCTCTGGATGACAGATCCGCTGTTTGAGCAGAGAAGCGTGGGGCTGAAAAGCAAGTTGGTTCTAAAAGATAAACAGCATTGATGGATTGTCCAAGTGGCTTTTAAAGCTTTTCTTTCCCCTTTTATCACCTGTCGTTACTAAAATAGTTCATAAAAGAGAATTTTTATTAAAATAACTTAATGAATCAGATTCTTGATCAGCTTTAATGTTACTAGAAAAGCGTGTTTATCTTTGATCAACTTTTCCTCAATAAATACCATGTAGCTGAAAAGAAGAATAGTCTTGTAGATTAATAGTTTATGTCCGTCCTGTTTTCTCTGTTGTAGTTCCTCAGTAGTGAGTAGACACTGATTAGTTCTGGGTGTGATTTTTTTTCCTCTACAAGGTTTAGTAAACCTAGGTTTCTATCTACATTCTCTCAGTGTATAATGCTATTTTTTTTTAATTGTTGCTTCTTTTTATTTGCAACTGTTCACTCAGTGGAAAAGTGGAAGACTACCTTCAAATATAATACAGTTTATTCAAAAGTTACGAGACTGACTTAGTTTACTATAAGCAATAGGACTGGTTGAACACCAATACATTTTAAAAGTTGATGAAATTTGCTACAAAAAGAAATACTCATTGTAGACATTCAATGACGTTCCAGAGTCATAAACAACCCGCTACTACAGAGTCTAAAAGGTGATTAAGGTTTACAGCTCCAAGCTCACAGCTGGAGGCCCAAGGTGTTCTTTGGTGTAACCAACTAGAAAGCAATAAGAAAACAAAGGCATGAATTTGACTGATAAAGTATACAGTAGGGGGCAGGAAGCAGAGCAGTGGTCAAATTAATCATGAGACTTGAAATTCAACTCTCATGTGAGACCAATATTTCATGACTGTCTGGCTAATGAGAACCCATGATTGAGATGCCTGCTGACCTCTGTTAGAGCAGTATTTTTCTGCTATGGTCTCCTTGACTCATTATGATAAAAAAAATAGGGTCTCACTCCCATCTTTAGGAACCAAGTAACACAAAATGGTGGGCTTGACATGATCTGTTAAAATGTATAAAAATACTGCTAACAATTAGTAACAGTAATTGTAAGGATAGTGCAATGGTTGTTAAAGTTGCTTTATTGTTATTATCCCGGGGGTAAATTTTTGTTGGTAGTAATGTTCGAATATTTTATAATAATTTTAATAATTAAAAAAATATTTTGCCTAAGATTTTTAAAAAAACGCTGGTTTAAGATGCTGGGTCATTACCCAACTATAGTAACTACTGTAAAGCTAATGTCACACTGTATAGTTGTATTAAAATATCCTTATATAACAATTTATTTACTCCAAAAATTCATTGGGAACATTGCCCATTCTAGTCCAAAACAACATTTGGTCAAAGGAATATTTCAAAGATAGTCTGCATTTTTCTCTACAGGACCTGTTTGACACCCGTGTGTTTACAGAATAAATGTGAACACAACTAGATATTAAGATGTGTATTTGGACATAGGGTGTAAAATTCACAGAGTTAAAAGCAAGTAACATTTGTTAGGCGTCACAGTTTTTTTTTTCCATACTTAAGGATCGCCTAACCATCTTGGGCTGAATGTTTAATGCTTTTCCTTCTTTGTTTCTTAAGCTTATTATTATCATTATTATTATTATTATTATTATAGTAAACCTCTTTGTAGTTTTTGACCTGTGAAAGGTTCTATATAAATAGAGTTTACTTACTTAAATACATAATCTGAGTCACCCCATGTGTTTGGTAATTATTAGCTGATTTAATCTGAATATAGGTCAGATTCACTTGCAAGGTCAGTATTTGGCATGCAGAGATGAGTACATTTTTATCAGTGCAGACAGAGCATTTGCATGGCAATTAAGAAACATTATTGAAGGTATTTTCTGTCAAATCTGATTGGTTTTTGATTTTTAGTAGCACAGATGTATTGTTTGTTTTCTCTAGGTCAGGACGTTTATCTCACGAAAAGGTTGCAGCTTTGTTTTTTGAATCATTCGAGTTTACTTACTAAAATCTTTGTACACCACTGAGAATCAAGATTAAGCCAGTAGTGTAACAAATGTTCTACCTACTCCATATTGCTTTGTATTGCTCGTCTGAAACAATGTTCCCTTTTGGGATAAAAAAAAAGCTTGTTGAGTGCCCCAACTTCTTACAGGTCATTGGATCCTACTGACTAAATATAGAGTTGTACAGTTTTTGCAGTATGCTGCTCTCTGCTCATTGTGTTTGAAAGACTACTTCCAGTTGACTGACAACTGGTCTCTTTTTATTGACAGCTCTATGTGTTGGCTGGTGGCTTTGGGCAATTTAGACCCAGCTTGATAAAGTCCAGGAGGTAGATCTGCAGAAGGAAATTACTCTTAATGACAAAAACGTCCTGAGGGTGAGAAGGCAAAGCATTTGGTCAGTACATTTCCAATATAGATGTCTTTTTGCTCCTAATATACTTACTGTTCTATAGTTCTTTGACGTTACCATTGGAAGCTGGTATTTAAACAGGAAGACGAGAAATCTGAGATCATGTTAAGCAAGGTTGTAAGTTTCTGCAGTTAGCATTTCTGTTTTTCCCATCCTCTTTAAATGAATTTTAAAGCACTATTTATGGTCTGTTAACATTAAACACCCCACCCCCCGTTTGGATTTTAAAAAGAAACAGAAGTGCCAGGCAGAGCAAGTAAGAGGGAGATTTTGCTCTTTTTTAATATTCCTTGTTTTTACACTCGAAACAATAGATAAAAGGGAAGAAGTACTGTATTTTCTTAACCGCTTCTCCAATCATACATTGTAAGCAGCAGAAATATTCTGTTAATTAGGTGACATTTCTTCTTTTTCCAGATCAAGCTAACTTTGAGAACTTTCTTAACATGCATGACATTATCTTTCTCAAAGATGGCCGCTGGGTTTAGCAGGCGCTGAACCACATCTGATTCTCGACTGGGCTCGTCACCATAAAACCCACACGCTGTCCGCGTACAGATGGTGTGTGCACACACCAAAACCAGCGAAAACCCAGCCAAACTAAGAGACAGGCTTCCAGTTCACAGCTCAGATCCCGAAATAATCTCCAAGGCATAAACTGAGAGACATCAGACCACTGGACTGAATGTGTATATTTAGAAGTTTAGCACTAATGATGATCTCAACTGTCAACTGTCTGGATTGAAGTATCACAGGATGCAGATAAACGTTTAAATCCAAAACCGTTTTGAAACGTCAACTGATCTCAGTTCAGCTTCATTGCTATTTAAAATGGTAACTGAGGAGGGTGAGGAGCGTGTCCCATCAAAAAGGAACCAGGAAAGTGTTTTATCCAGAAAATGACAACAATAGTTATTATAGTTATGATGGTGGTGAGCTTTAGTACAAGCAGCAAACATGCAAAATAAAAGGAATGAAAATATCGAGCAAATACAGATTGCCATCTAATTCATTGTTAAAAGTCTTGTTAAAGACCAAGATAGTACTAGTCTGATAATAAAGCAACTTCTTATAAACTTTTAATTACCAAAGTAGCAACGCAAGTTCCTACCTTACAATTACAAGTTTCCCTTTAGCGGCTTAATACAGTTAAAATGGAGAAAAAAATGGATCTTGTCTGACAGAAGCACTAGTAGCATGTTTTCTTGACAATATTCCCCCTGTGTAATTAATATGAAACCTTAGTGAAGTATAGGCAGTGAGGTCAGTGAGGCACCAGGCCAGGTCTGCTACTTATCCCATCTGGTATGTCACTGGATCACATTTTATTGAGATGTAATAATTTTTTCTACTTTTCAGAGTTATAATTTAGAGTAAGTTGGAGAAATGGCACAGAAAGCAACGTGGGTGGCTTAATTAAATAGGAAAAGTGTGGAGGGGGGGAGAAGAAGAAGCTACTCAACCTACTCAAATGTTAAATCTTAATTTGTAGCTTTTTCCACTTGTGGAAACCAAAAAAAAAATTTCTTGGAAGCTGAAATTAGTTTTAATCATGCTCTTTACTCCAAAAGAAAAATCACTCTGAATGAACTTTTTTTTTTTGGATTGAAAATTCGTTAAATGTTTTAAAGTTTATTTTAATCCAAACTGTTAAGAAACAGGAAACAAACCAACCAGCATTCTCACAATAAATATAACCATCCCTAAATTGTTCATATGTGTATATGAAGATTGTATGTTTACATTTTGTGTTAGAGTATTCTGAAAGAACATGTTTCTTTCATATGTATCCAGTTTCTTCAGCCAGTGCAAACAAATGCCTCAGATTTGATTTTTATCTACTTATCTAATTTTAACTTTTTTCCAGATCATTGCAAAAGGTCAAAGCAACTTCTTATTCCTGCCAACAGATGGGAAATATTGTAAAATGACAAGATAAATCAAGTGCTTGTTAGACCTATATTACCTATACACATTTGAATGGTAGCATGCTTTAGAAACTAATGGCAAAACGAGCCTCGATCATAAAAGCATTATTTTTAAAGCAAAACTGTTGACAATTATGATGTCTCCGAGTCTAAAGAATATGTTTTGGAAACACATTCTTGTGATGTAGTTCTCATATTACCCCGTGTTTGCCTGTGATTGGTTAATCCTACCCTAATGACTACTCCTTCCCTAGATCCTCAGGCTCTTAAGCCGTCTAATTTGTGCAAAGCTATGCAGAACTCCAATTTTTCTCTATTCATTGTGGATGTGTGTTGAGCATCTCTCTGACTTATTTGGAGAGTGTTGCCTGGTTCCAAATCCAAAGTTGGGAGCCTCTGGACAGTAAGAAGCCTAGTGCCAAAGGAGATGTGTTCCAGCTACCTGTCTCAGAGTGATCTATGCCAGACAGAAATGCTGTTTGGGCAAAGAGGAGAGACTGAGGTGGGGACCTGATCATAAAGGCAAGTTAGTTTTATTAAAGTCAACTGTCCATCTAATGATGCAAGTCACTCTCTTTCCTGTTCTATTGTTGCTGTTCTTGTGATGAGCAGTCTAGGTGGTTCCAAGACTTTAAATTCTTCCGTCTTCCTTAGTGCTGTAACTTATTTTCTAAACTGCATTGAATCTCATAGCAATATATGTAGTGTCAGACATGTTTTTTCTAGATCTTTAAAGTTCTGTATAACTAGCCTTCCATGATGAATAGAAAAAAGATAATCACACTGGCCTAAAGAGATCCCACAACTGAAAAGCCAACTTTTCTTCATTGAAATGTAAAGGGCAGAACATAGTCGGGCATTCTGTGAGCAGCACGGACTCCACGCAAACTGTTTAAGGTTTCATAGTCGAGCGTACCAATTTCCCACATTTCTGGTGACAAATACCTACATTTCCCACACTTTCTGCAATGGTGTCAACGGACGGGGAGGCAGACCTAATTTACCATGCAACTTTGTAAAAACAAAAAGGAAAGAAGGTGGTGTTAAAGGCCATTAAACCAGACTAGGGACAAAGAAGGGGAATAGACCCGCACAGAGAGTGGCAGTGTGTCACCTTTCAAATAGTTCAATGTGGAGACTTTTTCCTGCCGAGCAGTTTGTGACATCGCATACGTGGTCGTAAATAATTGAGCCTTGTGCGGACATGTCCAGTGGACGTCCAGAGTCAAGTACACCCGACTATGTTCTGCCCTTAATGGACGGGGAAAGATAAATAATAAAGTAAACATAACTCACTTTTAAATCATTCTTGAACTGTTTAAATATATATGTTACTGTTGAAAACCTTGAGAAACTAAAATGAATAATTTAAGAGCAAGACTGAAAACAGAACGATCAGAGGAGGCCCCAGTGTCCCCCCAGATGTGGTAAGTTGTTGGCTTAACAACTGGACCTGAGTTGTCTACGCGTCAGCGAACACACCTGCCTTTTTCTTTAACCAACTGTTATTGCACGTTTGTTAATGTAGTGGTACTTTTAAAAGTCTGCGATATATAATTTTGAATTTATTTTAACAGTGTGATTCAAGTTTGTCATTGTTACCCATTGTTTAGTAAATAGATAAAGATTTTCAATATATACATTTTGAATAATTTTTTAATTTTTTTTCATTTTGTAAAATGAAAAAATCCTGTTATTTTGAAGAATAAAAAGATTGAAAATGCTCATTTCTAGTCAGTCTGAAACATGCATTTATACAAACAAAACAACAGACAAATGGTCTATGAAAGTTTGTTTTTTTAGTTCCCATTTCATAGTAATAGTGCAACCGCTAATATAATTACTGGATTGAACATCGCCTATTAGCTGCTATAGATTGTGAGGTGCGTAGCAGGCGCTATTGTGATGCATTGACTCATGTCAACAAAATCATGCTCTTCTGATGCGGGAACAGCATGCATCTGTCACAGAATCGGCTGAAGCGTCCTTATTTCTTATCCAGTTTTTATAAAATATGGCTCAAATTAAAGCTGAGAAAATTTGCCGATGTTATGATACATAGAAATACGTACTCGCCCTCAACATAAACCTATAAGCAGTGTGAAAACTGTGCATTATAGTGCTGACATGTTTATTTACTGTGCTTTAAAGATCACGATTCTGTAAATTGATTTTAACAGCTCAAGATGCATAGTTAGGATTAGTATATCACACAAAATTTCTAAACTGAAATATTAAAAGAGGGTTCATGTGACTTCTGTCACCTAGGCAAGGGCGAAATGGCCGCTGGCCCGGCCCTCTTATCTATCGCCGATTGGCAGGACCAAAGGCACGGTTCGGCTTGCGTTTGATTTTTTAAATAAACAATCCATGCCGTTCTTGCGGCTCACTCAGGTATCTGCCTTGCTGAAGCTCCCATACTGAAGATAGACATCCCCTCGCCCCTATTCTTTTGCTTTAATCCTAATTTTCAAATGGTAGGTTTTGTACTGATTGACAATTTGTGTTTTTCAGCGTCATCCTATGTACTAAATCATGAGTATTAACAAGGTGAGGACAATGACTTTCCTGCCTTGGTTAAACATACTGTGTTGATTATCTTTATTATGACATTCCCTGTGAGAGTCAGGTTGCATAACCAGCAAAAAAACAAATGTTTCCATGTTTTAGAAATGCAAACAGATTTCTGGTTAGAAATCTGTTTGCATGTTTGTTTTGAGATGCAACGAGGCTCCCTGGGTGTCCCTATATGTCAATTTCATGCATTCTTCTGCCTCCAGACTAGACGTGAGTGCGTAAATAATGTCAGGGATGAACTGTGAGTTTCGTCAAGACATGTCCAGCATGGCAGACCTGTATATTGTTTGTCATGAAGGTGTGAGACAACCTGCACCCCACCCCCTTCCTTCCCTGATAAAGTTGTTTGATGTGTTTGGCCAGCCAAACACAGATCATCATCCATCTTAACTTTGGTTAAGCCTGGTTTCACCTGGGGTCACGGCATGCTAGATAACACCATGCTATCACCTCCTTGTCGCTATCTAAATTACAAGCAGCCCAGGTCACTGTAAGGAGCTACAACAGTGCATACCAAGCATACCGATGTCACTCTTCTCCCCATCCTTGCTCTGAGACTGGACCGAGTTTGATAAACACTGACGGTTGAGGTGAGTTATTTTCCTGACTGACGGTTATTGACTCTGCGATATGGTGATTTGTTTCTGCGCTGCGGCACAATTGATTAGCCATAAGGAAACTCGGGAGACGTTATTGGATTGCTATTCAGAAAGATTGAGTGTCAGTCTCCATACGATTCCATATCTCATCCATCTCTCTTTCACTCTGACTTTCTCTCTTCAGAATATATTAGTCATTTTCAATAATAACAGGCTGATATGGAGGCGTCTCCTGTCCACCATTTGATATTCTATATCCATGGCTAAATAATGATGGATCCGCTGGTTTGTCTTATTCACCTGTCAGACTTTTTCCGTCTTTGTTTCGGTTCCTCATTTCTGCCTTCCCTGTCTGTCTTTCTTCCTGCCTGCTGGCTAATTGGACTTATTCTGTGTGCACTAAAATCAAGAGGGTTCCCCACTGATTTTGTTCCGAGGCGTTCCATTAAAACACGTTTATGGGTTCTTGTGTCACGCAATGGTGAGATTTATGAAGTTAGAGAACGAAACAATGTTATCAAGGTTTAGGTCTTCACAAAAAGCATTCTAAAAGATAATGCTGTGGTGTTTAAAACAAAATGGTTACTTAGGCCGAATCACATTGCAGAATAAACAAAGACATTATCTTCCATTCTTCATAAATAAACTGTCTGGCTGTTGGAGTTTCCCTTCATGCCACAAAGTTATCTTAGCTAAGGTAATCCAAGTGTGTTTCCTGTTGAATGATCTCGATTATGGCCAAACTTTTTTCACAATGTCCATCTTACAGGTTTTGTAAACTTTTCCCAGAGTAAAATTTAACCATTTTCAAGGTAAATTTTCCAACTTTTCCAGCACCAAACTTTGGAGCAGTCTGTAGCTCTGTGTGCCTTTTCTTCGTTGAGCTTTATAACCACAGCACGCACAGCATTCACTATGTGAAGTGAGACTATTAACAATCTAAAATACTTTGCAACTGATTAAAATTCTACAAGTTATGGTATTAATATGAAATGGATACCTCGCTGTTTCTAGACGGGGACCAACAGGGGCCAGTGCCCCTGAAGAACATAATGCCAAATCAATTTCTTATGATCATATGCGCTGCCACAGACAGCAAAACCGATTGGTCCCTTGGACCAAGTTAATTTTTTACCTTTACAGTTTTACTTTAACACTGAAGTAAAAATGAAGGTGTTACACGTTTAGTTTCAGCCGTATTGAGATAGGATCACAGTTTTCATCTGCTAGATCAGGGGTCTGCAACCTGTAGCTCCAGAGCTGCAAGTGGCTCTGTGGCTCATTTAATATATTAAAGGATAAAATATATTGCCTTGTTTTTTTTGTTTAATTTTTGTGTTCTGTGCCCCCATGAAAACACACTGGCCACACCCTGGTAAATTTGGTCTACAACCGCCTCTGATATAGGCAGTAGGAGGCCGAAAGACATCAGAGGCTCAGCACGCACTACTTTTTGCATAAATAAACCATTAGCTCATCACCTTTTATAGCGTTTTCAATAAAAATGTTTTGTTGTGGCGCATTTTGAAGTACAGTACACGACATAAAACCCTAGCTCGAGCCATCCTTCAATCAATTTGCAATTTGCCTGCAAAGTTATAAGCTAGCTTTAATTTAAGATTCCCTCCCACTACTATGGCTTCCCACTCGAGAGCACCAACTCTCCCATCACAAAAAGCTGCAGGTCCTTCTTGCATATGTTGCAGAAAGCTACTTGAGGATTTGGTCCTCCTTTTAACCATGTTTTGTATCTAGCGTTTTAAAACGGCGTGCCGTTTTCTACCGCTCACTAGGGACATGGCCAACTGGCGAGACGGTTAAGTGCTCAAAGTAGCATAGCTATGCCAGAGGACGCCGCCGGTCCAGCAGCTGGTCTTTTCATCATTTGTTGTCTACTGCGCACACGGCGGTATTATGAAAAGGAACAAACCTACGCTGAACGGCAGCAAGGCTTCCTGAGACTTCATTAAAAGGCAAAATGATCGCTCTCTATTTTGGGTCTTTAACATAAAAATATCAAATGGAGGTTTTTAATGAAACTGTTAGAGAGCACTTTACTGCAAAATTGTGCAGTTAGAATATCAAGCACTTTTAATGATTTTCTAAAAGAAATCCAGCACTTTTCAAACCTTGAAAACCTCGATCTTATAAATTTACTGTATCTAGAGCAATGTGATTTAAGAATTGTGGTCCAAATCCGAATGAGTAACATTATCACCAGTGCTTTCTCCTCACATATAAACCATAAAGTCAGATATACTTATATTAGGTCTGTGTAATCAAATTACCCTTGTATTTCATAAAATATTGTCATTACAGTTTGACTTTTATACTCAAATGGTATATCATCACTCAAGAACAAAAACAACCCGACCAGTGCGGTCGGTGGGGGCCTCGGTAGGAGGAACAACAACAAAGGTTCAGGCGGGCGACCGGGAGGTCGTCCCGTGCAGGTACAGAGTTCAGGCGGGCGCCAATGAGCCAAAGCCTCATAGACAGGCTGTGAGCCAGGGGAACCCTCGGAGACCGAAGCGGCGCCTGGCGAACCTTAAGAGACCGAAGCGCCGCCTGGCGAACCTTCAGAGGCCGAAGCGCCGCCTGGCGAACCTTCAGAGGCCGAAGCGCCGCCTGGCGAACCTTCAGAGGCCGAAGCGCCGCCTGGCGAACCTTCAGAGGCCGAAGCGCCGCCTGGCGAACCTTCAGAGGCCGAAGCGCCGCCTGGCGAACCTTCAGAGGCCGAAGCGCCGCCTGGCGAACCTTCAGAGGCCGAAGCGCCGCCTGGCGAACCCTCATCTCTGGGTTCAAAGACCAGAACGAGGACAAGTTGCTCCTTGAACCCCTCAGACAGGATCCGGCGGCGCTTCCTCCTCGAACCCCTCGTCGCAAGGTTCATAGGCCAGAACGAGGACCAGTTTCCCACTGAACCCCTGGAGACTAGGAGCTGAAGCGTTGGCGGGACCCTCACTGACGTTAGCAGGAGCTGAGGCGTCGCAGAGACCCTCAGTGGCGTGAGCAGAGGCGTCGCAGAGACCCTCAGTGGCGTGAGCAGAGGCGTCGCAGAGACCCTCAGTGGCGTGAGCAGAGGCGTCGCAGAGACCCTCAGTGGCGTGAGCAGAGGCATCGCAGAGTGGAGGCAGCCCGCCCTCGGGCCCCTCCGGAAGCTCTACAGCAGGCTGTAGACCTGGTGTGGACTGCTCTGCAGCACCAGCAGCTCCCTGGAGTCCTGGCGTGGAAGGTGGACGGCAGTAAAATTGCCTTATTGCAGTCTCATAATCCCCCTCCATCTGCCTGATCCTCTCCATCAGCTCCGGAGAGAAATACATGAGACTGGTCCTCCTAAAGCTCTTGATCTGGCGAGCAAAAAACTGCTCCAGCTAGTCAGGTGTTGCCTCAGAACACCAAGCTGGAGCGAGCGAAGACGGCATGGGCGGAGCTGCAGTGAGCCTGGGAAACTTTGTTGTGGCAGACGAAGATGCGGGAATACTTGCTGCAGGGAGCCTGGGAGACAGTGCTGTGGCAGACGAAGATACGGGCTTACTTGCTGCAGCAAGCCTGGGAGACAGTGCTGTGGCAGACGAAGATACGGGCTTACTTGCTGCAGCCGAGTAGGCAGACGAGTAGGCAGCATGACAGTAGGTGAAAATTGATTTAATAAAAAAAACAAAAACTCACTCTCAGAAGAGGCAGGAACAAAACTGAAGCAGGCTGGCTAGACAGGCATGGCATGGTCCACAAAACAAGACATGAGCTGAGAACAAGACATGATTTGAGAAAATGTTTCCGCGATGAACAACTGAACAGGAGTGAATATATGGAGAGTAAACCAGGTGGAGCTAGGAGACAGATTAATTTGGAGCAGGTGAACCGGATAAAGATAATTGACAGAACAGAACGTGGCTGGAGCAAGAACAGAGACTCTTAAATACAAACAAAAACTAAAGCATGACCAGAACCAAACTTGACAAAACATGAACAAGACTAAAACATAACCAGAAAAATAATAAACAGAAGCATGATTCAAAAGCTGTGAGAGAAATATAAGAAAAACCCAGAAACCAAAAACCAAACAACCCCAAATCATAACAAATATATCTATTGAACCATTTTATAACAACTCTGACATAATAATTTAAAAGTTACTACAGAGATGATCTCCAACTTTAAATGTGTGAAGCACATGCTGCTGTTGGTTGTGGGTTAAAAGTAGAGCTGAAACAACTATTCGATTTAATCCATTAAAACCGATTATTAAAATAGTTGTCAACTAATTTAGTCATCGATTAGATGCTTTGTAGTCACGTTTTGCCATATGTGGTCTATTTTTTAACACAATCTGTTACATTTGTGGCCAATGTGTGGCAGTAATGAGCCACCAAACGCTGTGATCTACTGTTAGAGCAGTAGAAGAAGAAATCAGCTAATAGTTGGCCTTGTTTTCCATGACATTCCACGCGCATGAATCTATACGCGGCACAAACGCATTTCCACTGAGCAAGATGGCGGAGCACGAAAAATTACAGAAGAAAAGGGGGACAAACGAGAAAACAGAAGAAAAAACAACACGCACAAACACATTGAAAGTATGGTAGCACTTCACCCTAGATGCAGTAAAAAGACGAGTGACCTGCAAGATATGCAAAAACGGTTTGGCATGGCATGGAAGCATGACTTCTCTGCATGAACATCTGAGACGAAAGCATGTCGGAGTTGAAGCGAGAGAGGAAGAGCCAGCGCGGTAAAAAAAAAACATATACCTAATTAAAAAAACTAAACACGCTAAATACTGTTAATTTAAAGTAAGTGTTGCAGACAGATTAGTCGATTATTAAAATAATCATTAGTTGCAGCCCTAGTTAAATGAGATTCTCACATTTCAGCACACAGCAAGTATTCTTGAACATCATTAGAAGTAGATTATAGCCATTATCAGAAGAAATCACAGTAAAGTTGCTGTTAACCTTGCAGATATGAAGATGAAGGCTGATGTTATTTTTCCCTACGAAGGTCTACAGTGAAAGAAACAGGGTGATCAGCTGTGGAGTGAGAAGACAGAAGTGAGAAAATGGAAGAGGAAGATGCCTCAAGAGGAAGAGTGCAGGGACCAGACAGAGAAAGGGAGCGTGTCCAAGTCGTCAAAGGCTTCTTTCAGCCAGACTGGGTCACATGGTGTGCAATTATTTAACGCAATATTACATCTGGATGAAAAGCGCAAACCAGACTGAAACAAATCATGTTCCTAAACAGTGAATTTAAGATACTCTGGCAATTACACATTTAGTTTCCCTCAAACAAATGTTTGTAACTCAATACAACACAGCAGGAAATGCATTAGCATGAGGGGCCCTATGGAATCAGTCATGTTTAAATTCAGTTTTCTGCTTTTTAATTTTCCTACATGCCATATGTTTTAAAGTGAACACATTCTTTCACCTAATCACAAGTGTCATATGTAATGGGTTGCACCAAATTTAATGGCTTTATTTTAAATATGTAATATTTTGAAAAGCTCTAAAAAAAAAAAATTCTACCTGTTATCCGTTTGTTATTAAAAGAGGAGCAAACATGTCTAACAAATTGTACATTTGTTTAACATGAGAATTCTAGGTTTATGATATTGTGATGGGTTCTATGCAATACAATTAACCAATTAAGATATTGAGGAGATGTTTTTCCCGCCAACCAATATGATTAATTGGGAAGCAAGGGTTGGATTGTAAAGAAAACCTTTTTGGCCAGGGGACCACTGATGGGCGTCCAAGTGGAAAAATAAGTAGGCACATATAATTTCACTGCAGTAAACACCGCTTAGGCCATGAACTCCAACTCCCATGCCTTGAGAGATGCTGCCCTGCACTGCCCATTTTATAAGCAGTCCTGCTTCTACACACCTCAAATGGCTGAATTACCTCCCCAGTATGTCAGAAAGCTTTGCAAAAACCTGATAAGCCATTCGTTTGATTCAGGTCACTGTATTGATGCTTATTATGCTGTAGAGAACCATGACTCAGACCCTCCTTCCAACAACTGGACAAAATCAACAAACCTAACAGCTGACCTCCCATTTAGACCAAGAGTAAGAAGGGACTTCTAACAGATTAAAATGATTTAAAAACAAATAACTGATCTTTTGAGTAAAATAAAAATCCCTCTGACTAAAACTCTGACCACGTAGTGTGTGACTACTGATAACTGATCAGTTATTAACCACCAATTATACAAAAAGCAGCGCACATATGAACTGAGCACCAAATCTCTAGAGAGCAGCGATCAGAGCAGGCGCCATCTTTGATCGGAGAAACCACTCACTAATACAAGGTTAAAAATACAGTGCAGTTTAGCTTGGGAATCCGTTAATCGATCAATATTTAAAGCAATACGACCCATAAAAGGACTGTTACAGGTCAGGTTGGACATAGCGTAAAAGACAGCTTCGCAGAGATAAGAATAAAAGCGGTTTTACTAAACGGCCAGATGACTCACCCGTCAACAGCAAATAAAGATGGCGGAGTTCCTCCTCCATAATTTCTTCTTCTTAAAACCGGAGCTTCAACATTTAGCTGCTCCACAATAGCATGTTCCAGAGTCGTTTGATTAATAAAAAATATATTTTTCTTCTTGTCAGCCTGAGTCTTTAAGAGCCATCATGAACGACGAGCTGTGCCGTCTTCTCCAGGATGACGCAGCGAAAAAAAAGTCCCGGTTGTTTTAAGTCTCTTCCTTATTTTCGCTCTGGGATCCAGAAATTTTTTTTTTATTTCCGTCGCAAATAAAATCCAGTAATGTATCATCTCTGAACACTGGTATTTATTGTTGGGCTGTTTAAATTGTTCCGCCGTCGCCATAATGCTGCCTCTCTCCTTAATTGGCTGCACCTGAACCTATTTTCAGATGGGAGGGGAAGAGTCGTAATTGATGCGTTTAAGAGCATTAGTGAAAACTAATCTCCTCAGACGCAAACAGATAAAGATTGGTATGGAAATGTAGATGGATATTGACGGTGGTGTCTTTTTTAAGTCTTACATTGAATAAATCTTCATAGATCCTATATATCAATCAGCCCTAGCTGTACTAATGATGAAAATCTTAAAATGTAATATGATTCTGATGGCCTCCTAAGGCATTGACCTTAACCATGCAATGACCTTAACCATGCACAGCAAAATGTGAGGCTGTCATGGAGTCAGTTCTTCTAAGTCTGCAGCATTGGTTCTCATCTGGAAAAAGCTGCAAAGGAAAAAGAGCTAAGCAGGCAGTTTTTGCAAATTTATCCAAAAAAATGTAGTGTTTTTCTTTGTCGTTGAAATCTACACATGTCTTGGACTATTTCATTTCAAGGAGACTAGATACAATCCATATTGCGTCCCCTGGCACTTATCAAGGTCAGGCTTTAGCTGGGGGATTCACTTAGAACCAGATGTCATTTAAAATGTGTTTGTGTCTATGAGGGAGCGTGGCGTTTGCTTACATGACAAACGCAGATGTTACCTTTGTGGTCTGAAGGCTGTAAGTCAATTAGGTTTTACTCACGGGGCCAAGTGCTTAGCTGTTAGCTGCACTAACGCACACATACAAAATGTATTGATAAGATTACGATGGTAATGTGAATGCATCGGGGTTAAACCACATTAAGGAAGACGCCTGTCTCAAAAATCTCCTCTTATTGGGATGGCCAGTCATCTTAACCTCTGTGCCCTCTTCCTCTGCTCCTTCCCTTAGCCTCCTATCCTAATTGCGCTCATGGAACTTCTCCATTTGTTTTCCCCTTCACTTTTTCTTGTTTTTCTTCCAGTTTCTTCCACAGCAGATGCGCAGCAAATCTTCTCTCTGGCTCTTTACAACTCTAACTTCTTATTCCCATCTGTCTCCCACTCAATTTTTTCATCTCCCTCCACTTAATTTGAATTACTGCCGTGGTTTTCCTCCTCTTCAGAAATAAAACATCTCAAGTCCGACAGTATATAAAGTTAAACTCAATCTTTCTTTCTTTTCTGCTCAAATCTTACACTGCATCACCTTTCCAAGCTATCCAGGAAATACTTGAGGAACACATGACTATACCTTACTGTTTTCTACCTATCATGTTTTATTTAAATATGCTATTCAATATCATCCAGACACACAGAAGAAATCCCTCAAGTACGGCTAAACTAAAACTATTCCTACAAACCAATGTTTCTCTCTGTATGAAATTTGTTTTCATACCCTTTGAACGTTTTCATATACTGTTACGTAACAACCATAAATCTCAGCCCCCGAGTGTATAGTTTTTTCAGCCACATTTTGCTGCAATTACAGCAGCACATATTTTAGGGGTATCCCTCTACATGCTTTGTACATCTAAAAGCAGGCTTTTTCTTTTAAACATAGTTCCAACTCTGTAAGATAAGATGGGAAATGTGTGTGAACATACATTTACAACAGATTTTCAACTGGATCTAGCTCTGGACTTTGGCTGGACCACATTTATATCCTTCAATCCATACCATTCTAGTGTAGCTCGGGTATGTTTAAGGTTTGTTGTCCTGCTGAAGTTGAACTTTGGCCCAGTTTGACATGTTTTTCAGCCTCTAACAGGTGTTCTTCCAGGACTGCCCTGTATTCAGCTCCATATGTCGTCCCATCACCTCGGACCGGCTTCCAATCCCTACAGGATGATCCTGCCACAACCATGTTTCACCTTGGGGATGGTATTTTCAGGTGATGTGCAGCTTTAATGCTCTGCAACACGCAGCATTTTGCATGAAGGCCAAAAATGTTTGTTTTGAACATATCTGACAAGAACACCATCTTTCATGTTTGCTTCGTCCCCTACATGGGGGGCCATTCCATTAAGGCCAGATTTGTCAAGTCCATTTTAATAGTCTGCCTCCCACCAGAGCTGTGGATTATTGCAGCTCCTCTAGAGTTACTATAGTCCTCCTAGCTGCTCCTCTGACTAAGGCCTAGTACATACCCAGTCTACTCCACTGTCTGTTTAACTGTGAAGCTTGAGTGATAAATGTTTAGTTATCTGTACCCGTCTGCTTGGGTCAACTGGGAGTCTCTGTGGAAATTCGCGTGTAGCCAAGATATTTGTTACCGCATTGCCTGTGTTCTCCAACACAAACAATAATATTAACATTCAAAGGGTGGAGACAGATTAACATTTATTCTTTCTTTTCAGGTTTTTCCTTCTTCTCTTCTGAGTAAATGGTGTATGAATCAGGGTATTATTGCCCCTTATGAGGCTGTAGTGAAAAATGTACATTTCTGAGTGGAACAGAATCATAAAAGTTGTCTTAAAACATTATGTAGGTGGGCCCAAATTTACTGTTTACTGAGTTGGTGTCTTCTAAAGGCAACTAGTTGCACAGGGTTGTATTTTGCGTTTTCAGAGTAAATGAAGCTAAATACATATCATTCCTAATTTTTCTTTGTAAAAAAACAAAACAGATTAGAACCATGCATCTTTTGAACCTAAATATGATACATTTCATCCCTGCTGAGTAAAACTGCATACATGCATGATGTAAATGTACAGTAAGAGCTTGCAGGCCTAATGTTTAAGTGCCCGACTTCATACAAGAAAGACATAATTTTTCTTATTCTGACTTGCATTGCTGTCATAAAAAGTGTTGCTCCAAGCTGTGCAACACCTTTTATCTCCCAGCAACCAAAAAAGGAAGTTTTTCTCATTAGCATGCACTTGTTCCCCAGTGTTTCTCTACTCTTCTTTGTCTACTGCAGATCCTCCCTTCAGAGACCAAGCGATAAAGGCTGTGCATAGTGAATACAGCATGGAAAAGAGGCTGTTTTTTATTATTATTATGATTATTAAAACCTCCTAATGCAGCAGCAATAATTCCTACTATGTGAATAAGCAGCTCTGGAACCCACAAACACCTCCAAGAGTCAGGGAACTGTTATACTGAAACAGGAAAGGAGAAACCGTAAAATAGGCTGCATTGCATGCACGGTATAAGGAGATTTGTCTCCATTTTTCTGATATTAGTAACCTTTCCAAAGTCAAGAAGCAGAAATAAGTGCTGAAAACAGATTCCAGTTGTTTGCTTAATACCTGAGTTATTACATTGCTGCCTGGATAATATGTTTGTGTGTGTCTCCAGACTAAAAAAGGGGGTGGGGTTTTTGGAGGGAGCAGGGTGGCGAAGGTCACTTTGATGGGACTATAAAGGCACACAGCGGGCCAGTGGAAAGAGATGAAAGAAACAGAGCAGAAGTAAAATAGGCCCTGGTGGGAAAGCAAAGGAAGAAGAGACACATCTTCTGTTTTTTTACTATGAAACATATGGAGGATAATGATGCTGTATCATAAACAAGAGGTAGCCAGGGAATAGAGCAGACATCTTGCAATTAAAGTGAGCAAACAATATTTTTGAAGCTCCACTGTGGCTCCACAGCAGTTCAGCATGTGCAGAGCCCATATCAGAATACATAGCAGCCACTAACTGAGCTGGTTTGTAATCAAACGTTCCTTAAAATAAGGTATTCGCTGCTATACTGTGCTGACAGATCACCTGTTGTTTGGTGCAATATATTTTACATGTGACTAATGTGATGCAACAATGCAAGATAAGATGACACAGCTGAGTCCCCCCTGTGACTTCCACAGCCACTGAACAGAGTCAACTTACCAGTTAGCTAACTAGTCATGCAGGTCATGGTGAAACGTGTCAGTAACTTAGTTAGCTTCTTAAATACAGATTTCTTCAGCTTATTTCTTTTTTTGTAGTACTTAAATGTTTCAGATTATCAAACAGATTGTAAGGTCACACAAAAAAAACAGTTTTCAAATTATGTTTTTATTTAATTGGGGCACAAAGCTATCAAAATCCTAGCTTTTCAAAGGATTCATGATTACATGCAATCTCAACAAGGTTCTAAACAGACCCACAACATCACAGATCCCCACCACCACTTCCAAGTGGGCATGAGGTGCCTTTCCACATATTCCACTTTTGTTCCTAGAATTTAACCAGCCGATCATGATTACATTTGTGATCGGTGTTAAGATAAACACGGGTCCCCATCCTGCCTAGAGGCCGCTGGCTAACAGAAATGGGCCTCTGTGCAACGTCACATTTATATACTAGAAAAAGTCATGGGTTACTAATTATTAAGCAATAAAGCAATATAACTGATAAAAAAAGATTAATTTAAGGCTTCTTAAACATCTATCAAAGCCAGCAAAAATGTATACATCTGTATCTTTGGTATTACTACAATATTGCTGATAGTAACTGTGTTTGTTGTCTATTTAAATATGTTATAATGTATGCATTGGCAAGAACAGCTGTTACCATCGACATCATATTTCTGAAGGCTGCCTGAAGCCAGGACCTCTCACCCTCTTGGCTTCATGCAGTTGCCTGCCCCCTTTAGGTTCAGCAGCGTATTGCATCTTATAACACCCTCTACTAAAACATGTATGCATCACTCGTGTTTAAAGTAGTGACAAACTAATATTTACAGTCATGTCATGTTTTATTTCCGAGCAGAATCATGAAGATAATAAAATGTTGTGCCACTGTGGTGGCTTTTTTTGAGCAAAAACACCTTTCTGCAGAACTTTACTTGACGCCCCCTCTCTATCTGGCAAGACTGCTGAAAGTGTTTTGATGATTGAGCTGTTACTGCCACTGAAGTTAGCACAAACTAAAACATAAAGAAAAATGCAGGGGGAGGAGTGGGAAGACGGCAGACAGACACCAGATGTTCCTATGCAGTCCAAGGAGATGCCACGGGAGACGGAAGATTTGCGTAAGCAGTACAGTAGTAGGCTAAAGTATGGGTTTATGCGTAATTATGACCCTGGCCAAGGCATGCCCATAACTTGGGTGGCCTATCAGGAATGTGGCAATTGGAGTGAGTCAAGAAACAGTAGAAGATGCGAAACTTTGGTGGAAAAAAAGGGAGCTCCTTCTCACTGGAAGAATGTGTAGATAGATGGAAGAATCTCATGTTAGATTAAGATCCGTGCGTAAATGCATGCAAATGTACTTAAAAGATAAGAATCAGTTGAATTTAAGGGATTCCAAGGGAAAATTGGGTCACCTCAACAGCTAAGAACAGCATGACGATAAAAATATATTAAATATGGCATTTCAAGGATTAAACACACAGCAGGGAGTTTTTTAATGCCAAAAACCGTACGGTATATCCTTAAGATAAAATTCAGTGCAAAAATGCATCACATCTGCTCTTATTTCTTTAGCATACAGTGGTGTTCATTATTGCCAAGTTATGACTAAAAAACACCATTTTGTTTCCTGAGGTGTCATGAAAACCTACAAGACTAAAAAAAAATTTTAGTATACTGGTCCAACTTCTCTAAATTAAAATATCACCAAACATTAATTTATATCAGACTCATAATGTCAAGCTCATATATAGATTAATTACACAGATTTATATTGCAAGTGATTGCTGCTGTTATTTTAATGAACATGGCTTACATTTAATAAAAATGGAATATATTAGACCAGTAACCCCTTACAGCACTTCCTGCATTTTTTTACACTTATAATTGAGTTTTAATATTGTTCATACAATAAATATTTTAGGTATGATACAAATTGGCCGCATTAGACATTTGCCTAACAATTCTTCAATTTTTCAGTCACACGTATAAAGATTATTTCATGGATATTGCTATTGATAAGCAGGGCTTTGAAATGAATTATAACATGCATATCTGTACAATCCATTCTGGTCCATTATCTTGGCCAAAGTGTTTCAAACACAGTTTAATACTGTAAAATCACAACTGGATTTTGTTCATACTCAGACCTCTAGATGACGGAAAGTGTTTCTAATGCGATCCATGGTATGTGTAGAATATGCATCAACAGGGAATTTAAGGACAATAGTCTAAAAAGGTGTAAGAGAGGATTATTAGTACAGTAATGTCAGCCTACTGAAAGTTAGGTCCATGTACTCTACACTATATTTTGCTTGTCCAGCTTTTGAACCACATTTTTTCCTACCACTTAACTTTCCATGAACATGCCTGGATACAGTTCTCTGTAAACAGACAACCTCTTTAGCACTGATATCCTGTGGCTTACCCTACTTATAGGGGTGGTATATGGCAGATGAACTAATTAGCACTCTTCCCTGATGGATGTGTAACATTTTTGTATTAAAATCCAATTTAAAAAGTTGTATGTTACTTTTGTCTTATAAAATATTCGCAAATTCACTTTTTGTGTTAAATTACAAAAATTAATCAACCTTTCGATGATATTCTAATTTATTTAGATGGACCTGTAAATAACACACAGTCTAAAGTTGTTGATAAGGTCGAGGCTAACTCATTAGCTCTAAAGCAACAAGTGTCTGTGCTGACAGAGAGCAAAGTTGAGGTGCTCAACCAGAATCAAACCTGCAACCAACTCTGTGGAGGTGACAGGAAGAAGATGGTGAGAGCTGTTGAAAGAGTAGAGAAGTGTGTGATAGGAGGAGAAAGAGAGGGAGAGTTATCAGTCATGCTGTCAGTCTGTGTGGCAGGTTCTGATAAGAGAGGCAGTATTCAGCCTTGGCTGGTATCTCTCTCCCCTCTCTGTCTCTCCATCACACTCACACAAATGTACAACTGTGGGGAAAAAGACCCTGTTGTGTTCTCCTCTACCACCCATGAGTGAACTCAGCACAGGTGTGCTGAGGTGAGGATTTGGACAGTGTGACAGCCATTTGTCGGCTGTACCTTGCAGCAGCGAGATGAGAGAGAATGCAGATGGTGAGAGCTGTGGAAAAACACACCAGGAAAAAGGCTTCATGCATTAAAACTACAGGTTTGATTTCACTGTTGTGGTGCTTGAACAGCCTCCGACACATACATTCATGTTTAAAATAACATTTCTGCAATGGTATTATTTGTGTGTGTGTGTGTGTGTGTGTGGTTTTTATAGATTTTTGGAAAAAAGACATTATGTAGACTTTAAAGTGCATCAACTATGTGGATTAACAGATTCCATCAGATCAGAATATTTTTACATAAAACCATTATGTGCATCCCCGCAGCATGATGTTGCCACCACCATGCTTCACTGAAGAGATTAAATATGAAATTTAGGCACTATTTTTTTTTTTAGTTGATCACATAAAACACCAATAAAAAACATTGAATTTGTGGTTGTAATGTGAAAAATGTGGAAAACTTCAAGCAGTGTGGGTACTTTGACAGAACAGTGGAAATAAAGACAGCTGTATACTTTGAGTTACCAATTCTGTAATAAATACCAACTTATCATGCTTACGAACTTTCCTATTTCTCCCTCTCAGGTCAGCCTCCATTAGCCGTGCATTGACCCAAATTTTGGGGGTTGAAGGGGGGGGCGGGGGGGGGCATGTTGACAAATGGAAAAGGAGAGTATCAAATAACCCTCAGGGACTGGGAGGGGGGAAGAGAACAGAAAGCAACCCACCGTTGCTTGAGGGTTTTACACGGCCTGTTTTTTTCTCTCCGTCTCTCCTTATCTCTGTGAAAGGGTCGAAGTGAGGTTAAGCAAAGATCACTTTTGCTCATCAAAAAGCGTTTAATCAGAACTCTCTGGACACCTAACATGCATGCATGCTGTAGAACACGTTTGGCGTGTAATCTCACAAGTACGAGCAAATCAAGAATAGAGCGCATGGCAAGAGCGGTTTATGCCAGAAGAAAGACCCCCCCTCCCCACTCAGAGGCTCAGATTAACCAATCTCGTTGATGTCTGACAGCCACCCCATCCTTGGGCTGGAGATGGGCTTAGAAATGACTAACAATCTGCAAGAAAACAGAAAGTTGATGGCTCCTAGTCAAGAAGGGGCAGGGGGAGCAGAAGGGGGATGACAGTTGACCGAGGTGACAGACGGTGACATGCAGACCCGTCACACAACCTTCTGTCAAGGGCATTGGGGGTCACTTTGTCGACAACGTTTACATCCTAGGACTTCCTCGTATATAAAGAAGTGAGAATAAAGAACAATGGTAAGAAAAGCATCAAGATTGAATCCTTTCGATGTGGAGCAAGGGGTAAAAGTTCCACTAAAACAATTTTGTTGCCTCAGAAGGATTCACATGAGTCCTGACTGTTAGGAATGCACCTAGCTGTTCCAAATAAAGATGCCAGCAAGGCTACATGCAGTCATTATACAGCCAGTCCACTACATTACAAGGTAATACAAACCACAGGCAGGGCACATGGGCTGGATGCTGCAGAGGCCTTTCTCAGCAGATTATTTTGGGCTCACTACTGTGTCATTACACGGCTTCCCCGCTCTGTATTTAGGCCTGCTGATTGTAGGGCTGAGATTGGGCTGGGCTGAGATGAGCTCTCTCCCTCTCTCTGGTGGGTTGAGGACCCTGACATTGGCTCGGTCGTTTGATGTGTTTTTCGTGGTGAAAGGCGGCCATGTGCCATGTCTCATCCCTTTCTCGTTCTTTCAAAGATGCAATGCCTAGGAAATTGATCAAGATTTTATGTGATACCTAATCTAACAGGTCGGGCAAGGACAGCATTAATCAGAGAAGCATCTAAGAGGGCCATGGTAACCCTGGAGGAGCTGCATAGATCCACCACTTAGATGAAAGAGTCAGACAACGGGGCAACTCCTATACCAACCCGGCCTTTATGGAAGAAAGCCACCAAAGGTCCCACTTAAACCTTGTCGGGGATGCAGCAAACATGTCGATGAAGGTGACCAAGTCAGATGAGACCAGAACTGAACTCTTTGGTTTTATTTTAAAAAATCTGTGTGTGGAGGAAAACAATCACTGTATGTCAGCCTGAACAAACCATTCCCTTGGTGACACATGGTGGTGGGAGCATCATGCTGTGGGGATGCTTATTTCCATCAGAGACAGGGAAGCTCTTCAGACTCTACTAAGATGGAAGAAGATAAATACAGAGCTACGCTGGAAGGAAACCCTCCAGCAGGAGCTACAGCAGAATGGTTTAGATCGAATCATATTTATGTGATAAAATCGCCTAGTCAAAGTCCAAACCTAAATCTACTTGTGGTAAGACTTGAAAACCAGTGTTCAGACACTCTCCTTCCAATCTGACTAATAGAGCAGTTTTGCAAATAAGGACTGGCACAAATTTCTTTCAAAGCAAAAAGGTGATTCTACAAGGTACTGTTTAAGGGGGACTGAACACAAATGCATGCCACACTTAACATATTTTTATTTGCAAAAAGTGAATTAACACTTGCAAAGCGCTGTAGTTATTTCTTCTGCTGGTCGTGTCAGATAAAACAGCCCCTGAAGAAGTTGGGGTGTCTTGTTTTCCCTTGACGTGGTTTAATCTCGGCGCTATCTGTGGAAGAGGGGTTGTAAGTGTGGGTGTTGGGTGGGGGTATAGGGGCTGTGTGAGCCGCTCTCTCTCTCGGTCTCTCGGAGGCGGAGCCCGGGCGCCGTGACTGTAACGCGATAGCTGCTCAGCTCATAAGAGCGATCACTCACACTCAACGCTGTACACGCAGCTCGCAGTCAGACACGGGACGCACGCCGGTGGCGGAGCTGAGCGCAGACTGGTGAAGGCAGCACAAGCAGCGGAGAGCAGCACGGCATGAGAGGAGAGACTGATGTTTTATTTTCTTATTTCCGTGCCTGATTATTTTTAGTTTTATTTATTGAAACGCTGCATCCGAATATCGGACCGCCGCTTTAGGATTCAGGTCGCTGCTGGAGAAGCAACCCTCGTGTGCGTAAAATACGCAGGGACGGCAGAGGAGGAGATACCCGGACAGGGGAGCCTGTGTCGGAACTTCACGCGCCCTGGAGCCGCTGTCCAGACTCTGCACAAGAACTTTGTTCCTTCAGTATTTCTTGGATGAGTTTTAGATTATTATTCATTCATCCCTGTTTCCCAACAAATGGTCCAGTATCACACCGGGATTCTTTTATTTTATAGGTTTCTAGTTTTGACTGCGTCCAGCGGTTTTCGACCGAAGCGGATGTGTATTTTTGTTTTGTGAGCAACTGCAGCGTTTAAATCCAACACAGTGGAAACATCAGACACTTAAAGCTTTTCCACGTTTAGTTTGACTATTTTTTCCGAGATGGATTTTCCGTCCCTGCTGGTTGGATTTTTAATAACACTGTGTCATTTGGGATATGGAATCGGAGGACAGGACGGTGAGTTTGTGTTACTTTTTGATGTTGACGCACGGATCGTCACCTTTAAACTCGTTTTTCCAAGGTTTGTGTGTCATTTTGAAGTATTTCAGCCATTCCCCTCCTTGTTTGTTAAAAATAACGGGCTCCAGAAACGGTTCTGAAGGTTGGCTTACATACGCGTAAATGTAAACCAAACGCGCATTTTTAGAGGTTAGATTTGCAGTCAGGCCAGGCAAACTGATTAGCTGAGATGGTTTGATAAAGTTCATTAAAAACGGAAACAATCATGCCTCAGACGCACTGAAACCATCAGCGAGCTGATAGGAAAACGGGAAGCATTTTATATTTCAGACCCTTCCCGTGTGGCTCTTTGTTTTTTCCTTCAGTTGTTCTAATTAATGATTAGAAATAATAAACAAGCCCATTCTGTTAATTACAACGCCCTTCCAATTAGGATGTGAGAGCATGTTTTAGAGTGAGGGCTGGACTACTTTGTACCCTGCAATTTCCACCACTTTTTGCTGGTGTTCAAGAAAGTGTGCGTAAAAGCCACTGTTTCATTTAAGGATTTGACTGATGCATCAGGATCTTCATTAGCGACCACCACTCTCTCTTCCCCAGTAGCTCCCGGTGCTTCTTCGAGGCTGCTGCCAGTGGCGGCATCGGGCAGGGGCTCACCGCCGAGCCACAGTGCGCTCTCGGTAGTGGGATTTGTGAAGTTATGCGCCCGTGTTGGAGTCAGTTTTGGTACCATACCCTAAAAAGTCAATCTAAGATGTCATTACCAGTGCCCTATATTTCCTAAATGGCATCCCCACAGCATAATGCTGCCACTACTATGTTTCATGTTGAAAATGGAGTGTTAAGGGAGGTTCTCCTCATGCAGCCTAAGGTTATAATTTGAAATGGATTTTGTTTAGGGCCATTAGAGTAAAGGGGTAAGAAAATGAATGCACACATTTTAAAAATTTTTCTCAGTAAAAAATTTAGATAACCGTGAAACGTTTCTCTTCAACTGGCAAATTATGTGCTACTTTGTGTAAATCTAATGCAGAATATCTGTACAATTTGTAGTTGCACTTTGACAAAATAAGGACAAGTTTACTACTCTCTATTCTGCTGGAGCATACATCGACTTCAAGGCTTTTAGGTCTTGTTCCCTTGACTTTTTAAATAATCTTGATATTTGTCCCTTCTGCAAGCAGTTGTTTGAACTGGATTTGATTCATACGCATCAGTTAAAGGGGTCGGAATACAAATTCAGCTTTTCTGTCCCTGTTGAAGAAAAATATCCACTAATATCTTTATCCATTCAAAAACACTGACCCCCACCAAAAAAACGTTTTAGCAACTAGATCTGTGCTAGGCCTGTATGTGGCACAAGCACTAAAGTACATTAAAACAACAAAGGATGTGCACGAAGCAAGCAAGCTTCCTACTGTTACATCCGACCAATTTGGACTCGATGGTTAGGTTAGAGGTGGGGCTATGATGTTTTCAAATAGTTGCCTACTGTATATCCACCAACTTAAAACACCTCACAGCGACATGAGCTTATAAGGCTTCTTTGGACACGGCTAATGTCCAGCCCAGGTTGTAGTGCTCCGATGTGGTACCGTATCGAGGTTCGTCATGCTGAGAAGTGACGCCACCATTAGGATGACAAATAAAGCACGCTCACTCATCTATAACAGTCTGGTTGCTCATAGCAGTTTTCCTTTAGTCACAGTGTGCTTTGTATATATTTACAATATAATATGTAAACCAGAGTGTTGTTCAGTGGCTCATGAACCAATGGTGGTGGTTAAAACGTCCCTTCCTTTAAGCTCATCCTCCTCTTTTTAAAGTTTCTTGTTTAGAGCAGCAGTCAACCCAGGCATCCCTTCTGTGTGTGCTTGTTTGCTGCACATGTACTCACTGGCCAGAGACAGATGTGGGTCTCCTGGCAGTCATCGTGCAAACAAGAAGCAGCAAGATCTCTCCCCCTCTTACTCTCTCCTTCTCCTGCCAAGACACTGCACCACATGTCCCTGCCTCAAGAGCCACATTACAGCCAGAGACTTACAGAGAGAGGAGCAGACAGGGGAGGGAACGAGAGAGCCTACCGAAGGGACAGAAAGGAAGAAGAGAGCATGCTATCCACTAAACCGCAGTAAGAAAGCAACAAGGAGTAAGAGAGATCTGGGAGCAGATCCAGGGTGGGGGGGATTGTGCTTCAAACAGAGGGAACATCAAAGCATGTAGGGGTCACAGAGTCAAAATGGCACTGGACAGAGGGAACAGGTCACATTACGGGTTACAAGGCGACACCATCTACTGGGGGTGATGCAGTTAATGTGGGGTAAAAACAGAGTTCTGCAGGGAGGAGGAAGATAAAAAGAGGTGACGTCTGTTTTTGACTCAGAACTGTTACAAAACCAAGCTGAATGTAGTCACATCAGAAGTTCTGGCTTTGATGGCAGACTCCATGGAGGTTGTAGCAACTTGATATATTTTCAGTGGGCTCTTTTTAAATGTCTTGAAACAAACTGATGCCGGCCCGAGGCGTGTTGGATTGTCTCAGCGCTGAGAAGAAATCTAAATAGAAAAGATCCATTATTATATTTATGTGCCTCTCTCTTTCTAAAACGGAGAGATTTCCACTCTATTTGTACTGTAATAACAATAGTTTGAATTAATGATACATGCATTAATTACTGCTTTCCATAAACATTAATATGCAAGTCATTAACCAGCTTATTTGCATGTTTATTGAGTGGGTGGCTGTGCATGCATTGAGTAACTGTCTTCCAAAGGTGGATTTTTGTTTATTTAAGCTTTTAAAACCTCATATAAGAAATAATAATAGTCAGAAAAATCTGTCTAAATATCAACATTGTTACATTATTACACAGATCCTTAATGCAATGAATTTATACAATAGACAAAAATGTCAAATTCTAATCAAAATATGTTTCTTTAAGTCTAAATGAAATTTTACTGAAATTTTGGTATAAGTTAAATCAGGAATTGCAGCCTGTTGGATGGCACGCCACGGCACGTGAATTGCATTTAAGTCCAGACTTTGACTTGGCCACTCCAAAACTTTAACCATTCAGAGGTGGACTTGTTGGTGTTCTTTAGGTCAGTGTCCTGCTGCAAAACCTCAGTTCACTTGAGCTTAAGGTCACAAACTGACGGTCAAAAACATCCTCCTTTGGAATTTTCTGGTACCTAGTTTCTTTATTTCTGACCTTAAATAAACAAGTAAGGCCTACAGCGCTTTAGATGTTGTTCTGAGTTCTTTTGTGACCTCTTAGATGAGTCATGGATGCACTCTTGACTCTAAAGCCTTAGAAATGGTTGTGTAACCTTTTCCAGACTGATTGATATCAAGTTGCTCGAACTTAGATCTCTTCGAGATTTTTAGCCTACTTCGTGTTGCCAACCGGTTCTACTTAAT
This sequence comes from Crenichthys baileyi, assembly GCA_036173005.1. Taxonomy (NCBI): domain Eukaryota; kingdom Metazoa; phylum Chordata; class Actinopteri; order Cyprinodontiformes; family Goodeidae; genus Crenichthys; species Crenichthys baileyi. The sequence continues at coordinate 80,139 of JAHHUM010001575.1, forward strand.
AGATTTCTTTATTCTAAAGGTCAGGAAGTAACCAGGCTTGGGTGTTGCTACTGAAATTGAATTTAAAATAAAAAAAATGTGGTTAATTACAAATGTTTATCTAGAGGAGAACATTTATTTTAACATATGGCCAGGAAGGTTAAACAGTTTTTTTGTCTTTAATGAATAAAACAATAATTTGAAACATGCTTTTTGTATTTACTCAGCTTATCTTTGACTGATATTAAAATTTGTTTGCCTCTTCTTATTCCGAAGGCTTTTGAGAAAAGTACCAACCTTGTGAAAGAAGTAGATGTGTCAGAGATATATGTATAAAAAAATATTTGTGGTGTTGTATGTTTAATCAATTCAATTTCTAAATATATTGTAAGTTTAATTAGTTTGATGCTCTTCTTGCTCTCCTAGCTCTTTGCTTTTTCATCCACATCTCAAAGCCTTTGCATTTTGATCCACCGGGCCTCGGCAGCATCAGCTGCGAAAGCAAGGTCACCTATTAGCATTCATAGCTGAAGACAAACGGAGCGCTCGGTTCGATACCTGACAGGTATGGAAGTCACGGGCTGCTCACAAAACTCCTGGAAACAGGTCGCCACGCTCGGGGTGAAATTAAAAACAAGACCCCGATAAATAAAACAAAGCTTGCTCTTTCTGTTTGTCGCATTAACCACATTGGGGGGTCTTAACTGGAGCTCTGGGATCGGCTTAGAAAAGAAGCTGTGGGGGGTCAGCTTTGTCAAGAGCCAAAGTGTTTTTGAATGGATTTTGAGCTGATTTGAACACAAGGGGTTTAAAAAGGGAGCGGTTGAGGTTGTGAATTTAAAAACAGCTTTACTGAGAAGTGGACTTTCTTTTAAAGCAGTCAGTTCCCCTGAAAGGGGAATTTCTGGAAGGTGGAGGGTCAACAAATGACCGAAACTTACCACAGCATTACTTGACTTTTTTTTACAGCTTTCCTTCACTTGTGATGGCTCTGAAATTTTATTATTTTTCCACCCAGGTGGAAAGGTAAGCTCATTGTGCAAACGGCCTTAGCGGTGCAAGTTTGACTCGTGGAGTTCATCAAGGGACAAGCGGACAAGATAGGTAGATTTCTGGATTAGGCCCCCCTCCACCTCTTTCTGCAGGCACCAGAGGCCATCTGTTTTACTCGATTGATCCATTGAAGCATTGATCAGGATGGCCAGCTCCGTGCATTTAGCTGATTAGCATGGGGCACTTATCCTGTTAGAGAGGGAGGAGGAAAGAGGAGACACTGGGAGGTAAAGAGGATTTGGGGATTTTATCTGCTTTTGATGAGGCCTTTGTTGGTTAAGATCTTCTTTTAAACTCATTTAGCACTGTTTTACAGAAATACTGTTTCAGGAAGTTGCATTCCAGGCCTGATCAGTGTTGATACTTTTTTTACCTCCACCGACTTTAGTGCAAAGTTGTAGAATAGACGACTAAACCCAGGAAACTGTATCTTCTGCTGGTGTGGCAGAAAACACACCAGATGCAAGCAGAAATGTGGATTAAAGTATATTTATTCTTCTGCTAGGATGTAAAGAGTTTCACAGTTACTTGATCAAACTCAGCTGCCCTGTTTTTGAGTCATAAAAATGTACTTCCTTTTGTTGTTTTCCTACTTCTCTGTTCCTTTCACAGTGGCCGAGAGGTCTGAAACCTAATAATGCTGTGTGAAAACCTGACCTATAGTAGAACTAGAAAAAAATCACCCAGAAGAAAACAAAAATTTGATTTGTCAACATCCAACATAACAAAAACTTGCTCTCCCCTCTTTGCTTGTTTATACTTTTTTGTGACAGAAAAGAGGATCTGCAACAAGACATTTTGAAAAGTTCCCTCTCTGGCTAATGTTCTTTCTCCTTGGCTACAGGTGCCTCAGTGAATCATAATGATACTTGAAAAATGATTAATATTCCAAGGTATATCCGTGTACTCTATAATACATTTTCTCAGTACTTGGTTGGGGTTCCTTTTGCATTAATTACTGCATTAATGCGGTGTGGCATGGAGGAGATCAGGCTGTGGTTCTGCTGAGGTGTAATTGAACCCCAGGTTGCTGGCCAACTTCACACTGGACTTCAAGCAATGTGGATTCTCGGCGCCTCCACTCTTCCTCCAGACTTTGGTACCTTGATTTACAATTGAAAGTCAGCAGTCTCCCACATGATTGAGTAGGACACAAAATGGCCAAAAGACATCTGGTTCAAAATGCTGAAATAATCTTCCAAATCATAGTCATGCTTTTTCAATATTTTGTTAAGGCAACAGTTAAAGGGATTCATGAAGATGCTCTACTTTGGTCCAGTCCAGAATGACTGAGATTAAAACCAGCCATTATTCTTAACTGAATGGATGAGTGCTGCCCACTTGCCCCTCTTCTTCCTTCTCTCAGGGTGATAGCGCATTTTAATTATGGTGGTGGTGGGCTGGGAGGGTACAGGCACGAGACGGCGAGAATGATGAAGGGCTTTATCAGCCCTTCTCCTCGTTCTCACAGCTTATCCCAGAGTGTGAAGCCATGCTTCCCTGATAAGGAGGCTAACAGGAATAAGAGAATGAATGTGCACTTACAGACACACACACACGGCAGGACATGAGCTAAGACATGCAGACATATGCACATTTTCTCTGATAAAGGAGATAAAGACATCCCTCAGACCAAGTTGATCGGGAGTGACTCAAATTTGCACACATGCAAAGAGTGAGTTTACTTATTTCATTGATTCAATCTGCTCAAATTAGATTCTGCAGCTGCTTCAGAAGAATAAATTTAAATCCAGTGCTTCTGCTGGATTTAAATTTTATTTAGACGCCATGGTTCCGCAAACAGACGCAGATACTAACTTCATTGTTCTGGCGTAATAAGGTTTTGGTGGTTGCATGGAAGGAATGTACGCAGCACGTGTGTATGTGGAGACAGATGGGCTTCTCTACAAGACGAGACGGTGTAATTCATGAGGCTCTCTGGCCACTCCTGAGTGCTCCTCCACAAGTCCTTCCCACCAAAACACATTAAACATTACAAGAGCGGCTCTTTATGCTTACTAAGTGTGAAAAATGACTAAGAAATTAAAAGAGAGCACACTCATCTATTGATATATGTTGTTGCTTGATTACTTTGTTACTTGAGTCACATCCCATTGTTAATAGGGTTTATTATGGTGTCAGCCCATCCTGTGCAGATATGACAGTTTCAACTCTTCTAGGAAGGCTTTCCACAAGGTTTAGGAGAGAATAATGGCAATATTTGACCATTCTACCTTTAAGTGTAGTTCTGTGGTTGGACGTTGATGTTGGATGAGAATTCATCTTAAAGGTGTTTGATCCGACAGAGGTCAGGACTCTGTGCTGGCCAGTAAGGTTCTTCCACACCCAACTTGCTCATCCATGTCTTTATTGACCTTGACCATCTCCAAACTGTCCCCACAATGCTCCACAACTCCTGAAAACATCCCCACACCATGATCACCCCTTCACCGAGTGTTACACGTGAAACAATAAAGTCAGGCAAGTGTGATTCTCCTAACAACTTCTCATACTAGACTCGTTTATAGGATTGTCAAACAGGGAGGGATGATGCATCAATTGAGAACGTGTCTCCACCGCTGTAGAGTCCAGTTGCTGTGTGCTTTACGCCACTGCATCCTACACTTTGCATTGCCCTTGGTACTGCAAGGCCTGGATGCAGCTACCCGGTCATGGAAGCTCATTCCATGAAGCTCTCTACACACTGTTCTTGCGTTACTCTGAAGGCCTCATGAAGTTTGAGGGGCTGTATCTATTGGCACATCATGCAACTTAGCTGACGCTGCTCTGTGGCCTGCACCTTGTGGCTGAGTTGCTGTCACTCATATCGATTTTATACAAATGTGGTCATGGAAGTGGTTGGAACACCTTTTGTCAATTTAACGTATATGATGCCTGTGTCAGAGTGTGCATGTGTGTGTGTGAGCTGACTGACAGAAGTTTCACGGAGGGGTCAGTGTCTACAGGGAGCCACCGCAGCACAGGCATTTCTTAATGAATTTCTTCTTCCTCATCACATTTTCCTCAACACATCTGTCACTCACCGATCACCTCCTATACTCTTTTTTCCCACACCCACCCATCATAAATCAACCCTCATCCTCTTCCTCCCCTTTCCGATCAATCCCCATCTCCTTCTTCTGCCTCAATCCGTCTTTTGTCTGTCTCACCTTAGTCATCTCCCTCTTCCTCCCTTTCATCCCTCTCTCTTCCTCTACTATTTTTCCCTCCACTGTAATCCCTTTCTCTCCACTCTCCATCTCCCTCCCCACCTTCCTCAGAGGCCGCTCAATGGGCAGCTCAGAGGAAAAAAGTGTTGAGGTTGCAGGATTTCTCCCCGAAGGGCTTAATCTGCCGAGGCTCTGTGCGCCGATAGCCTCCTGCACACCGTTCCCTCCATGGGCTTCTCAACAATGACTGTCTGTCTGCATAGTCCAGGCAGATAAAGCCACGTCTGTGTGTGCATGTGAGGCTTCCTGTCTGTCTCAGTCATTCTTTGCCATTCCTGCTATCTTTTTGAACATTTTCTGCTGCTGATTCTCTGCGGGTCCACGTGATTGACAGGCCCTCAAAGGTGCCATCACACGTGGGTGTGCATTTGAACATGCAGCAGCAGCTGGGTGTGTGTTAATGCGTGCATTTGGAGCTCATCTTCTGCTGTGTATTTGCTCGGTGAGCTTCTGTGGGTAGCCGGAGTCACGTACTCGCATGAAATCACCGGCAGCTGCAAGGGGCTGATGTGCGAGCGTGGGCGTCGCTCCTCTCCGGTAACAAAGTAAGAAAGCCATCGCGGCTCTGTCAAATGTCAGAGAATCTTAAGTGTGCCTTTTAAGCACAATAGGCGGTGAAGATGTCAACACTTGAAGGGTCTATTACCCTTCAAGCCTTTGGTGCTTGTATTTCTTTTTTTCATTTTCTTTTATTGAAGTGTTCACATAAATCTGAAAGAAACAAGCAAAAAAAAAAATAATATTTCAGCCCATTTATGTCAAGAGCAGATTGGATTCAGAGGCTGAGTGGTTAAATCTAGTGGTAGGCGGTTGCATTTTTAATGCATATAGTGTTTAACAATCAATTCAACAACAAGGACCACAACGATGTGACTTCACCTTAAAGGGAGGGGGAAATAAAGAAAAGATTAATCAGAAGCTTGAGCTTAATCAGGGAAGTCTTACAGGTGGGATGAGTGGGATGAGAAGGGGTCGTTAAGACGTGATGAGGGCGATGGGTGGGATTATAAAGATTTGTAAAAAGAAGAAGACAACAGGGGTGCTTGGGGTAAAAAGAGATCAAAATAGCAGAAGGATGGGTGGGGTAATGAATGAGAGTTTGAGAACCTGGTGTGCTGGATGAACCAGCCATCAGTAGGTTCTCCTGTTATTTGGAGGTGTGGTTGAGGCGTGGCCTTGCTCCTTACCCCTAAATTAAACATTAACTACCTTTTGTTGCCAGATTTCCTTCATCTGTTTGATGTTTTCCTCATCTGGCCACTGAACAGCAGCTGAGTAATAATGTGGAGGTGTTTCAGTTCAATATAAAGTTCATTAGATTTACAGTTCCCACTGGAGCATGAGCAAACACACAAGCACACATGCATGCAGCCAAATAACAGTGTTAGCTACAATAAACCAGCTCCTGCTGTTGTCATGGAGAATATGTTCCTTGCTATAATAAAATGTAATAAAGGAACCACCATACGCAGAGCTGTGTGTGCGAAGCATCCTTTTCTATGTGCAGAATACTGTTGTACATGTTCCCTTTGTCTATGCATGTGAGTTTATGTGTTTGGCGTGTTTGTGAGAGATAACTCAAAGTGGGAAAGCTGCTGTGGCCGTGGGGTGCGAGCAGAGAATGGAGTCTTTGTTGCAGTGTTAGCTTCTTATTACAGAGTCGGAGTGACCCCTCAGAACCCCGCTAGACAGGCCGTCTGCGTGTCACTTCCTGCCTGAGCCTTCCGAGCGACGCTATTGGCAGGCTATTGTTCCTGGGAGAGCGCGATAGGATCGGGGAATGTGTCCTAATGTTTGCAGATTGGCTTGCCGGAGCAACAATTACACTTGGAGGAACGGTCCCCAAGGAGAAGGAGGGAGATAAGAGGCTGGGTGTGGAAGAGGAGGATAAAACACTGTGTGTTTCCTTGCTTGTGTGTGTGTGTTCAATAAATGAATCATATTTTCTTGTTTTAATAGCGCATTGAGAATCCACAATGATGACCTTTTTTTTAATTTCTCCCAAACTGAAGGCGTAAATTGCTTTCTTTGTCTTAGTGCTCATCTGTTGTTCATCACGTCATCGCACAGAGAGGAGAGAGGGTTTACTGCATTTTTATGGCTGTTGTGGAAATATCAACAAATGCTTCAAAATGAATTAATAACCCACCTCTTTCTGTACTCTGTCTTTACCACAGCTTCAGAATGTGGAGGTGTCTTGGATGCCAGTAAGCCCGGTTACATTACCTCCCCCGGTTATCCTCTGGAGTACCCTCCTCATCAGAACTGCCACTGGATCATCCAAGCGCCAGAGCCCTCGCAGCGCATCGTCCTCAACTTCAACCCTCACTTCGAGATCGAGAGGCTCGACTGCAAGTAAGATCAGGAGGAGAGGAGGAGCTGTGTCTTTACTCTGAGGTCCATTTACCTGAAGCAGTATTTCTCTGCCCAAGTGATGAGTTGTGGCCTTTTCTTTTGAAGCCACTTTTATGGAAAACGTATTTACTGTTGGTGGTGATCAAAACATGTTAAAATATTTACCAAACTGTAACCATGAGGAATCTATTATTTGAGTAATGCAGAAAACAGAATTTGAACATCAGCTGTCATATCTCCACCCCACCATGCAAACATCAGCAGCAGAAGCCAGACTCAAGTTTGCTGGAACATTTTAAAGCCAGCTGTCCCAAAACAGACAGAAATACAGACAGTCCTTTAGAAATAAATGATAAGAACATGAACATTTTGTCTGTCTTTTTTTGTATTGTTTTATTTTAAAGTTTTTAGTTTAAAGTTTTTATTTATTTATTATTTGAGTAGAATAGAGAGAAGAGGTGAGAACAGATGGTAGAAAAACTTCTAGAAACCATAGAGTTGTATTGATAAGTCAGTACTTGCAGTTATTAGCATGCAGTTATTTTGTGCACTATTAGATCAAGGCTGACGGATTTACCAGCTAACATCAAGCTGTTATACGACAAGAAGGTAAAATATTCTGAACAATATGCAATATTAAAAACTAATACTAACTTTAGGATATAGTGCTGCTTAAATCTATGTATCATGTAAACTAACAAATGAAAGTGAAAAATGAACTAATTCTATCTGCAATGATGGATGTTATTTTAGTGGTCGCAGGAATAGTTGGTGCTTATGTGTTTTATAGAAATGCAATTAGATTTTCCTTTTTAGCTTTCAAAAATGTTCTGCCCCACCAAAACCACACTATTTGGCTCATTTCGCCCCGGATTCTGTCTGGCGTCGTCCTCGCCTTTTGCCGCACTATTCCCCACAGCCACCAAAACTTGTCTTAGAGAAAAATCAAATGTTGCCCTTTTTAGCTCTGTCATGTAGGTCACAGAGGAATGAAGCATTGAAATAGCTCGTCAGTGCATTTTGACTATGAGATGATGATTAAGGGAATATCTGGTTGCGTGCTTGTCAGTATCTGTTGAAATATACTTATTCCAGACCAACAAAATGGGGAAACTCTGGCAACTTTTCGGCATTATCAAGACTATAAACACCCAATCCCCCTCCCTCCATCTGATAATCAAATAGCAGGATGTGTTTGAAATGTGCGCAGCTAAAGTTGGGCATGCAGGGCAGTTGGAGGGAAGAAAACCGAAACGGGATCAAAGAGCCGAGTCATGGTGGATGGTGTAGGCAGAGAAGAAGAATAAACAGGGCAAGCGGGGGAAAAAGTAGAGAAAAGTAAATGAAATCCAGCTGTTTATCTGAATAAAGCCAAGCTGGTCAGTTTCCTATATCTGAGATGTGAATAATCAAAAACACATGGGCTTGCATTGTCTTTGACCTCGAAGGAAATCACTGTCTCCTTTGTTGGATCCAGTTTTTAACAACCAGGAGAAGGAAAATATTTCCCATCACACCCAGTTTTGTATTGGTTCATTCTGCACAATGAACACAGGCTTCCCGATTATTTGGTTTCCCCTCTCTCTCCTTAAATCTAGGCTCTAATAATCCCAGATGGCTGGTATTGCATTGTTCTCTGACAAAGATGGCCAGGAGAAAAATGTTATTTCCACAAGCACATCAGTAGCTCCGTCGGCTTAAGGGGCTTTCGTAATGATTGTCAACTCCTTTCATTCGGCTGTGTCACATTGCCACACCGAACCGGAAATGTTATTTTGATGGCGGCGCTTTGTGTCCCCCGACATTCCTGTCGCTCCTTGTCAGAAGGCAGAAATGGTGAGTAATTATCTCTTTTGCCAATATGTTAACACCAGCGATACGCCTCAAACGGCGCAAACTCAGTCGACTTCCAGCTCGGAGAACAACTCTGCTGTTGATAAGGAGTTTCTCACAGCCCAAAGGCATGCAAGACGGAGAGGAGGCTGAATCCCCCCCCCCACACTGTTTTATTGCAATAGTTTTTTCCTTTTTTAACACTCGCCTGGAGGGTCGGAGGCCTCTGCCTGCCCTCTAACACACACTCCCACTCAGACTCCCTTCTTCCTGTGTGTTTGCACTGAGGATGAGTTACTAAGCATTGGTGGGCGGGGGTTTCATGTGAGCAACACTGCAAGCATGTTGCTTTGTAAGATTAGCAGCTCTGCTTCCTGTTTTCCTGTATCCATCCATCCATCCAATGCCATGAAATACCCCCCGTTACAACAACAGAATCCCAGCAACATTTATGTATACGTGACCTCTAACACTAATGTTCTGCTCATAAAAAGAAGATGCTTTTCCCCTTCGAGGCATTAAAATAACCGCTGAGATATTTCTGTTCTCCTCATCCTGTGTAATGCTTTCTGCAAGGCTTGATCCGAGCCTTGAAGCTCCTTTACAGGTTCCTTTCCCTTCTTTCCGGCTTTGCGATTAGGCATGACGGTGTGAGCGGGCGAGCAGAGAGCAGACTTTTTGCATGTTTTCACGGTTCTCCACGAGGACAGCCAGAAGCGTGGTGCAGAGGTGCCGAGTTTACTATCTCGGCCAGGGCGGGGAGTCTGCATAACGTCAGAGATTACAGCGACAGCAGCAGAGCAAAGCGGCTACCTGAGAGGAGCGCTGATGATGGAAAGGTCATAAAGATTGCAGATGAATACAGCTTATGCAAATTTAAATCTACAGCAGACTTTTCAAAATAGAGCAGAGTGTACCGGAGTCAAATTCCTTGTTTGTCTGTACAAACTTGTCAATAAAGCTGATTCTGAATTGGAGGAAAGAAGATACACAGTCTTCAGCATATTTACACATATGAATCGGAAAGGTTGGGCATGCAGATTCAGCCCATCTGAGTCAATACTTTTTAGAACCACCTTTTGGTGTATTTATTTCTCCAGCACCTTCTGCTCATTTTTCTTTTTCTTTGCAGAATAGCCAAGTCAGATTAGATGGAGAGCATCTGAATTGAATTTTTTACGTGTTAATTGATTAAGTTGTTCGGTCACATGAATATGCTTCGATTAAATTGTATACTTGACCTGCAGGAAGGTGAACCTTTAACTCATACCCAAGTCTTTCGCAGCTTCAACAGCTTTTCTTCAAGCGTGTATTTAGCTCCATCCATCTTTCCATCTGCCCCTGCTGAAAAAAAGCATCCCCACAGCATGATGCTCCCAACTCCATGTGTCACCCTGAGGATAAAGTGCTCAGGGTGTAAGTTTGCCACCACACTTAGCCAAAAGGTTCTTTCACATGTTTTCTGTGTACCCTACCTGGCTTGGTTCAGCTTTAAATGGTACTTCTTATAGCTTTCTTTCAGAAATGGCTTTCTTTCTGCTGCTTTTCCATAAAGCCCAGATTTGTTGAGTGCACGACTAATAGCGTCCACATTCTTCCACCTAAGCTGTGGCTCTGTGCAGCTCCTCCTGGAGTCTTTTCTGATTAATTTCTCAAACAAGGCATTCACGAACCGCTAGATTTATACAGAGAATGACTCCCAAACCAGTAGACTAGTTTCTGAGTAGGTGACAGCTGAAGGTTTTTGATTGCACTGGATTTTATTTAAGGTGATCAGAGTAAAAGGGAGACAAATACACATACACTACACACTTTCAGATGATTATTCTTAAAAACACTATGTATCATTTTCCTTCCACTTCACTATTTGGTATTGGTTTATCACATACAATTCAAATAACATGCATTGAAGTGTTGTAATGTGATAAAATGACAACGTTCAAGGGTTGCAAATACAGTTCCAAGGCGCTTTATGTTTTGGATGCCTAAAAACACACACATGCTTAAAGATGCAGCCTGTCAGTATGAAAGTGCTCATCGGCCATCATAGCCCCTCCCTGGACACTTTAGGCCCTCATAAAAAGCAAAGAAAAACTGCTTGCTCAGTCCATGCATGTGTTCTGAACTCTGGCCAATATCCCAGGCCGGCTGGTGATTTCTCTTTTCTCTCCCCCCAGTAGGTTTAGGCAGTCAGCACTCTGACGCGGCTGAAGACCACGGCTCTACTGCAGCAATCAAATCGTCAGCCTTGTGCAGGCGCTTCGTGTCTGAGGTGGCACTTTAATTCAGGATTTCATTTCAGGGGGAGTCCGGCCATGTGCCAAATAGCTCTTACCTCCGGGCTGCCAGCCGATTGATGTGAACTAAATGTAATAAAGGCTAGATGAAATATCAGGCCCATATCTCTAATGCAATCTGCCATCACTGAGCCCCAGGTTGCTACCTAGTGATATACCAAGAGCTGCTGAGGAAGAGAGACAGAGCTCGAGGTGGAGACGATTCCTTCTTGTTTTCCTGTTTCTCTTCTGCTTTATTTCTATTTTGACTCAACCTCCTCTCTCAGTCTGTCTAGTTTCCTTTTCTCCCTGTCTGTCTCTCCTCTAGCCCAAGGAGGATCTGTTTTAATTTCACACACCCAAATTAAACACTGAAACAGACACAATTGCACCGAGGGAGATCATTTCTTCCACCTTTGAGGGTTTTATTTTCTCTTTTATTTGGTTATTTGCTATTGAACTCCGCCTGCAGTGATAAGGTTTTATGATATAACTTCATAACATTGCATGCACACACTCCCACGTACATATAGCTGTAGATCCACGCTTTGCCTCCACATGACAGGTAACTCTGCAGGAGAGTGTGTGTTTCTTTGGGCTGTATCGCTCTCTTACTGGTACCCAAGGGGCACAGAGGGGGATCGATCTATTCCACTTGTAATGGGAAATCTATAGATGATCAACAATAGCCTAAAGAAAGGTGCTGAGGAAGAGAAGGAAGAGCAGTGTTCAGGGCGAAAGGAGATGGATGAGTTCCCAAAGGTCACGGCTGAAGGGAGTTGTTCAGCATTGGATTTGTCGATATTTGGCACTTGGCCGACGTTTAGGAAGAAATCTTCATCGTCAGCCTCCAGGAGTGACGGCCATTTCAGTCACAGAATGATGATAAAATACCTGATGAGATCACTTGGTCAACTTCACCCTGAGAAACTGAGCTATGGATGAGCATAAGACATGTGTAGTTCTATCCATCCATCATCTTCCGCTTACCCAAGATCTGGTCCTGTGGGTAGCAGTTCTAGGAGGGAAACCCACACATTCCGCTGCTCAGCAAAGCTGAGCTCCTGCATGTTCTGGATCTACACCAGGGTCTCCGTTCAGTGGGAATGTGCTTGGAAAACCTCTTAAAGGAGGTATCCAGTCATCTTTAGATGCAGAGGAGCAGCGGTTCCAGTCCGAGCTTGAGGCAGAGACTGACCCCCAACCTTGAGGGTCAATGAGCATTTGCATCTGCAGATTTCCTACTAAGCCCCAGAGAATATTTGTAGAAATGTAAAACTTTCTAGGAAAAGCCTAATCACTCATATGTTGACAAAACAGATGTTGTCCTTTAGCAGGGATCCAGCAGGGCTCACACCTGCAGTTTCAGACCAATGCCACACTGGCCTTAGATGGTTTGCGGTCAGTGGTTTTGCCCCCCGTCATCTGTAAGTATGAATTAGTGATGGACTGTAGAGGAAAGGCAGTGAAGCATTGGGACACAAGGAAGAGATGTACAGTTTGTTTTGGGGTAGATTGAAGATGGCAGCCCCTGCAGATCTGCTGGGATTTCACTCGCAGCATCTAGTTAATATTTCAGAGGCACTTACAGTTTATTAGAGTCCTCTTTGAGGTTGGGAGAGAGCCGGGACGATGTAGTGTGTGTGCCTTCAACCTCGCCTCGTTTCTGCCTCTGTGTGTCGTCAGACAAGGAAGCGACAGGCGACTGACTCTTCATTGTCTGGCAGATAGGGATTTAGTGGGTTTCTGTGCTCTGAGAGTGGAAAATTAGGAGGAAAAAAACATGATACAACAGAGAGGGGAAAATCATCTCTGCTGGAAGCTCCAAGTGTCTAAATCCAGCCAAGTTTTGTTTGCAGATATTCAGAAACAGCTGTTGCTGCATTATCTGCAAAAACAAAATAAATCAGACAACCAGTGTTGCCGCAACCAAATTGTGGATAATCTTGTGCTTTAATTAGTAGCTCCTTTTGAAAAGGCTTTGAAGAGAGTTTTGCAAACGAGATCTTGGTTGCTGATTTAACTAATAATAAAAGAAGAGCAACAAGGAATGTAAAAGTAAAGTAAACAAACCAATGGGTGTTTATAGGACTCAGTGTGACCCAGAAGAGCTCATAAGGTCCCAAAGGCTGATAAGGAGACATAATAATGTGCACACATATGGTCAATTCATACTAGACTTCTGTTTGGCTGGAATGAGGTACTGTTGGCTGGAGGAAATGTCCCTGGTCGCTAGAAAACAGCAAAGGTGTGAAAGGCAATTAGTTGCTTTGACGCAGGGGTGCTGTGATATATGAGAGCAGAAGAAGAGAAGACATGTCTGGACCGGTGCAGAATTACTGGCCCCTGAGGGGTTTTAGTTTCCTTAACCCCTCTCCCTCTGTTCCAGCTACTCCCTAAAGGGGAAAAGATAGAGGGTGAAGCGCTTGCCTTATTATGGCTCCCTCAACGTGGGGCCGGTCAGGAAGAACCCAGACACATAAGGGGAATGGATGGTGGTGTCAGACAGAAAGGGCGGAGTTTGGTTCAAAACAACCCCTAATGGAATCTGGACCTGTCTGCTCCAATGTGTGAATGCCGTATCATCGTGGGTCTGCGAGCACGTGTGCAGGCGATTTGTGCGCAACATCCTGGAATGTGTTCAAGTACGCGTCTGAGAGAGGCAGACAGCGTGCTCTCGCGCGTCAGACCCTCATACATGTATTCATCAGAGCCTGGGGAGAGGCTGAGCGAACAGGTCAATAATCACATCTGAGGAACACTCACTCGCTGACGCTAATCCACGACAGGAGAGAGGGAGAGACAGAAAGAAGGATAAAGACCCACTCCAAAATCAATTAAAACCTAATTAGGCTCTCAGCTCCTTCACGGGCCTTTTATCCCTGGTGTTGGAGATACGCTGCTCAGTGTATGCGTGCGCGCCCGTGTTTGCCCATATCTCCACGTTGTGTACTTGTTTGCATGAGTGTGTGTGCTTGTTGGCACATTCTTGGATGTTGTTTTCCCCAACCATGTGTCAGTTACAGTCTTAAGCATTAGGGATGGCAGTGGCTCTCACAGACTCACTGTGGGAGCCTGGCACTAAAGCCTCTACGATCGTCTCTGTAATGCAGGATTACAAGCAGGACATGTATAAGAGTATTGGACGACAGTTTCTTTGGCCACAAGCATTAGAGCTACTCAGGCCCAAACTTCAAATCCTCAAACTGCCTGTGACATAAGGGCTTAACCACGTCTCGTCATGATTTAAACCAGTTTGTTTATTGCAATGCAAGGACAAACAAATTCATTGTCTAGCTTGCATAGGTGGAGATTGCCAGATTTGTAACGTATGTTTGGTGCATCTTGTAGCTCCTATTGCCCAAATCAGCTGCATATTTCTTCACATCTATCTTACTTTGCATCCTTGCATCCAAACCATGTCAATTTTACCTGCTCTGTATGTTAAGGAGCCAGTTTCCAGTACAGTTTCCTTCTGTGAGTAAATACAAATTTATACTTTAGCTTTCTCCACCTTTTTTCTACGCAGGACTGACAACAGTTGCACCATTTTCAGCTTATTTCAGCCATTTAATGTTTAAGTCCTCACCTTTGCATGTGCCACCCTGACCCAGATTAATGTGCTGGGATTATCCCTCGATCAGCAGTCTTAGTTTGAATGCTGAGCATCGGAGTCGATACACTGCAGGAGCGAGATAGCTAAACAAAAGAAGCTTAGTGACTCTTCTTAATCCAGGTTTTATTTCAAGCTGGCACTACAAAAGCCATTTTAGCACTGAGATGCCACAAGCAGCCATAGGCTTGAGCTGATTGCTATGTCTCAGTATATCCAGAATGCTTTTCATTTTAAAGCAGAATCAAAAACATTAGAAAAGATACTGGCTTTAAATATGTGTTCAAATCCAGAGATGCCTGTAATGCTTTGTCAGCAACCAACAGCTCATCACACTAATTAGTGAGATGGCAGCGACCCTTTTGTTCCTTGACAGCTTTGTCACATGAACTAATTCAGACAAGTCTGTTTGCACGTCTGCAAGTTCAGAGGGTGCTTTCACTTAGCTGCAAGGCTCCTGCAGAGATGCAGTTAGCAACACAGGAAAACACAACATTTGGATTGCAGCAGACACTCGTAGCAGAAAAGGGGATGATACTATGGAGACCAAAATGGCAAGATAATGGTTCACTCTTGCAGCATGAAACACATCAACATGCACATTTGGTGGAAAAATCGAACACAAGGTTTAGAGAAAATAGGAGGTAGAAAAGTGAGTCTAATAGTCTGTGAAAGAGCATAATTATTCTGATAAATTATAATGAGCCCTGCTTTTAACAGCACTTCAGCACCAGGCTATCACTAAACAAAAATTAAAACATTATCACCCATTTCAATGCTGACCAAACCCCAAAATTGAAGGCAAGCCATAGAGGTTCTTTTTAAACCAGTAAATGATAGCACTTATTCATATGAATGAATAAAAAGTGAAATATTCCATTTAATGGCCAGAACATTTATAGGTGAAAACACAAAAAGCAAAATTTTTCTTTTACTTAATTCTGCAATAAAGTTTTAGTTAAGAACAACTTATCTGCGACTGAGTCAAGACCATTGATGTAATAATGCAGATTTTTCTCCAAATGTTTAAAGATCCTTAAACAAATGATTACATACTGAAAGTAATATAATGCTTTCTCATTTTCTCATCCTTGGCATGAAGGGGTGCAGATTAATGCAGCCAGGAGTCTCACGCTCAGTTTCATTAAAAAAAACAGGGATATTACTGCAGGGTTGGTCTTGACTGGCCTTGACATCCAAGACAGAGACAATACTAAGTATAGTTTTGGTCTGAGACCAGACTAAAACCATGGACAGGTGGGAAATCTAACAAGAATGCCCCCTGAAGTTGAAAAGCTGGAGGTCTCACAGTATCAAGGAGTTCAATATCCAATATGTCTGTTGCACATATGAAATGTAGTAAAAGTTGCTGGAAAAAAGTATTTACTACTACTATTAATTTAGTGTTTAAATGCAAAAAATAGAGCGAAGTCAAGTATTGGTTTGTATTGCAAATAGTTAGTGTCATAATTAGCAAATCCCACAGATCCCCCCCACCATCTTACAACCGGAACGAGCTGTGCTGTAACAGCCTGGTTTGAGTTCTGACCTCCAAGACAAATCCACACAGTTTAAAACTGAAAACATAATACCAAGAACATTTGTTGTGCATTAAACGTTTTTCGGGATTTGTGCCTGCCAGAGATGAATTGGGTTCAACCAAACAGAATGTTCTCTCTAAAGTAACAAAGTCCAAAAAAGATGAAAACGTCCAACATGAACCAAATCTGCACGTTGTTTCAATCAGTGATGCTGACAAAAGGAATGGCACACAGAGCTATGAGCTAATTCAGGATTAGCCAGGTGCACTCTCCCTTTTTGTCTGCCTTTCTCTCACACACACTTAAACCCACATGCACACACACACACACACTGAGCTGACAGTTAAGAATTTGCTTCTATCGTTCAGGGTCAGTTGGTCAGTCAGAGTTCAATGAAGACCTGAGCAAACAAGTATGTGGAAGCTAATCAGAACAGAGTCTTCACATTTAGCAGCTGTGGGCTCTAACCCAGCGTGCTGCTGATGCCCTCACCTCTTGATTTTTTCATGAGCTTCAACCATCTATTTTTACTCCTCTTATTAATGAATCTATCCAGCTGTCTGTTTGCCCGCATCCTCTGCCTCGGAGTTGACAGACAATCGCTAAAATATGTCCTGTTTGAAATACAGCCCTCCCTCCGTTTTCTTTCCTGTGATCCAATATTCAGGGATTTGGGGATTGTTTGCCCCGAGCTGTCATCAAAGAGATCTGAGCATGCCGTCCCGAGCAAAACTGGGTCAGAAGAGCTACTTTTATTGAATCCATCTGTGGGGAGACAACACAGTTTATTTCTTGTTATGATTGGTTGTACTCCAATATTTATGGATTCTAACATGAAAGTCATCTCTGGTCAACACCTGTCAGTTTTTTATTAGCTAAGCCGGTTGCAAAAGTCCCCCTACCTACCCCGTCACTTTTTTGTTTTTCATTATATCTGACAGTCATGCTGGAAACTGAACACAAAGATCACTTTTTAGGCAAATGATTACAAGAAAATGCAAAAACAAAACCATTTCTTCACTCTCTTGTTGTGGACCAGGTACGACTTCATAGAAATCCGCGATGGGACCTCGGATACAGCTGATGTTTTGGGTCGACACTGCAGCAACATCGCCCCGCCGCCCATCATCTCATCCGGGTCCTCGATCCAGATCAGATTCGTCTCAGACTACGCCCATCAGGGTGCGGGTTTCTCTCTGCGCTACGAGATCTTCAAAACAGGTGAGGAAATGTGGATCTGCGGGTTTCATTTAGACGGGGATTTTGTTACGTGAGTTAGTGATTTTGGCCCCAAAAACCTGGAATTACTCATCCCAACACTGACCCCAATTGATAAGAAAGATTTAGCGAAACCCCTAGGTCACTATAAACTATGTAAGGGATGTTCCTTAACTGGCGCGGGATCCGCTTCCTCTGGGCAGTTGAAGAAGTCTGGATGTGGGAGGCTGTGGTGGGATGATGGAGAGAGCTCCTGGGTAACGTTGGAGTCTGACTGGAGGTAAAAAGAGGCTGAAGCGAGGAGATTGATGGGGATGAGTTTGAGCCGAAATGGAATTCTCTCAAAGTGGACAAAGTGCACGCGAGGTTGGAGTAGATTTGTTTTGGTGTTTGGTGTGTTTGTTATAGTAGACGCAGTGGCAGAAGAGGTTAAATGGCCTTCGGAAGCAGCAAGATTTATGTTCAAGTGAGTTCACCTGCACATTTTCGTTTGCAGTCTTTCAGGTAGCTCCTGAATCATTTTGCTGCCTACATGTGTCTTGATTTAAGCACATAAATAGAAACGAGGAAGAGCTGTAAGGAAGAAATTGACTAAGCATTCCTCTTATCAGAAGTTATCGCCTCCTACCTTTAAAAACAATCTCTTGTTTGTGTCAAACGACTGTGACCCAGATTTGTCGTTCAGATCCGCTACCAGGGCCACCGCCTCGAACCCCAATGATGTTTTAGCTCAGATTGCATCTGTCTCGCACACCCAGACACAGATAGAAGAAGGCTGCCGGATGGGGGATGCGGTTGCCATAGGTTTAATACGATCCTGGTAGAAAATTCTGGGGCTATAGGAGATTGTGTCAGTGTGCAAGTGCATGTAGGTGTGTGTGGGTGGTTCTGCTCAGCTCGTTGTGTGAGATTCTGCCTGTATATGTGGAGGTGGTGTGATAGCTGAGCATGAGAGACAGGAAAAACAACTGAAACAATGGACACGGTTGGGGAAATGTTTGCCAGACTGACAAGGAATGAGGACATCAGAGAGAGAAAATGTACTCAGGATGCGTGATTGAGGCCAAGTGTTAATTACGGCTTCTCCTCTGCCTGCACGCTCTCGCTCATCATGGCTGTTTGTCTGTCTGTGGCAACCTGGGTCACACGTTTCTACTGAACACCTCTCAGCTTCTGTGGGGTAAAACCAAGATCCGTACTGAGATGTGTTTACTAAGCACAATGGATAGGAAACATATGATGACAAAATACAAAAAGCTGTGTACAAATGATTTTATTTACTAGGAGAAAAAGCTATCCAAATCAACCTGGCAGTATGTGGAAAAAATAATTGCCTGCTGAGCCGAATAGGAGGCAACCGTTGGCAACAACAGCTGCAATCAAGCGTTTGAGTATAACTGGCAATAAATCTTTTACATCTGTGTTGGGGAATTATTGGCCCACTCTTCTTTGCAGAATTGTTTTAATCCAGCCGCACTGAAGGGTTTTCAATCAGTAAAGGTCATTTTAAGGTCATGCCACAGAGTTTCAAATGGATTTTAGTCTGAACTTTGATTAGGCCAACTCTAAATCTATTTTTGATTTTATAACCATTTAGAGTTAGACCTGCTGGTGTGTGTCTGCTTGCATAACCCGAGTGTGCTTGAACTTAAGTTCATGGACATTAGGATTTTCTGGTAGAGACCAGAATTGATGGTTCGATCAATTAATGAGAGTCATCCAAGTCCTACATCGGCAGAACAGACCCAGACCATCACACTACTACCACCATGTTTGGCTCCTGGATTGATCATCTTTTTCCTCAATGGTTTGTTAATCTCACACCAGATTTAACGGGGGACAAACTGTCCAAAAAGTTCCACTATTGTCTTTTGTTGTCCCTCTCTCCTGTCTTGGGAATGTGTTTTGAAAATGTTCTGTTATCTTTGCTCTGGAGTGGTTTTGGCCCTGCAACTTCTCCATGCATACCTAGTCTCTTTCTCATTGTTGAATCATACCATTGAGGCAACTGTGGGCTGCAGTGCTTTCCATGTTCTTCTTGGGTCTTTCGTGACCCCCTGGACAAATCATTAATTTGGTTTCTCATTAGTTCTTGAATTTCTCTAAATTGGGGTATCTAGTGGTTGGTTTTTGAGATCTTTAAGCCTACTTTGTGTTGTCAGAGAGGTCCTATTTTAGTGATTACTTGATTCTAATATGGCATTGATCAGGCTATTAGATTGTGATTTGTAAAACAAAACAAAAGCAGGTTCTTACAGTAGTTTTCCTGAAATACTGTGTTTCGTATCACAAGCTGGACGTATCCTTAAACCCATAATTCCAGTACTTAAATCCAACCTGTGTGTCCAGTGTGAGGGTTGTGTTTATGGGTCTGTATGTGTTTTTAAAGGGTGCGTCCAGAGATGGGTATCAGAACACACAGCTGGGAGATGTGTGTTTGTGTTCAGCTTCCTCCCCATCTTGAACAGACAGCACAGGAGCACCACAGTGTCTGATTTTGACTGCTTCTGTGTATGCGTGTGTGTGTGTTGGTGCTCTCTGAACTATAAACTGAAGATACAGCGGCTTGTTTTCGTTTTTTCATTGAACCCTGTTACATAAGCAGGGACTGTATCTACTCCAGAGGGTTTTGGATGTGTTTGTGTTGACCTGTGTGTGTGTGACGGGGTACAGTGAGGTAAATTACTTCCATAGAGGAGGATCAGGAGTCGACCTATGACTTTTTCCCCCCAGCACTGTGCCTCTCGAGAGGGAGAATGTGTGAGTGTTTGCCCCAAAACAACATCCTCTCCTCAGACATAAACATGTTAGAGGAACAGTTCAGAGTTTCTGGAGTAAGGTTGTGATTAAAGGTTATAAACAGCTAATATCTTTGTAGATAATTCTCGTCTGATCTTTAGTATAAATTCAGATTAGCAGGTCCTAGAGGCTGAATCTAACTGCTTGTTTGAGAAGCCTAGAAGAAGAAGACTAAAGCAGACTTCTACCATCTAAAAACTACTCCAATCTCAAAAATGTCATTGCTTTATGCAAATCCTACTTTATAAAGCTTTAAACAGTAGCCCTGTTTGCATTGGAGTTATTTACACAAAGGTTAATGATTATTTATACAGGAATTATAGCTGGTAAGAGCTGAACATGTGACAGATTTCCAGTTATAGTAATTGTCTGAAAAAATCAACCCCCGTCTCAAAAATGCTATTTTATAAATATTTAAACCGTTGTCTTATTTGCAGAAGCGCTGCTTATTATTTACACAGGAAATAGAGGTAGGAGGCGTGCGCCACCAATGATGTTCCAGTGTGAAATGTACTGAGAACAAAACATGAAAAACATTTCTGGTGTGATTTTTTTAAACACTAGTTACTTAAAAACAAAAATGATTTTTTTAAACACTACCTTATGTTTCTGTCACGCAGTTACTCTCACAGAACATGTTCTGTTTTTATTATGACATTCACTCAAGAAGATTGCCGGGGACACGCCGCCTCCACCTTCATTTTCAGTGTAAACAATTATTGGCTTCTCTGAAGATTCAAACTGCCTTTGTGAATTTGGAGTAATTTTAAAACGGGAAAGAAATCAACTTTTATCTTGGACAGGCCATTTTCTTAACTAGTCTGGATTTACACCAAGACGCCAAGCTGATGGCTAGTACGAGAGCAGCCCAGACGAAACTGGATTTCTATTGTGTCAAATAAACTCCAATCTCCTAAAAGCCATTTTATGAAACCCTTAAACCACCGTTTGTATTAGGCGTTTATTTACGGAGAAGTCGACAACTATTTACAAATGGAAATTGAGGTAGGTGTTGCACCAATAATGTCCTTGCTGTGTGACGCATGTACTGATAACTGAATATGTAAAGGATTTTTAGTCAGAGTGACTGTCAAATGTAAAAAATAAAGAGCATTACAGTTTTTATGTGAATTATACTTTAATAATTTAAAGTAAAGCACTGCTTTACTTTTATATCAGACAGGTACTCTTTCACTTTCACACAAAAAGATAACCTCTGGCACACAAACTCCTATCTCTATTTTCTGTTTAAATAATCAGTGGCTTCTCTGTACAGAATTTTCTAATACAAATGTGACGATGGTTTAAAAACTCATAAAATTGCGCTTTTGATAATGTTATTGAGATTCAGTATGGCCGTTTGGATTCATAGTTAATAGAGACACCAGGGATGTTTTCTACTAATTTCTACTACGTAAGATATTTATTGCTTACAACCATTTGACTGAACCGCACATATAAAATCCCAAACTATCCCTTTAAAGCGTCTGTACAGTGAAAGCATGCGTCTTCCCTCCTCCTCCTTATTGTCGTGGCCTACTTTAGTCCTACTCATGCGTGCTTAACCCTTTATTCATCACCCATTCGCCTGTCAGACATTTTAACATACACACAGTCAAGTGCTACTGATGCTGTTACCACGGCTACAGGAGTAAGACTAGCAGAGGATGCCCCCATTTTCCCCGGTCCCCCAAAAGCCCACCACTAGCACGATGGGGAGCAACTCACACCACAGCCAATCCAGAGTTAAGACAGTGAGAGAGCAGCTAAGGGCATTGGGTCCCCTCCGTGACCGCTACCGACTGCGCCATCTGTGGGGTCGCAGTGGGGGAGGTAGCAGAGCCTAAGGCAGGACCCCCCCCCAAACACAACCCACACCCCCCGCCAACCCCCCATCCCCCCGCACTCCAGCACTGGCTCCATGTGTATTTTTGATGCTATCTTGTTGATTAGACGCCGACCCCATTGCGTCAGTCCTGGCTGTTGCCATATTCCTGATTGCAAAGTTGTTTATTCCTGAAATGCCCAAGTCACCCTGCTGCTGAAATTACACTCAAGCAATTAACTGGCAAAGGTGATTAAACAGGGCTGATCAGTAATGAGAAAAGCTTGACGCAGAATGAAACAAGACCTGATCACAAAGTGAGTGAAGGGGTTTGATCACAACCAGAAGGACGCTGAAAAAGAAAACCCTTGATGTTTTTAATTTTGCATGAAAATTCATTGAATTATTTTTCTGTATAAAAAGCATTTCTGCTCTGGGGTCTAAATAAGTGCCAAAACCGTGCCATGCCAGAAATAATGTTTCCCTTTTTTGTAGCTGCTGCTGTAGCTGTTCATGATGTTTTGTTGTTGTTATTGTGGATTTTCCACAATAACCGACCCCCAAATGCACAGCGCCTCTTGGGTTACACATTTCCGCACGTACCCATCCCTCCTCACACGCCTCTGGAGAGAATCTCTTCAATGAAACCTTGAACCGAGCCCGAGTGGTGTTACATGAGAGACGCGCCTGTGTTTGAGCAGTGGATGTTTGTCAGACAGAGACAGGGAGGTAGAGGTGGTCTTGATGCGCCTCGACGAGAGGACGGGGGGAGAGAGGGACGACGCCAGACGAGACGGGGAGTTGGAGAGAATAAGTGCTCTGCTGGTGAAAAATGACGGAATGATGGAGAAGAAGACAGGAAGCGAAGGAGGAGGGACAGGGGATTACCCTGACACAACATGTGGAGCTGCTGCTGGAGGAGGGCACTCATGTGAAAGAAACGAGTGGTTTCTACCCAGCAACTCGCCCTTTGTCTCCCCCCTCTGTGCCACCCTCACACCATGACCTCCCACTCACTGCCAGGAGACATCTCTTGCCAAATGGCATTTCATGGTGCGGCACAAGCACCGACTGGGGGCCTGCGAGTGACAGGCGTGTCTGTGTCTCTGCATCAGCCATGGGTCAAGTCTTGTTTTTAGCATGTTCATTGGCTGCTAACTAATAACTGAGGGGTACTCATGCATGCACTTATACTCACACAAACACGCACACACAGACGATGACATGTGAGGCGGCTAGTTCAGACACAGTCTGAAAACGGCGTGCGGTGGAGTCAAGCTGTACTCAGATTGAGTGTTTTTTGCTGCATGGTGACCTAGTAAGAATCTAAGGCAGTGTGTTACTGGGTCTCACACACACACCTTCAACCACCAACACAAAAGCAGCAAAACTAACCACCTAATGATGTAGCTACTCATGCAAACAGTTATTTATTTACAGTTCCCTAATAGACATTAGTTACCTGCAGAATTTATGGTGCTAATTGAAAGCATGCACAGTAAACTCAGAGAGGTGAGGTGTGTTGTTGAGATTCCTCTAAATTACCATTATATTTTAACATGCCCTTGTCTCTCTGTGAGCAGAGCACCTTCTTCCACTTGACTTATATTTCATAAAACCCTTTTTATAATAGTTAAGATATTCAGGAGCTTCTAAATTCTGTGCATTCCCCAGTGCATGATGCCGGCGCCACCATGTTTTACTGTGGGCATGGTACTATGCTCAGGGTTGTGTACATGTTACTTTTACTTCATAAATAGAGTTTTGCAATAAGTCAAAAGGTCCAGAAGAGAAGCTTCTTCCACATGTCTACTGTGTCCCCAACATTACTCTGCAAACAGGGTTTTTTTTCCAAGAATGGAAAAAGGATTCCCCCATCACGATGCTGTCAGTGCTAAAAAGTTGCTAATTATTAAGCAAGCACTGAGTTACTCATGTATGCACAGATACCTACATGGGGGGCGGCTAGTTCAGGCACACTGAGGGTTCCAGACACAGTTTGAACACGGACTGCAGTAGAGTCAAGCTGTGCTCAGATTGAGGGTTTTTTGCTGCACAGTTACCCAGTAAGAATCTAAAAGTATGTTGGTGGATCTAACACACTTTCATCCACAGACGCGTTTAAAGTACTGACTTAATAACACATGCTAACGGCTGCTCATGCATGCTTAATAGTTCATTTACTCCTTCACAATAGGTACATTAGTAACATGCAGAATTTATGCTGTTAACTCCAAACAAGCAACACTAAACGTAGAGGTGAGGGGATTTGGAGATGCCGCCTTTAGCTCGTTGTAAATTACCATCATATTTCACCATGCCTTTTTCTCTGTGCATGTATGTGTGTGTGTAGTATGAAGCAATTTGATTCGCCTGTGTTTTGATGTGTCTATGTGCATGTTGGGGGGGGTCGACACAAAAGGTTGAATGCAGCTCCTAACACGTGGGAGTAGATTCATGCATTTGTGTCAACATCTTCTGAACAGCGCACACAGTGTAGGTTGAATCGATCGGTAGACAAAGACATTGTGAAAATGCCAATACGCACACATATAAGCCAAGAAGTGAAAAATGTAAGGTATTTGCATCACAATGGGTTTAAAAAGATGTTATGAGAAGAAAAGAAAAACACTATGTGTCTCCTGAGTTTTTTCTTCCTGTCTCCATGCTGATTGGGGTCAGTTCTCCACCATTAACCAAGCGCAGGCAGGGGAGGGCCGGAGCAGCCAGTCGACCCCTCTGCTTTTACGTAGCAGCCCGATAATAAGGACTGGTGCCTCACAGGAATGCTCTGCCACTGGAATGCTCAGCTAACGTGTCTGTGCTCTTTAAACGGTGCTTTTATGAATCCTGAATGTGATTATCAAACGGAGACTGGCAGTTCTCTGAGACAGCACAGCGCTGCTGCTGGATGCACAACTGCTTTCCAACGTTTGACGTTCCCCAGATACCTCTTCATCTTGACCTTCCCAATCTGCTTTCTAATGCAGTCAGCGATGGGAAAGTATCACAAGTACAGGGTTGATTCCGACTCTGGTTGCAAAATCTAAAAATGTACATAACTTCAGCAGCAGATAAGTGAAAATGAAGACAAGTTAGGTATCTAATCACGATTATAGTACCATGCAAAAATATAGATAGCCCGTCAACGTTTTCACATTTTCTCATGTGATAACCACAAACTTCAAATGGTAAATGGACCTCCGACCCCAGGACCTCCTTCCACGCGTCTTCAAAATCCCTAACATTTTGTTTTAATATACAATCTTGACTTCCCCAAAGCATAATAATGCCACTACTATGTTTTACTGTGGGGAAATTGTACGTTTTTCTCCACACAAAGTGTTGAAAAGTCAGTTTTGGCCACATTCCCAACATGGCTTGTGGCATACTGCAAACAAGACTAATAGTTGTTCTGTCTGCACCTCCTCCAGGGTTACCATAAGCCTCTTGGCTGCCTCCCTGTCAGTTTAGGTGGACAGACATGCCTTTTAAGGTTTCGAGTTGTCCCATTCTTTCCATTTTTAGATGACTGATGAATTCTTTGTGAAATATTGTTTTATAACCTAACCTTGCTTTAAATTGCTCCCTAAATGTGATCCTTGGTCTTCATGGTGCAGTTTGTTCTCTAATGTTCTTGGAGGCCAGAACATTTGTATTTATATTGACATTAAATTACACAAAGGTCGACTTTGTTTACTAGTTAGGTGGCTTCTGAAGGAGGTGGCTGTACCAGATTTCTTGAAAGGGCATCTGAGTAAATGGAGGTGAATACAAAAGTGACTGTGTTGGTAAATTACAATGACGTTTACGGTTGTTACAAGTCAAAATGTGAAAAAGCTAAAGGGTTGGGAAGGTATTTGCAAAGGCTTCTATTAGTTGGTTTAGCAAGGCCAATAGTGCAGACATTCATGACTCGCGATTTACTGGGATCAAATGAAAGTCCTGTCTCTAAGCAACTTATCTCATGAGGATATTTGACCCTCTGGCAGGAATAAAAATAGAGGATCATAAAGACATTCAACTAGACACAGCCAATTGTTTATAACCCAAGATATAAAGATAGAAATGCTCTAGAGGAAGGAAAAAAGATTGCAAAAGACAGAAAGTATCAACAGTTTGTGAAGGAGATCGTGTGTGTGGCATTTGTGCAAAGCTCTCTGTCAGCTTGCTGCGTCTGCATGGATGTCTCCTCTCTGAGACCTTTATTGAGGTGCTGGTCCATAAACGCTCGGCCGTGACTCGGGCTCCCCAGTGGGCTGTTGAGCAGTGGCTGATGGGTAGATGATCTGAGCCACACAGCTGCTGCCGCTCAAGGTGAGCCGCCCTGGGCGCATAAATTTGTATGGCTAATGAGGAGCGGCCGCAAAGGGCCCACTTAGAACCATTACACCAGTTTGGTGGTGTGTACGAGTGTGCTCTTTTTAAAGGAGAAAGATGCACCCAGAAAGAAACTAAGAGACTGCAAGGAGAAAAGAGTTCAGGGTACACTTGTTTTGAATGAGTACAAAAGAGCAGGGGTCAGACTGTCTCTTTAGTCCTGCATTTAAGGAAGTATAACAATATTATCAGGGGGCACCTGTTTCAGGGCACAACTACGGGAAAACACAGGCATAAAACCCGTAACTTCAAGATGTGCTCAAGATTTCATCATATCTTGAGCACATCTTGAAATTACGGGTGCTTTCAGTCAGATATAAAGCCAGTGCCGGCTAGATTTTAAGGCTTGCTGTTTGGATCGTCCTGGGTCCTCTCATGCACTTTTTTCTTTGGGTCTGGGGAATGAGATGGCCATGGAAGATGATTTTGTGTCTGTTGGACCATTTTTTTAGTATTCATAATGCAATGTACTCTAACAAGGTTCTCAGTGCCTTTGGACGAAAAACAGATCCACAACATCACAGATCCTCCACCTTACTTAACATCTAAAGCTCCCAGTAGATTTCAGGGAACTCCACATGTTTATGTTTGTAATGGTAGGAAAGAAAAGGTTGTTTGACAATATTTCCAAACAACCAGTTTGCATTTAGCATCAAATGGTTGTTATGGAGGGCTGCACGGTG
The DNA here is from genome assembly GCA_036173005.1 of Crenichthys baileyi. Classification (NCBI taxonomy): domain Eukaryota; kingdom Metazoa; phylum Chordata; class Actinopteri; order Cyprinodontiformes; family Goodeidae; genus Crenichthys; species Crenichthys baileyi. Next base: position 106,924 of record JAHHUM010001575.1, read on the forward strand.
GAGCAGTTGGTAGCAGTATTGCTGCAGCAAGACGGTCCTGGGTTTGACTCCCGGCTGGGGGCTTTTCTGCATGGAATTTGCATGTTCTCCCTGTGCAAGCATGGGTACTCTCCAGGTACTCCGGCTTCCACCCACAGTCCAAAAACATGATTGTTAGGTTAATTGGTCTCTCTAAATTGCCCTTAGGTGGGAATTGGTCTATGCATGGTTGTTTGTTCTGTCTGTTGCCCTGCGACGGGCTGGTGACCTGTCCAGGGCGTACCCTGCCTCTCGCATGAGACTGCTGGAGAGAGGGAACCAGCTCCCCCGCGACCCACTATGGAAGAAGCGGGTATAGAAAATGGATGGATGGTTGTTATGGAGACATTTGTGCTACTGGTGCTTTATTTCTTGAATTATTTCAAAACTTTGTTTTTTACCACTGAATGAATAAGCCTGAATTAAACATTGGATTTTTCAAACCCCTTTACTGAGAAATTATGCTACTGCAAAAAAATATTCATTTGTTTTAAGGATTGTAACATATTTACCAGTGGTGACAATAAATGATGCTGTGCCGCTCATATCGCTTAATGCATCTGTCTCTTTACCATTTTCTCACTGTGTGTTTTTCATCTATTTGTAATCATAAAGCGTGTGTATTTCAGTGCCTCACCACCACAGCTGCTGTGTTTTCCAGATGGCTGTCAGTGACGAACGACTCTCTAAAACGCTAGTCTGCAAGTTAGATGAGATATCACGCTGTGATCGATTGCTTGTGCCTCTATTCTCTCCTAATGTGAAAGTTTTTCCCCCTTTTTATTTAATATCCTCTTATCCTCTTTATCCGCTTAGGGTCGGAATTCTGCTTCCGCAACTTTACCAGCCCATCCGGCATGATCGAGTCCCCGGGGTTCCCGGACAAATACCCGCACAATCTGGAGTGCTCCTACATGATCATGGCCCCGCCCCACATGGACATCACCCTAACATTCCTCACGTTCGACCTGGAGAACGACCCCCTGATGGTGGGCGAGGGTGACTGCAAGTACGACTGGCTGGAGGTGTGGGACGGCCTTCCACAAGGTGAGCCGAATACACCCGGGGAGATGAATGGACACACACACGCTTTGAACATTTACACCCTATATCCACTGACTCATGCAATCCCTGGCGTTCCTGTGTGGAAATTTGCATACCGTCCTTCAATTTCCTGAGGTGCCATCACTCTCTTTGATGTGAGCTGCCTTTCCTTACATTCCATTACGTTCCATAGAGGAAACGCTATTTCACAGAGAGAGCTCAAAGTGCCTCCATGCCCCTGAGGAGCAGGCCTTTCCCATGGTCCTCTTCCATAATAACACTCTTCATCACCCTCCTCTTCCAACCCTCCCTCCTTATCACCTGGCACTTCCTTCCTCCCCAGACGAGTGTCACAAAAACTGAGATCAGGAAAAAACTTTTCAGGATGTTTTAGAGGGCTTTAATATGAAATACCACTGGAAAGAAAAAAAGAAACATGGTTATAATTAGTAATAATGATAAGATTCAGTCATTTTTTTGAATTTTAAATTCACGATTTTCATTTTCAAAGTCATAATTTTGACTTTTGGTTGTTAATATGGAATGTGTAAAAAATAATTTCCTTGTTATAAGATACTTTTTGTCATAATTCTGACTTTAAAATTTTAAATTAGGACTCTGTATCTCATAATTATGCCTTTGACACTCTGAAAATTAAAATTCTTAATTTGGTATCTCATAATTTTGACTTTAAACATCCAAAACTTCAACTTTGAAGATCATTTTTATGATATAGCAATGTGCTTTCATGCTTTAGCAGGGACCACTACAGGGTAAATGTTAGACACTAAATTAGAGGTGGTAAAAGATTAATTTCTGACCTCTCTTCTTTTTTTCTCCTCTCCTCCAGAACATAAAGCTAGGACCAAAGGATTTGCTCTAATTATATTATTTTCAGTTGCTAAAAAGGGATCCGAGTGGATTTAAATTCCAATTACGGTGTTGAATTTTAGGGGCTTTGATAGCTGAAAACAATTTACACCATTCAAAGTTGAGAATTAGGAGCAAATTAAAGCATAACCCAGTTCCAGGGAGCCGAGTCCTCGGGCGGGAGGCGAGACAGAAGGGTGAAAGAATTTAGCGTCTGGCACAGGAGGGGTTTTGAGGGGCTGTCTTGAAACTATTTTAATCTCTCTGTTTGTGTGTGAGTGTATTTGTACTCATCTCCAGCTGATCCCAGTGCAGCTTGCATGAAGGCAGGGATTTCAGTTCCCCTGCTGGGATCTGGCCGAGACACACATGGCAGATGGAGGGATGGACAGGAAAGGAAAGGAAGAGTTGGGAATGATAGGAGGAAGAGGTGGTGAGGGGGTGGCATGCTGTGACTCATTAGACAACACTTACTGAAGTAGAATGGCTACTGGAAACCTTTAAAGTAAAAAAAAATGAAGATTTTAACCTCTTTTATTTGTCTCCTATAGCGTCTCCTCTGATTGGCCGGTACTGTGGGACAAAGATCCCACCAGAGATCCAGTCCTCCTCCGGCCTGCTGTCCCTCTCCTTCCACACAGACATGGCCGTGGCCAAAGACGGCTTCTCTGCACGCTACAACATCACCCACAAAGAAGTCACCAGCTGTGAGTGCAGGATAAGTCCTCCCAACTGTTTGTTTCCTCTCGCTCTTCATCTTACCCTCTTCTCACCCTCTCGGTATTCTCAGCTTTACCTGCTTTAATGCTATTTGAGGTTTGATGCTTTTTCTCACTCCCTCTTAGCATATTTTGCTCTTTTCTTAGAGGCAGACTTGACCTGTTTTCGTTTAGAACATAAATTAACTTCACCCTAGTTTACCTCAGCTCACCTGCTGCTCTCTCTCAGTTGCAGTGCCTTTCAAAGGTATTCACACCCCTTGAACACCTTTGTCACGTTACGACCACAGAAATAAACCAACCACAAGCCTTAAACCCTAGCAAACAAGTGGAATAAGGTGTTCTGATCATTCCTTACGAAAATGGAACCTTTTCACCTTTTTTCATGTGACCCTGACCCTAGTGGCAGCCTCATGCTGTGGGGATGGGAAGCCGGTCAGAGTTGAAGTTTGTAGCTGTAACGTGAAAAAGTTTAAGGGGTATAAATACTTTTCCTTTTTACCTCTTTCTTTCAGTATTAATGAAAAATCAAATCTACTCCCATCTTTTCCCCGTTCCCTCCCTCTCTTCTCTTTATTAGCATTCCACTGTAGCATGGTGTTAGGCATGGAGTCAGGAAAGATCAGCGACGACCAAATCACGGCTTCAACTACCTTCTACGACAACCGCTGGTTGCCACGGCAGGCCCGCCTCAACAACGATGACAACGCCTGGACGCCTTCAGAGGACAGCAACAAGGAGTTTATACAGGTGTTTATTTTCAGTATTTTTCTTATGAAATCAAAGCTCAAACACAAAATGAATTCCAGCCATGAAGTGACCTTAAAGATCATTTTGTTGAGGGTAATACATTTGTCTTGGTGAGGAAAAGATGGAATATACAACAGTATCTCATATACTGCAGGACACACACACGCTTGTACACAAGCACACACACGGGAAATGGAGGAACTGTAAACCGATGATAAGGAAGTTCTTCTGCACTTTCAATCTTTGCTGTCTCCAACACGCACACGTATGCATGAACCGAGGAGAGCAGCGAGACGCCTATGATTGATGAAGGTGCTCTCCTGGAATGCATCCGAACACTGAGCCATTGATCTTTACCTCCTGCCTCCTTCACCTTACACACATGACAATGCACAGACATGCTCTCCTCAGTATCCTCAGCAGTAGGGAACAGTATGCGTCTAATTCCTGTCTGTGCGACATGCAGACAGCAGCAGCAACATCTCTGGTATCTACATCAGTTGTGCTCTCTCTCCTAAATAGGTCAGTTTTAATAACTTACAGGTGCAACTGCTGCACTGTACCTTTTCATAGGCTATCCAAACTTAAATCTGTGACCTTTCTTTTTGTCCTCTCCTCACCTCCTTTGTGTTATGCTTTTGCACATTAAAATCATCTTTGGGTTTCTTATCTGCATGCCTTCAGCTTAGAATCATAGCGTGACATCCAGCTCAACGGCGTTTGGCACCAGCTATGAAAACAAACAGATCTCACTTCTGGGGTAGATGGAGTGGCGTTTGTTTTTTGTTTTTGTTTTTTTGCGTCATTTGGACATTGTTCCTATAAACAAATGTGGCAATAATTTCTTTTAAAACCTTTCAGGTTGACCTTCACTTCCTCAAGGTTTTGACTGGGATAGCCACACAGGGGGCCATATCCAAAGAGACTCAGAAGTCGTACTATGTCACAACCTTCAAACTGGAGGTCAGCACCAATGGGGAGGACTGGATGGTGTACCGGCACGGCAAGAACCACAAGGTTTGTCTTTATTATGCACATCTCCATTTAGCAAATAAACCTTACTGGACATTTGTTTGTGTGTTGCCCTGCGATGGACTGGCGACCTGTCCAGGGTGTACCCCGCCTCTCGCCCATAGACTGCTGGAGATAGGCACCAGCTCCCCCGCGACCCACTATGGAATAAGCGGTAGAAAATGACTGACTGACTGACTGACCTTACTGGACATGGACTTGGGTAAGATGCTCAAAGTACAATGATTCAGTAGAAACAGCACCGTTTCCCAGTATCGCTGTAGGGTTACTTTAATTCAGGTGGAGCTAAGGTTTTTCTCAAGGTGGATTAAGTTTACCACCTAAATCAAACTCCAGTCCTTAAGGGCCGTTATTTTTTTCAACACACCTCCATCCATTAATTGTATTGTTAGCTTGTCTTTGAAGAACTGCTTAGGGTGCAATATAGCCATTTGATTTGGTTGTGTTGGCCCAGAGACACATCTAAAGGTTTGAAACCCCTGACATAAATATTTTTTTTGTCTGCTGGACACTAAGTGACCTGAAGATACATCCTCAGAGTCTGAGAGATTGGGAGACATTTTGCAACATGGAGTCGGCTAAGATGAGACAGACAAGTTTTGAAATTATTTATCATGGTCCCAAAAAGCATTAAATTTTATCAGGAAAGTGTTCGCTAAAGCAAAAATATGAGTAAAAGGTATAGAAAAAAAACAGCTAAATTCTGTAATAGCTTTTAGGTTCTTGTTACCCTGGATTATATATATTTTTTGATGACTACTTTTTAAAGAGAAGTTGGTAGAGTTAGTCTCTCTTGTAAACAACAGGACTGTAAATTCAGAAAACTGGACTTCACTGGCAGCTAAAGATCCTTTTTTACAGTACATTTACTCCGCTGCTATGGCTTATTCCTCAGTAACAAAGGCAGTCATGTCAACTGATGCAACATTCCTGATGGAGTTGATCCCCTTCTACAACCGTTTGTGAACCTGAGTCATGAACCCAGTGATGAGGTAGAAAGACGAGTGAAACAAGCCGAAAGGGGGAGAGATGGGAAAAAGAAGAACAATGAAATCCTCTGTGTGCTCTTATCTGCGTTTTGGATTCATGAAGTCTCTGAAGTTAATGCTCAGACATAAACAGACACCTGCGGTTGTGAAACCCTTGGAGTGGTGCCAGGTGCGATTTATGTGTGACATTGGTGTTGTTCAGTGCTTTGATGGAGCCTTACATCTTTTTGCTTTGTGTGTAATGTTCTGTAGACAGCAGAGGCTGCTGTGTGACCACCCGTCTCTTGGGGGATTCCGACTCTTTCCCCTCATTTCAGGCTTAAAGCCGCTGTGGATTTTAAGCAGAAAAACAGAGTGGGAAGAAGAGGAGGGTGTGGGGTCGAGGGGGACTTAATCCGCATAGACTAACCCGTATGGACCAGGCCCCCCCTTCTGTGCGTGACCGTGATTGGTTTGGATGGTGCCAGTGGGGGGTATTTGATGTAGAGATTATTGAGCAAAATGTGGAGTTGACTTAAAAGTCAACATCTGTGTAATTTATTAGAGCCCCCAGATGTCCCTGCTCCTTCCACAAGCACAATCCCACTCAATCCACAGACACCCCCCAGCCCCCTACCCATTTAAATAACCTCTGGCTGATCTTCCTGTCTGGAGATGTGCGTGTAAGTGCATGCATATATATATATATATATATATATAATATATTATATATATATATATATATATATATATATATATATATATATATATGTGTGTGTGTGTGTATATGGATTCAGACAGAAGCATCAGCAAGCATTTGGGATTGATATCGCAGGCATTATGAAAATCGTTTTCAGCTCTCCGAATGCAGAGAGGTGCAGCGTGACTCAAGAAGATCGATAAAAGTTAGCAAATTGTGGTTTTTGAAAGGAAATATAGGTGTGACTCGATGGTGATCAAAACCACTTCTGTGTTGCTCCAAGCTGAAGGAAGTTTTGCTTTTTTAGGCATGTCTCTTTATATAACCTCCATCAAATGTCAACCATGACATCTGTTTGTGATGAAAATAAAGAAATGATGACAGTTTCAATATGAACCTCATGGCTGAGAAAGATTCTTGCCTGAGTACAGCGGTTCTCAAGGAGTTTAACATTTTCTAGCATGAAAGGTCTGTTTAAGGTCATGCTTCAAACCTAATTATATTTGAATCCAGACTTGGGCTTTGACTAGGCCATTCACCTTCTGTTTTTTTAATGTTTTTACCATCTGAGGTGAACCTGCAAGTGTGGTTTGGATAACGGTCCTGCCTCCTCATCTGTTCTTGAATTCGTTTAGATCAGGGTATGAAGTTTTGTGTTTTGAAAACTTTTAGCCTACTTCAAGTTGTCAGACAGGTTCTGCTTAAGTGATTTATTGATTTCACATGTCTTGGCAGTACTCAGGCCTCTATGTGGCTATTGAAATTGAACCAAGAAATGTGGTAAACAAGGTTAATTCATGATTTGAACTAGTGGGGCATTTCTATTTTTACACAGAGCCAAGCTGGTTTGGAAAGCTTTTTCCCTGAATTTAAATCATCATTTGAAAAAAGTTTCTTGTATTTACTTCAGTTATCTTTGTCTGACATAAATGTTTCAGACCAAAAAACAAACTTTTAAGTGTAAAAAAAAAAAGGAAAAACATATTTAATATATATAATATGTAAGGCCCTTTGGGCGTGAGGAAATATTCTCCAAGATGGTACCACTTTGAGCCAAGATTATAAAGACATTTAACCACTCGTCTTTTTGACAATCTCTAAGGTTTTGCTTTACATCAACATTTAGCTTACAGTGCTTAATATGCTTACCATAAATAGTTCATATGTAAATTTCCCTCAGAGGTCTAAATACCAAGAGTGATACACATACCTTAGTGTTAGAACCATTGCTCTAGAATGGTTCGATTCTGGATTTACTGTTTAATACTAAAAACCAGCGAATACACTCCACTCCTTGTTGGTCAGGGCCCCTACCATTCCCCTTTGGCCAGGGCAGAATCTTCCGTGACTGCTAATCCACCAGTCGTGCTGCACAAGCCCCCAGTGAGCCCCCAAAGAGCCTTAAGTGGTTGAAGCTCAGTTCTCATCAGGGGGTCCTGTAATGACTGGGATTTGGTTCTTCTAACTGTCATTTAACAGTGGGCTTTATGTTAACATGGCTTATGAATTGCGTGTGTGTGCGAGTGTGCCTGCGCATCAGATATGAAATTACAATGATTAATAGGAGCAGCTTTCCAGTCCTTACCTCACTGTTTGTCAGGAAATGGGAGCATTAATTATGAGGACAGGAAGCCCGATTTTAAGAAGCTAAAAACGGACAGAAAGATAACTGTTCCTTATGTAAAGAACAAAACTACAGTAAGGAATGAAAAACACCTCCATGATGCAGCCTCTAGAGTCACACCCACAATAAGCCTTTGTGTATTTGTGATTCCTTTTCACAAATTTTCTGCATGCCAACACAATCTCAGTTTAACGCTCAGGTGACTTGTTTAATCAAAGTCACAGCTCACATATGCACCTCATTACTTGATGAGATGCTAACTCACTCAGGAATTGCGTTTCTCACCAACTCACACATACTGTAAGATACAAGCATGCACTCACTTTTTTCCCTTTTTTTTTGCTTTCCAACACAGACACATGAGCGTGCCCACACTAATTAACATGAAAAACACACACTGTCATCTGTCAGCGTCTGTGAGGGAAGGTCCCAGCAGCCCCTGGTGCTAAATAAGCTTTGTGTTGCTGAAAAGTGTCGTGAGGTTGTGCTAAATTTGTCACACACATCAAGTAACCCTGAGCGAGCGAAGGGGGGAAAAAACAGCCCACACAGCATTTCAGCCTGCTCATCCAATCACAGTGAGCTGCAAACCGACAGAACCAAACAAACACACAAGCTTTGCTTGCATGCTCATGCATAATACAACAATCATAATCAAATTTACATTGGCATACAGGTGCAGTTAGTGACAATTGGTAACATCCGCACCAAGTCTTGACCAAAGGATCACTGTCAAACTTTCATACACAATGAGATTGCAAGTCCTGAACTTTCTGACCTAAATGCAAAATGGTATGTGGTGTGGAAAAACTAACACTGCACATCTGTCTGGACACACGATTGCCGCAGTTAAACATAGTAGTGGCAGCATCTTGCTGTGGGGATACTGCAGAAGACTGGAGCAGAAGTTCACCATCCAGCAGGACACCAACCAAGCAGCCATAGCTACAATAGAATGGTTTTAGATACATGTGCATGCCAATTTTCAGATTTTAATTATACAAAATGTTGAAAACAAAGTATAATGTTTTCTTCAACTTAATTTGTTTTGGTTCATCACGTAAAGTCCAAGTCTGCATGCCACAGTCGTCAGACTTTTCTAACCTTTTGGCCTGCATGTAAACTAACACAGCTCATCACTATGAACACACCATGGTAGTGGCAGCATTATGCTATAGGGATACTGTGAAAGACTTCATACAAATGCATGCCCCTCCTTTTAGGTCCCTTTTGAAAACATTGTTTTAAAAGTAGTGTAATTTACTTTTCACTGTACAATTATGTTCAACTTTTTGTTGCTCTATCACGGAAAATCCAGTTGCAGTCAGCTGGGCCTTGTTCCATTCTGCTGACAACTTTATGAAGAAGAGCCGAAAGGGGGAATGAGAGGTGTAATGGACAGGATGTGTAATCAAGGGAGTAAGATAGGAGTGAAAAAATGCTGAAAGACTAATGTCTTGTGCTGAACTTCTCACATCTCCCACTGGTGCTGTCAGCTCAAAGAAAAACACGATGCGCTGAAAATGAGACGACTCATGACTAAATCAAGAAAAGTACACATCCAGCTATCACTTACTTCAAAAAGCAAAACAACCGCTTCCCCTCTGCATTAGCTGGTCTACAAGGTTGATTCTGGGAAACAGACACACCTTTCTTGGTGACCTCCTTCTCAGAAGGGTCATCAATACTTAAATACTCCCGATGCACAAACAAGTCTGACCCCCACTTACTGCTGCCGTCATGGCTGTGTGTGTGTAATGGGGGTTCTTCGTTATAATTTCATGACCCTCCACACAGCGAGACACAACACGACAGCATCAATTATTCAGCCTACCTCGGTGGCAGGTCACGTGAGGGGCGGAGATCCTGGAGACCCAGGGTTGTTGTCTGGCAGATTACAGAGGTGGATCAGACCACACACTGTCTCAAACCCCGCTCCTCATAGCAGAACACATAAACAGATGGATGTTGCACCTACTTTTGTTTTACCACCAGCAGCATTTCAAGCTGCGCCTTCATTCCTACTCAGTTAAAAAGTATTCATGCTATCAACAAGCTAGTCAATGAGCAACCATCTGCTTCCTGATGCCATTAACCTTTAACCTTAAAGCAGTGGGTTAAGAGTTAAATGAGTGACCTCTTAGGTATCCTGACAATAGTGGGGAGGAAGTGAATTGGACACAGAAGACTGAGAGGGGACGAAGTTCTCAGCCCAAAGTTCTCTGTGGTCCTTACAGTACCATGAAACATTTTAGCCTTATTGTAGATTTATTCTGTTTGTTTTTCTAAACACTCACACAATGAGCATGTAGAAGAATTTTGTCCCACTCTTCTTTGCAGAATTGTTGTAACTCAGCCACACTGGAGGGCATTCAAAGCATGCACAGCATCTCAATTGGATTTGAGTCCAGATTCTGACTAGGCCGCTCCAAAAGGTTTATTTAAGGTTTATTCACGGTTTATTCTCCTTCTGGATTTTCTGGTAGAGGGCAGAATTCATTTATCCATCATTTACAACAAGTCACCCAGGTCCTGAGACAGCAAAGCAGGCCCAGACCATCACACTACCACCACCATATCTGACTCTAGGCATGATGCTCATTTTCCGAGGTGCTGTGTTGGTTTTATGCCAAATTTAACAGGCTCACACATTCCAGAAAGTTCCACTTTTTTGCCGTAAGTCCACAGGATATTTTCCCAAAAGTCTTTGAGTTCATCAAGATGATCTTTGACTTTGTGTTCTCTTTGGTCTGCAGTGGTTTTGACCTTGAAATCCCATGGGTGCCATTTTTGCCTAGTTTCTTTCTCATCGTTCAGTCATGAACTCTGACCTTAACTGAGAAAAGTGAGGCCTGCAGTGCTTTAGAAGTTTTTCTGGGTTCTTTTGTCACCTCCTGGATGAGCGGTTGATGCATTCTTGGAGTAATTTTAGCAGGCAGCCAATCTTTGGCAGATTCACCACCATTCCATGTTTTCTTCATGTATAAATAATGCCTTAAGTCTTAGAATTGTTTACTTCTCCCTCCAGACTGATAGAGGTTGATGATTATTTTTGTTTCTAATATGTTCTTAATTTTTTTTTTTAATGAGCCAATGTGTTGCTTTTTAACATCTTTAAGCCTACTTCCTGTAGTCATAGAGGTTCTATTCAACTGTGTTTTTGATTCTACAGCTCATTAATCAGGCCTGCGTGTGGCTAGAAAAATTGAACCAAAAAGATTAACTTTCTCTCTGTATTTACTCACATCTCTGCCTGATATTAAAATGTGACAAAATTGCTAAAAGAGAAGTAATCTATAACCATGTAAATGCTTTGTAAATGTACTGTAGCTTACATTCAGAAATAAAGACAAGCATCTTTAGAGCTGATTTTTAACAACTTGTTCTCTTTGTGAATAAGAGAGGTTTTGGACACATTCCCAGCTTTATTCCAAAGACGACAACAAAGGAAATAGCAGCCAGCTGCACTGTAATGCACAGGCTTATGGCCTCTTGGTGGTTGTGCTTGTTTTTAACTATCATGATTCTAAACGTGGTATTCTTTCTTTAAATTTGTGTCTCATCATGCAAAGATTTGGACTATTTAAACCCATTTCTCCAAGGAGTTGGGCACTCTGTTCCAGTACCTAAATTATGTTGTTTTCCCTGTAAGTCACTGCGGCACTAAGGAAATTTCACAGAATTTGGGTGAGATAAATGCTTGGATAGAACATTTCCTGTTTTAACGATGAATCTGTTTGTTGTTCCTCAACACCGCTCCCTGCCTCCTGTCCTACATTCCTCTACTCAAATACCCTGCCCTCCATTCAACCTTTTCTTTTTGCCTACCCCCCCTTACCCATTTCATCTGGTTTTAAATATTCTTCTGAGGACATCCAAGCCTCCCTGTAGTCATTTTCTGTTTTCTTGTGCTCTCAGCCTTGGTTTCGGGATTCATGGAAGTGGGAGAGACGGTGGACAGTTGATCTTTCATCACACTCTTGTCTCTTTGTGAGCGTGCATAAGAGTTTACATAACCCCTATAAGAGCCTGCATCGGCTGTTGTGCCTCTGAGTTAAACACAGCAACTGCCTATCCCTCCATCCAGCATGAGATACAGCAGTGATAGCCCTGTTATCTGTTCAAACATTCACGCTGCTTTGTATTACCAGTGTCAGCTGTATTTGATTAAATCAGGCCATGCCCAAAATCAAATAACACCCCTTGAGTAGGATTTTAAAGAGACATTGCTCAGGAGGCAGAAGAGTACGAAATTTCTGAACTATTATTTTAGGAAGTGAGAGAGTTTTGCTAACCTCTTGGACATTTTCACACTTTGTCCCAGTACAACCACAAAGTTTAATATATTTCATTAGAATTTTATATGAAAGACCAACACAAAGTTGGGCATAATTGTAAAGTGGAAGGAGAATAATTAATGGCTAATACAAATCTGGAAAGTGTGGCCTGCATATGCATTAATTTCCATTTACTTGGATAAAATCACCATACTCATGGCAAAACATGGTGGCGGCAGCATCATGCTGTGGCGATCTTTTTCCTCAGTGGGGACAGGAAGGCTGGTCAACGGTTGTTCAGGTTTGCTGTGCCAATGTAACAAAATGTTCAAGATCAAGGTGTACGGATCCCTTCGCATGTCACAGTGTGCTTTTTTTATAAGAAATCATAAGAAAGGGCCATTGACGTAAACAAACAAAAACAATTTTACCAAAAATATTTGCTAAATCATGGGATTAGGGTGTTTCACTTTCGTAGTCCCAGATGTATAAACTCCCAACACCAAGGCTTGTACAAAAATTTGTGAAAGCTCTCAGGAGCTCAGTAAATTCCAGCATGGTACTATAATAGGATGTTTGCTACTTCGTGGGAGCAGTTTTGGGATAGCTCTTCTTGTTTCAGCATGACAGGTGCAAAGCAATATCCAGCTTGACTAACCTAACTTCAACCCATTAGAACAAAAGCCAAGACTTCTTATCCAACATCAGTGTCCGACCTCAAATATGCACTTCTGGAAGAATGGAAAAAAAGATCTATAAACACACATTTCTAAGCCTTGTGGAAAGCCTTTACAAAACAGTTAAAGTTGCTGTAGCTGCAAAGGGTGGGTTGACATCATATGGGATGAGCTCATGTGAAAATGAGAGAATACTTTTGCCAATTAAGTGTATTTACTTTGAGTTTTCAGGCTGTGGGAGGCTGTGTGTTTACGTTTGATCATGTTGTACTCAGATTAATGCAAAAGAAAAATCATGTAGGGAACTTTTTTTTAAGGATGATGCCTTTATTCTTTAATTCATCTGCTTGTAGCTGTTGTCTCTCCCTTCTCTTTGTTATTGTGCGTCGAGGCCACAACGGCGTGTGTTTTGATGCTATATTAACAGCAGCTCGACTATCAGCCGCCATGATCAACCACAGACGGATAGAGGGTGAATGACAGTTAACAGTCAGTTAAAAGGCACTTCCTCTGCTTATCTGAGGGTGTAGGATGTATGTGTGGGTTCATGTGAGTTCCTGTGGTTTTCCTGTGTCTGCCTATGTGGTTTCAGTTAGTAGCCGCCAACAAAAGGAAGAGGCGAGGAAGGAGGAGGTGTGAACAGACGTCAACAGTGCGGTCTGGAAGGAAAGGGTTCGAGAAATAAATGAGATGACAAAGAAATGGGGAGAGGATTTGGAGACGAAAGGAAAAAAAGGGAAGTTATTCATACATATGAGCTGGGAGTTATGATGTCCTACATTGCAGTCGAACTCAGGTCAATTTTCCAACCAAAACAGGAAGAAACACGACCACCCTGGTTACATCTTCCCTCTGACCTGACTGCCCAAACCTAACAGCAAATGGGCGGAAGGGAGTGTTCAAGGAGAAATGGTGAATGTTGATGCTTTTAGGTGGACGCCTTAGGAAGTGAATTTCACTGACATCCTGCCCACCTGGAGAGACTTCCTGCATTCGGTCGTGTCAGGTCACATCTCCCGCAGGTTTCCTGAGGCCACCAATGTGTTCAGTTGGTAGCGTTTGCATGCGTGTGAGCATGGAGGTGAAAAAGAGAAAAAATATTTTGTGGGCTTTCCCAGCCTCCCAGCGTTGAGCCCCTGACCTGGGAACACATCGACAGCTGGGATGCTGACACCGGATCTGTGTTTGGGTTGTCTCTGCTTTGTCCAGCCTGCCACTGTGCGTGTGAAGCCGAGCGAAACTGCGCCCAGTGGGAGGGTGTTAAAGCAAGACGTGTGTATATGTGTGTCTACCATCTCCCCTCTGATGCCGTATTTTGTCCTCGTTTCCCACAGATCTTCCATGCCAACACAGACCCGGCTGAGGTGGTCCTGAACCGCGTCCGACAGCCAGTTTTGGCCCGCTTCGTTCGGATCCGGCCTCAGACCTGGAAGAATGGAATCGCACTCAGATTTGAGCTCTATGGATGCCAGATCACAGGTTAATTTCCTGAAGTTTCTTCATAAGGAAAAATGTTATCATATGAATCATCTTTCTTTAGGCTGTGTTAATTTAATTGCATAAAGTGACCAAATCGTATGTATACAAGTTATATGTGCCTATGTTGCTGAGTAACACCTGCATACAGGAGGAGCTAAGGTAATAATATTTCATTATATAGAATCACTAAATGACATCTGGTGCAAATTGTAAAATATTACAAACATTAGTGGACATGTAGTAGATTAATAATAATAATAATAATAATAATAGCTCTATTTCAGTAATTTTATGGACAAACCTGATATTCAGATTTTTTTCTTTATGCTTTTCTAGTAAGAACAACTACTGCGCAATGCAAAGTTAATTAAAGAAAATTAAAAGAAAACAGGATCCAACATGTGCATTAAGATTCCTGGATATTCACAATGCAATCTTATAAATATAGCCAGCTTTAAGCTGATTAAAAGAAACCGTTCTCTGTTCCTTCGTCTGGAGGTACCACCAAGTGTCATTTTAATCTTCCGAGGCTCCTCTACTTCTTCTCCATGCACGCTTTCTGTTTCCAACTCCCTGAGCACCTCCCTCCCCTCCCTCTGACTTTTAAAAAATTCTCTCATGGTTTAGAAACTCTTTTTGAAGCTTCCTCTTCGCTCCGTGAGCTCCTGCGAATCGGGGGAACGAGTACTGCTCAATCATTCATGGCTCTCTGTTCACTCTTACATCAGAAACCGTGATTCAGTTCAGCCTCAACAGCTGCTATTGAAACAGCTATTAGCTCCTACAGCACAAGTACAACCTGATGCATAAAGATGACTTCTAAACATAGCCAATGACCTCAAAAAGGCATGTGCTCCTTTCTGAAATGTACACAGACACAAGTAAACCCGCTCATCCTGTAAGTTTTATCCATTATTTACATGGCCATGCATTTGCAGTGACATAACAGCATGAAAGTTTGATTTGTGTTCCCTTAAACCGTCAGTACAACTAACATCTCCCCATGCTCCCATCTTCCCACCAGTTCTTTCTTTCCCTCTATGTCTTTGTTCCTCTTCTTCAAGCTCTCGATACCTCTCAAAAAACCCTCCATGCCTATCTGGCACCACCACCGCCCTCCACCTTCCCTCACCTGCTGTTTTTCTCTGCAGACGTCTCATCTCTACATTTTGCGCTACTTCCAAGCCTGCAGCTCTTCTTCTCATGCCTTTTCTCCACTTTCCTTCCTCCCAGCACCTTCTATTATACCTTTACCTTCGCTTAATCCCGTATTTCCTCCTCATGAATATTCCCTGAGCCAGTTACTTGCACATCTATATACGAATGAGTCTCATTTCTTTGTGTTTTGACACAGCACATTATGAGTGCTGTACAGTGACAGAAACAAGGCATGAACAACATTAAAAGATACTTAAAAATTTGTATGAATGCAAAGCAGCAACGGAGTTAACATGCACTTTTATCTCACTAATGGGAGTCTAACTGCACGTTGAACATTAAGCAGTCCAACCAGAATCTATGCGTCTCCTGTTTCCTCCAGTCTAAAGTCTTAAAGCATAGCGGCGAGGAGTACCATCCTGCGGCAGAACTTAACCGCTGACTGGTGGGAATATGCGTAGCAGTGCTTTAAGTCTTCTCCATTGATCCTTTGCAACCGAAGTAATTTCTGGCCTCCTCTGCTTTCTGCTCCAGACACTCCGTGCTCGGATCTGCAGGGCTTGATGTCCGGCCTGCTCCCTGATGGCCAGATCTCGGTATCATCCAGCAGGGACGTGATGTGGAATCCCAGCACGGCCCGGCTTGTGGCAAGTCGCTCGGGCTGGTTCCCTGCACCTACGCAGCCACTGGCTGGAGAGGAGTGGCTCCAGGTAAAAGATGGTGTTGAGTCCTAGTTATTGTGCATTTGGAATGGTGGCGTTTTTCAGATATTTTATGGTGGTGCTTTTACATTATTCAAATAGCAAAGGGCTATTTGGAGTAGAATAATTGTTGGCAAACATATATTTCATAGTTTTATGAGCTTGTATTTTACATGCTAATGTAATATTTAGCCAGTTGGACAGGGTCTCACAGGAGCAGATGCTCACACCGGACACAAATGACATTGCCCAAAATACTAAAGGTGTCAGAGTGATGGAAGCACAGATAAGAAAGGGAAAAAAGAAGACCACAGGCGTCTATCGCAACTAATTGCAATATTTACCAATATTTTCGCAATATTTTCTAACATTGTGCAGCCCTAATGGGGTAAATATATAAGGGCCACAGCAAACATGTGAAAGAAGGTGCTCTGTTCAGGTGAGACCCAAACTGAACACCATTCCCATGGTTAAACATAGTGGCGGCCACATCATTCTGTGTTTATACTTTTTCTTGAGCAGGGACAGGGAAATCTAAACCTAAATATGAATATGTAGTAGAACTTATAAACCTATGTTCACAGATGCTAAATCTCCTTTATCCAGGTGGACCTTGGTGTTCCCAAGACAGTCCGTGGAGTTATTACCCAGGGAGCACGTGGAGGAGACCCAAGCACTGGACCTGCCACGGACAACCGGGCCTATGTCAGGAAGTACAAAGTTGCACACAGCCTGAATGCAAAAGACTGGAACTTCATCATGGACGCCATGACCAGCCAACCTAAGGTGGGTGAAGGTGGAGAGCTAATGGAAGGTTACCCTCTGAGACGTTCCTATACATGTGAGTTCAGTGATTTATATTTTTGTGCAGATATTTGAGGGGAACACACAATATGACACCCCAGAACTTCGCCATTTCGAGGAGACGGTAGCGCAGTACATTAGGCTGTATCCAGAGAGGTGGTCCCCAGGAGGGATTGGGATGAGAGTGGAGATCCTGGGGTGCAACCTTCCAGGTAGGACGTCTTTCTGCCTCTTCTTGTGTGACAGCAGATCTTTTCTTTTTTATCATTTGCTGCCTGCAGGATTCCACATTGTACTGAATTAAAATGATCTAGGCAGGACTGAATGGACCTTGAAGAAGGTGGTTCACATTAGATATGCATGAGAGTCATTAGAGGCTGCCTGAGGTGAGGAGAGACGGAGTATTCGCTGGGAGATGGGGAAGTGTTTTTATTGTTCCACCTAAAGGAGCTGAGTTCCTTTTCTGAGCTTCTACAAGCATAAAGCTCTGCAGGGATCTGAACAAGGTTTGTTTTGCAGGAATGCATCTTCAGCAAGTGAGAGCGCCGGTTTGTTCACTTTCCAGCATGGTCTGTTGGCCAGATGTGATCTTTGTGCTCCATCAGAGACAAGCACACTCTCACTGACACACACACACACACACATGGACTGTTGCTGTTTACCACTCCCTCTGCTGTGCCTGAACAAGGCGGCTGTGTAGCTTGACACGCACAGAGCCGGACACATATTTACCAAACAATCAGTCGAACAAGAACTGGGTCCATATGTGTTGACTGGGATTGAAGATGCTTTTCATTAGGGTCATTCAGGTCTGTTTGTATCTTTGCATTTCCTTTAGCATCTGTTTAGGCGGTTAGGATTCATAACTACGCAAAGATACATCACTCCAATCACTTTTACACTGATTCTACTGGGCTCTCAAAACTCTCCACATCCATTAAATCTTTTCATTTTATCACATTCTTCAGTTTTTTTTTATTGGCATCCACCACATAAAGTCCAGTGCAACCAACTTGTTTCAGGAAGTCATGTAGGGGACACAGCAAAAATGTGGACGTATGTGCTCTGGTCAGATGAGACCAAAAGGATAACTGATGATGTACGTCACCCTGAACTCGCCATGGCTAAACATGGAGGTGAAGCATCATGCTGTGGGAATGCATTTCTTCAACAGGGAGAGCGATGCTCGTCATAGCTGATAGAACGAATGAAGGAAAATACAGGGCTGTGTTGGGAGAATGAAAAGGAATGGCCCAGTCAAACTCCTGAACTTAAAAAGACTTTAAAACTGACTTTTCCAGAGGCTCTCTGTCTTATCTGGTAGAGCTGTACTGTTTTGCAAAGATAAAAGGACAAAAACATCAGACTCTAGATGTGCAAAGGAGTTGTAGGGAAAGAACCAGCAGCTGTAGTTGTAGTAAAAGGGGGTTCTACAAAGTACTGACTCAGGGGGATGAATACAAACGCATGGCAAACATTCAGATTTGTATTTGAAAAACTGTTGCTTTCTTTCTAATGAGCGCTTATGTTCTACTTATATTAAGGCTTATCGTTGTAACGGTTATGAATACTGGAAGGCACTGTACCTCCGTCCCCTCCTAAAGTCTGGCAAAACACAGGAAACAATGTGCTTTAAATTAACTGCTGACTGACAAGGGGAAAAAAACATCAGACAGGAGCACATTTGATCAACAAGCAGGAACCAGAAAGAAGAAGGCAAAATGAGATGAACACTTTGATACAGAGGTTTACAGTCATGAGAAAGACATGCCACACAAAATGTGGCACGCAGAACGTTTAACAGTCGCACATTGTTCACGCACCACCACCAACTCAGCTGGGATAATGGACCGCTGCTGACATCCTGTGCAATCATTTATTTCCCCTTCAGCTCAGACCGCTCAGTGATGTCTTCACTGTACTTACTTATGTGATTCAGGCTGATGAAACAAACATATTTCTCCCTCCATCCAGACCATGTTTTAACTTATCAGCACCCACCACAGCCAGGCAGGATGAGTTCTCTCTGCCTCGTCTCTGCAGATGGTTACGGTTCTTTCCTTTCCCAGCCTGAGGCCTGGTGCGTGGGTCTGTAAATGTTTTTGTTCTCTTTTGGTTACCATGCCTCGCCTGTTTCCCTCTCCTTCCCCTCGTTCTCCTGTTACTCATCATCACTCGCACCTTTTTCCTTGTTCCTGCACTGCTGCCTCATACAGAGTGTCTCTGCTATAACAGTATTTTTTTGTTTTTAGCTTGCATACTCCTTAAATTAGATATTTATAACCTCAGGAGTGGAATCTTTGCAGAATAATAAAGAATATAGGTAGATAATTCAAAAGAGGAGACCTCACACATTCATGTACAAACCTATAATTTAAACCTCTGGTGTCTTAGCCTGGATCTATGCTTCAGTGTCCTTTTAAAATCCTAGTTAATACAGCAAAGCTCATGAAGTTATCCCACTTTTCCTTAATTAGTATTTATATGGTGTCTGAAGAATGAGGCTCAAAACAAAACAGCATTTTAGAAAATGCAATGAAACTAAAAGCATAAGATTCTGTCCCCCCTCTTTGTCTCAATATTACTTCAAAGTTCAAAACAACAGATCTGTGTCATGACACGCAAGGATAATTCAAAGACTTTCAAAACCACCAAAGCTTTTAAGAAAAGACAAATTTTCATGTTCCTTGATATATTTGGAGTGAAAGAGCAAGAACATTTTTAAAGGGGAACATTTGCTTTGCAGCAGTGGTTCTCTTAGAGCGGGCAGTGCCCCCTAGGGGGAACTCGGTGTCAAGACTTGAACTTTTCTCTATGCGACACAATCAGCGCATCAGCGTTTCCACGGTGACTAGACATTGTCCGAGGAAGGAGATTTGTTCAGCGCACTCCATATCAGCCTGCTGACTAATGACAAGCAGTGAGAATGAAGTTTGTTTTTGGGATTCACCGACCTGACTTATTTACTGGCCATTAACAATTTCCTTCTTCCTCTGAGGTTTGAGGGTCCATCAATTATTGCTCCATTCATCCATCCATGCATCCATCAATCCATCCATCCATTCTTCCTTACGTCCGTCCATCAGAAATACAACAATGTCCTGTGCCAAAATGTGTGGGGATAAACCACTAAAGCTCACCCTACTTCTTTTTCCCATTTCGTTCCTCTGGGATAGGAATGTGTGTCCATTTATCAGTGTGTGACTGCGCCTGGGAGTGCCAGGAAGAGATTTACAGAAAGGCTTTCTACATGATTGGGGATTTTTTTTCTTCCTCTTCTGACATATTGCTGAGTCAGATTCTATGGGAGTGAGCTACGTCTTTCAGTGCTGGACCGTACTATCTCTCCATGTGTGAAAGAGGAAAAGAAACGTTTAGATGCAAAAACAAAGAGAAATCTAAACTGCTTTACCTCTGTCAGCTGCTTCCCTGAGTCCAGCTTCAACGGTTTGGAGCCTCATCCCGCAGCATGATCATGACTTGCATCACCACCTGCAGCTGCAGACATGTTATTTCAGCCAGCGCTCTGCCGCATAGGGACTTTTCCTGCATTATAACGCCTCTCCGCTGCACTGCACTCGGACACATCCAGCACAGTGCTCGAGGCAAGGAAGGCAGGTCACATACGTTATCACACATCCTGTCTTTCTCCATGCACACAAATGCACAAGTCAGTGGCGTTGGCCTCGACGCTTCTGTCACAACCCGGAAAGGTCAGCCCATTTACAGCGTGACAGGGCCTGACCTTTGAAAGCATCAAGTTCTCGGGAATCTTAATGGACTGAAACAAGTGTGTGTGTGTGTATGTGTGTGTTTGCGTTCAGTTGTGCGCACAGGTAGCACAGGTGTTGGCTCTTGGTTTGCACTTTGTCCTGAGATTGAACTCAAAGGTTAAAGTGGACAAACATGGATGGGAGCAGGAGATGGAAAAACGCTTGTTTGGAAGAGAGTTGCTTTTCCTTGCCTTTACCTTCCCAGCAGCAATAAGCGTCTCATTAGGTGGAAAATGACTGGCATAAAGGACATGACATTAACGCTGGGTTAATGTCAGGAGCCGTCGCCAGCTGTGGACGACCCCTTTCATGTTTGCCTTTTCCCCAGCTGGGGCAGCGTTCCACTCATTTCCAGTCGTCTATCGCATTGTGCTTGCATTTCACAGTCTTTAAATGGTAGTCACAAGGAGAGATGAAAACTTCCCACCAAGAGGCTGGAGTAGTGGCACTAACTGGCGTTCGGAGCAGTAAATCAGTGCGACTCCACCTCCTCTCACATGTTTTGTGCGCCAGTTTCCCTTTGAAACCGGCTCTCATGAGCTCTCATCAGGCGTCCAGGCCTCAAAGTTGTTTGGATCATCTTAAGTGAGACAAAGCAGGGAAAGCTGACAAAGGAGTGTGAAATGTGATATGCTCAAGAATCCGCTTTGACATTTTTGTCAAAAGATGTTTCTGCTTTAGTGAAAGCGAAGCAGAAAAACACTTTGAGTATGTTTCTAATTGTTTCGTGCTGCAGATATTGGAGGAGAAAAGCTCTTACATAGTTTTTTCACATGATAAATGTAAAGCTTTGGTTGAGACCTGACCCAAAGTTCTGTGTAATCGCACCAAGGTTGATCCATCTGCTCCTAATAACACTCCCACTTTACATTCCAGCTGCAGCCTGCTCCACATGTGTGTTTGTGCACATATCTTAGTTTTTTTAATGAGTAAACTGTGGCCTTTCTATACATTGATGATTAAAAATCTAATACCCTCGTTGAATGGCGGGGGAAGACCTGATGCCAATTGAATAGAACTTGTCTGACAACATGAAGTAGGCAAGAAGAACTCAAAAAGCAACATATAATGCCCCAATCTTAAATAGAAGATGAAAAAGCAAATTAAAAGTGTTATAAAGCCATTTCTAAAGCTTTGGTAATCACTATGAGAGCCATTATTCACAAATGTAGACACAATGAAACAGTGGTGAACCTTCCCAGGTCAGGCCAAAAATACTTCAGGAGGGCATCAAGGAATCATCCAAGAGGTCATAAAAGAGCCAAGAACAAGATCTGAAGCACTGCAGACCTCACTCGCATTAAGGGTTTTGTTCATGATTTAACAATAAAAAAGAGACGACGAGAAGATGGCTTAAACAATTCTGCAAAAAAAGTGTAACCCAAAATTCCTCCACAACGATCTAAAAAGCAGTTGTTGCCCCCAATGGTAGCAGAACCAGTTATTAGGTTTAGAGGCTATTATATACTATTATATATATTATATACACACAGGACTAGGTACGTTTGGATAGCCACTTTCCCTTAATAAAAGAAATCACTTGATTTAATCAAGTTATCTTTGTCTGATATTAAATTTGTCTGATGAACTGGAACAGTTAGGAATGACAAAAAAATGTTAAATAAATTAAAAGGGTGACAACACAGTGAAAATAACATACACTGTCATGAAGCAGCAGAACACTGTGAATTCCACAGCTTTGATCCCAATATACACACTCACTATTCATAACATCGAAAGCATACGGGTCAGCATCTGGCATCACCGTAGGGTGTGCGCCCCATATTACTAAAGACATTAGTCCTTGAGGCAGCCGTCCATGATTTGATTCCTGACCTTGCAACTTTTCCTGCATGTCTTCCCACTTCCTCCTTCTCTCTCTGCCCATTTAATGCCTGATGACTGTGACAAAGGCCACTACTGCCACAAAATATTTAAAAGAAGCATCACACAGACGTGACAGGACATAATGTTCCACAAAATCCTCTTCATTTCCTCACATTTACACCCCCATGTTTTACAACACACCAGCATACATGGAAGATAGGAAAAGGTGTGTCAGCAGCTTTACCTTTCACTGTTTCTGCTATATTTTGTCCATGTGCATGGACGTTATGAAAAAAGAAGAGATTTGCTCGCACACACACATCTGAAGACAGAGTGGTGGATTGAGCATCGGTTTATATGTGTGTGTGCTGGAGCCATGCTGACAGCCAGGGATTGGTCTCAGAGTGTGATCATCCCATCCAAGGTCGAGGGGAGTTGGTTAGACACATCCATCCATCAGCTTTAGTGTCAGACATGTGTGTCTGTATGTGTATGCACATTTTGGCCAGTATGCGTCTTAGACAGATACTGACGCCTGAGCTCGTAGACAAAACATGACAGAGGCCCTCTTGGGTGTTTCAGGGGCTTTCGGTCTCTTCATGCCTCTGGCAGGAGAAAACAGCAGGAGCAGTTTTAAGTTTAGGCTCTTAGTTAATGCATATCCTGAAATTACTGTTTAGATCTCCTTAAAAGCAGATATTCACAGCTCTTTAAACTTAAACAGTGTTTAAAATTTTTAATTATTGCTCTGACTGTAAACATGGACTAGTTTTGGTGAATGCCTATTTTCCTGTAGTCATTTTCTAACTTATGAACATTGATGCACATCTTTGAAATGTTCTCTTGTCTATCATTTTGAAGACTGAATGAGAAAAGTTGGCCTCTGTGTCACCATACCCCAAGCATAAGGCTTAATGAAATAAATTATACCTATACATACGCTTGGTACTCACAAACATGAATCTCAAATTCGAAAAATAACTGCAACATTGGAGACTCAGAGGTATCTCATAAACCATTTGCTAAAAATCCAATACGGCCACCATAAATGTAAAACATAGCAAAGCTGCCTTAATAGACAGTTTATTTTTCATTGTAATGGTTTGTGTCTGACAAAATCGGTTGAACAAACAGGACAAACTGATAGTTGCTACAGTGTTTGGTATAAAATGCAAAGCAATGCATTATCATTGGCTCTTATTGCTATTAATAGTTCGCATGATCATTAAACACAGTAAATGACATTCTCCCTGGGTTTCCTAGGTCCGAGTTCTGACTTCCAAAATTGTGTAGCTCTTCTTTAAGACCTTATCATTTCCGATCCCAACCATCCTTAT
Organism: Crenichthys baileyi; assembly: GCA_036173005.1. Lineage (NCBI taxonomy): Eukaryota > Metazoa > Chordata > Actinopteri > Cyprinodontiformes > Goodeidae > Crenichthys > Crenichthys baileyi. Next base: position 130,682 of record JAHHUM010001575.1, read on the forward strand.
CCCACTTGTGTCCTGTGTTTTTCTGCAGAAATCAGCACTCCTGCCGACACCGTCACACCAACTCTGCCTCCTAGCCCGGAAACCACCACAGTCCCCATCACAACTACAGGTAAAACACAACCCAGAGGCTTGATTGAAGGATAATAACCGCATATTCCCATCTCCCCTTCGGCTCTGGCTCTTACTCTGCCTTTTACCTCCCCACTGCTCCAACAACAGCCACCGCTCCCTCATCTGTTGGGGTGTGTGACTTTGACCACGGCCTGTGCGGATGGACACACGACCCCAGCGCCCCGCTGCTCTGGTCGTTGCACAGACATGGTGAGTAACATAAAGATCCATCGCAGAGAGGTAAAATCTTGAAGGTGAATAGGGGCAACCATACATGCAAAGGTTTAAAGTGAAATCTTAAGAGAGTCTGTGTCTAATTGACTGATAGACCTTGATATGGGAAAGAGTGGAATGCAAGAACATTTCAGTTGTATCTGCCATATCAAGATAGCACAAATAACAAGGAAGTTATAAAGCATTTGATATGTCAGACATATAATCATAATTCACAAAATAAAAATGGTGGAATTACAGATAAACATCAAGTTATTAAATTTATTTATTTTCATCTGTGAGCTATTGAGCTTCTCTGTACTGTCTTATAGAAATGTAAATAAATTGAGCTAAAACAAAGTGCAGTCCAGCTACCATAATGGTGGTAGAGATGCCCTCATGCCAGAATATGCATACTTTCCAGGACTAGGTTAACATATTTAGTGCCATCGCAGTTAAATAAAAATTAACCAATTTTAAGTTGAGATAGCATATTTGATAGTACAGTTTTTGATAATCTCAAGTAAAAAAACAAGGTATTTACACAAAAATCAAAAACACAAATCTGCAACATGATCCAATTACTTTATGTAAAGCAGAAAAGAAAAATTATTTTTACTTAAAATATGTTGATTATTACAGTTAGAACACTGTTATTTAAGCTATATATTTATTTGAAGAGGTTTTGATACATAGATTTAAGCAAAAACCCAAGAATAAACAACCACAAAATTCAGCATTAGTTTTCCAATGAAGATGATTATTATATAAACTATATGATACTTTTTTGTCATTAAACTCTGTATAGAGTGACACGGGGTGTCTCTGTTACCTAGTTAATTAGTCGGAGTGTCTGCATGGGTAACCAGCCTGCCGTCTGCTGCTTTACAGACGTGTAACTCGTACCTCAAGACACTTTATGTATTTCAGAACCAGATTATCACCAGTTATTTATAAACAGCTGACTTTGTCTTTCTTGTAAGCAAGGTAAAAGTATATGAGACTTCTTTCAGCCAGCTGGGTGATTATGCAGCTGGAGAAACCCCCCAGTCACTCTCGTTGAAAGGATTTTCATATGATGTAAAACAAAAAAAAAGGAATTCATTAAGCTAACTAACTGAATGCACAGAGTTTTTTAAAAGCATAACGCCCACTGTTTTATGTTCTATCTTGTAATTCACCCCCTGGACTCCTTGACTGGTTAGCTGAATGACTCAGATTTTGCCTGCAGAGACTCAAGGGCTGAATGAATTTAGAAAACATGATATCTCTAAAATCCAATTCGGTATTTGATGATTTTCTACATCTGCTGAGAGCTTTTATGCATGCAGCTGCTGGGAGGATTTTATTTGTGTGGAGAAAATTGCACGAGCACAAATGTATTAAGTTTATCAACTTCCGTGGGTCCAGACAAGATGCCGTTTTCCACAATTAAATGGAGTCATTCTCCCACTGCGTCTTCATTGAGTCGCTTTTTCAATTTGATTAAAATAATTTTCTTAAATTGAAACAAGTCTAATTTAGCGGCAACATTGTCTGTCAGCTGTGCTCCTTGCCAAGGGTGTTAAAATGAAAATGAACCTAGGGAATCAGAGGGAAACAGACACTGCGGATGTGTTAGGCATGTATATATATCTTCGTGTGTGATGAACAGGCTTACTCAGTGTCAAAAAGCTCAGCAAGAAGAGGTTAGGACACAGTATCTCTAAATAAGGTCAGAAGAAGATTAATTATTCCCAACAAGGCGCTGTGTCTATTTAGACATTCCCTGCAGAAGTGTGAGGTTTTGCTTTATGCATTAGCAATAATCCAAAGTGTGGATTTTGGCATGATATCCAAACCTAGAGAGGAGGATTCCTGCTGGGATCAGGAAGGAGACGGCATCAGCAGGATATTTCTTACCTTTAGGAGTATGTTTTCATGAACTCCTTGCACCTCAAGACGGTTAAACAACGATTTTGACCTTTTTTTAAATTAATAATTACTTTACCTGGGTGGTATTCAGCAGATCACACATTGGCATGGGCCAGGATAAGATTCTCCTTGTTTTTTTTTAGACTAATACAAATCTAGCAAGCTGATTGACTGGTTAATAGGTCAGACTATATGCTCCTGTAGCCAGCCTACAGTGGACAACTTAACAGACTTTTAGTTTTACAGGAAGAAAACTTTACATAGCTTTCTTTTAGCCAGTTGCAGCTGTGTGCAGCAACAGGTGGGGTAGGGGCAGTGCCACTATACTCTACTTTGAAGGAAAATAAATTAGAATACATAAACGAAATTGTAGAAACCAGAAATGAATTTAACTAATAAAAATAATAGAAAGTTTAAGTATAGTATGTTTGTTTAACAATAAACTTTGCTTGGATGTAAAGATTTTGGTCAGAGTCCATAACAACATCTAGGTTACCTGCATGGGTGGTGGTCCTCAGCTTCATGGAGGGTGATAGAGTGCTCATGTCTAAACTTGCATTGTTGGGATCAAAGACAGTGAGTTTTGTCTTATTTGCATTAAACTGGTGGAAATTCTGATCCACCCAGCCATTAAAAGTATGGACACAATGACTTAATGGACTGTGGACATGCAGTGTGTCACCAGCATATGCATCATGAGAAATAAGAGCAAGGGGGAGCATAGGGATGTTAAACAAAAGAAGCCCAAGAATGGACCCTTGAGGAACCCCACATGGGATGTTTGTTTGCTCAGAATTGCTAAATGACACAAAATCTCACAAAGCCAGGTATATAGATGTGAAAGAACTGGAGTCATAGGTTTTCCATAAAAAAACATCAGCTTAAAAAAAGTATATTTTATTCAGTTCTGTTCAATTCAAAAAAAGCCGATTAAATATGCTATTAGTTTTATATAACTGTCTTTAAAAGCTCTTAAATGTTCTTAAATTTAATTCACTGAAACTTTTAGAACTCGTGTGTTTTAGCGTCTTACTAAAAGGACTTTAAGCCATGGTATCGTACAGTTTTGAAACATTAACTTCTTATAATCTTGATATACCTTGATACTATTAACTGTCCTCTGCCTAATCTCACTGCTCCTGAAGCGTGATCTGTTTGACTCATAACAGTCGGCAACAGAGGGCTTCAAAGCGGCCTCTTTCATCACAGGTAGATCACGAAGGGTTGCATAGATTAGCCAGGTTGCGCCTTTTATGTTTGAAGTATCATTTCCAGCCATTCTGACACACCATACATGCCTTTGATTTTCCTCCTAATGTCAAAGGTCAAAAACAGCACAGGATCATTTTTTCACCACTATCAAATCACAGCTTAATTCTCAGTAGGGCTCGTTTTTCCCTTGTAACCCAGAAGCCACAAACTTGTCACCTCTTGACCTCAGCCATGAAACCAGTAATAAAGCTAGAATAAGCCACCATGGGCTCATTAGATTATTTTGGCTTGACGTGCTTTCCTGGTGGAAATGTGATAACAAAGCTCCATAGGCTGACTCTTTGTTTGCCTCCTGTGGCAGCAGACAAACAGTGAAACAGATTATTAAGGCTCTGTGCTTTGCAGGGTAAAGCAGGTCTGATTAGCATGCCACTTTCCCCCAGTGGGTTACTGTGACGGCAGCAGATAAGTCGGTTAAATGAGTGAAATCCATCACATTTTTACAGTGCACAACTAGAACATTTACTCACACCTGAGCATCTACTGCGTGCGCTGGATTTTATGTAGGGGGTTCAGAGTAAAGGGGACTGAAAACAAATGCACGCCAAATCTTTCAGATTTTATTAGTAAAAAAATTCAGAGCTAGCTATCATTTCACTTCACTGGTTTTAGTTAATCTATCACATAAAATCACTGTAAAGCACATTGAAGTTTGTTTACAAAAACTTTTGTAGAACAATAGTGCTTTGCAGGTCTAATCAGAAGCGCCACGTTTCAAAAAGAGCAATGAAATCCTGTTAGGAGCCCTAAATTTGCTGCAAATTCAGCTAAGGGTGCACACATACACATTCATTCCAGAGTTGCGAAGAGCCATGGGAGATACTGTCACAGTCACAGTGTGGAAAGTGTCACAGACAGGCGACTCTGACCGTATGGTGGGCAGAAGGGGGCCTGTCAGATTCGAGACAGATTTGTTCCCCCCAGATACAGCTTGTGTGATCTGATGGAAAGCCTGCACACCCACACAGTCACTCAAGAAAAAGGTCCAGTCCAAATCAGTGGAGTCAATCTCCAACCTGAGCATGGCTGCGCTGCTGAATAATACAAGCTATTAGCCTCAGCTGTGCAGCAAACAGCAGAAAGTAACGCATTCAGACAGATTCTGTAATCTGCTTTTATGTTCCCAATTCTTTTCCTGGTCCTGAAGGATTCCTGCAGCACAGACACAGTTGTTCATGATGAAGAAGGTGATTTAATGCGCAGATTGTTGATGGTGGACATTTTCCCACCGGGCCCACTTAGGAAACTCTTCAGTCTCTCTCTGTCACACACACATTCGTATTCAATCTCTTTCTCATACAGTTGGTTTGCTTGTCTTTCACAATACAACTCGTGCCGGCGTCCAATTTGCAAACTAAACATCCTCTGGTGTAAACAAATGGAGCGCCGTGCTTTTTGTTAGACTGATTTTGTTGCAAAAGGAGTTACCTGAAAGGGGAATGAAGAGGACTGGGCCCTGAGAGTATTTCTCAGACTTCACCTATGAATGGCCCTCTCGTTAGGACCTATTCTTCAGTGTGTTTATATTTGTCATATCCCTATTGTTCCATGAGACCATTGTGCAGCAGGGATCCCGTTCCTGTTAGCAATCAGTGATTAGCTTCTTTGTTGTTCAAGGGTCATGTTGGAAATGTCGTACTGTGAGAAAACACTGTCTGTAAGTAGATATATGTGGGGAAGTCTGTTGTTATGGGGAATTGTCATGATTAATAGTAATGATTGTGTGACTGAATACATCCTACAGTCATACACACACATACACACACACACACACACATATTCATATACAGCTGCTAACTGGTGGACATATACTCCAAAACAATTGCAGTCTAACTTGACAAAATATAGAGAAGTTTGAGGGGTGTGAATACCTTTGCGAGGCACTGTCAATCTTAATACACTTCTTAATACTCTTCCAGCACTCAACAGTTACCTTTACCTGGATGTGAGCCTGAAGACGGAGCAGCAGCGCGCTCGACTCGTGAGCCCGGTGGTGCCCGCCGACGCCGGTCCCCTCTGCCTCCTCTTCTCATACCAGATGTGGGGGGAAGCCAAGGGCCACCTGAGGGTGTTTCTGCGGGACAGCCTCAACGATGAAAGCCTCCTGTGGTCACTCCACGACAATCACACCACGGTGTGGAGGGAAGGCCGGACCATCGTGCCACGCTCCCCAAAAGAATTTCAGGTAGCAAATGACTGTATTTGTAGATTATTTACAGATTTTCAGTCAGTCAGATTTTGAAAAAAAAAGAAAAGGAATACCGTAATTGTTTTTGTGTCAGATTTAACTACAAAATGAGATTAAGTTCACCATATTTCCTCTACTGGCTGCCTGGTTGTTTGTTCTCATGCATTTGTCAGAGACATCACCAGCAGCTGATGTTCTCATAAAAAAAAACAGCACAAATGGCTAGCAAAGAACTAAAGCATTATTGTAAGTGCTGAGTTCACCTATGTTCACATAATCTTTTTATTCCTCCTCCTCCTCCTGTTTGTCCCTATTCTCAATGTTTCTCCACCCCCTGCTCCGTCTTACCTTCATCTTGTCGCTGTCTTCTTTCTCATGCATTCTTCCACTTCTGCCTCTCTTTTGTGGCTCCTAGGTTGTGATAGAGGGTTTCTTTGAGCACAGTACCAGAGGACACATCTGGATAGACAACATCCACATGAGTGGGAGCTCACCTCTGAAAGAGTGCACAGGTACGTCACTTAATGCTTCAAGTTGCCAAAGGGGCACAACAGTCGACACATCTGATTTTCCCTCCACCACCTCCATTTCATTACAGAGCCTTGCAAAGTATTCCCAACCCTTGGATTTTTCCACTTTTTTCATAATACAACCACAAGCTTCATTGTATTTTATTGAGATTTTGTGTAATAGGCCCACACAAAGCAGGATATAATCGTAAATTTTATGATTTTTAACATGAACCTTTTATACAACTAGAAATTGAACAGTGTGGTTATTCATATTCAGCCCATGCTGAACAAAAACACATCCTGAAACATGGTGGTGGCAGCATCAAGCTACACCTACACCTGCCCTTAAATTGCCCACATGTAGTTTTCATTAAATTCATTCTTTAAAATGGTGTAGTTAAAGTCCAGACCTAAACTCAGAGGAGAATTCTTGAAAACTACTGCTCTCCATCCAGTCTTACTGAGCATGAGCAGTTTTGTAAAGAAGACTGGTGAAAGATTTGGAGATCTGCTAGCTGGCATCTATTATAAAGTCTATTTAAAAACTAATGAGGTTTCTGGTAGCAGCATAGAAAAATGCCACATGCATATAATAGAAGTTTTTCCACAAAGTTCCTGTACGAAAAAATTTTAGCCGCAAGGTCCTTGAACATTGGTGCACATGAGGTGGTAAACAATTTCAACTCTAATCCTCCCATCCACGTACTCGCCATCCCTTCCCAGTGTTTGGAGACGTTCTCTCCACCGAAGAGCCCAACGACTGTAGAGATAAAAAGATGGAGTGAGAGGGAGGGAGGGACATCGTTTACTTCTCCACTAAAAAGAAAAGAGAAGTAGAATAGGAAAAGTAGGCCATAAATGCCCCATGGGTCTTGGAGATGCTAATCTATGTTTCATTAGATTTTTCCTCTTCCTCTCCTCTCCATCTATCTCCCATGCACTCGCTCCTGTCGTATTTGTAAACAGAGTTTTCCCCCAACCGTCAAAGGGAATTACTAGAGAGGCCGTTTCCCAAGCAAGCTTTGGGAGTGGAGGGCGTGAGCCGAGCGCAAGCATAGCCTTCTTAATCTGGCCCAACCAGGGGCTTCAGAGAAGGTCTTAAACAGATCAGAGAGCAAGCTGCAAGTTCAAAGCGAAAATCCTGCCATCATCTCTTCGGCGCTGGTTTCGCAGGTGGACTAGTATGTAATTAAAGGGAAAATGCTGTTTTTGGATGCTTTTTTCCTCCGTTTCCTTCATTTTTGTGTTTTTTAAATGAGTCACGAGAGTCCTGAGAGAGTCTATGTTGCTCTACAGCTTGGAAGGCGAAGATGACAGCCCTGCCTTTACCTCCCCTCCCACTTTCTCCTGCCAGTCCCATGGCATGCTGGGATGTTTCTTATCATACAACACAGTTGAGTTTTTCACAGTACGTTTTTGTTCCCGCCAAAAAAACACTCTCGTTCCCAAGTTGTTTTCCCCCTTGTTTCTCTTTTAACCGCCCTCCCTTCAACACACACAACCACACACATACACACACACATTATCAAACGCTCTCCGAGACGCACACAGCGCCGCTTTTTTCTGTTTGCATTCCAGACAATCAAAGTGCTCTGTTAGTTTACAGCAACCCAGAACCTCCCAGCCTGCTCCAGTTTCGTTGGACTCCACCAGTAAACACAGTCACATAGCCCACACACACTCTCTTCTAGCACAATCCCACCTTCACACAGCCAAACTCATGTCATGTAAGAAATTGCATTCCTACTAAAAAGCTCAGTAAATGCCATAATTCACATGAGATATCAGGGGAATTTCATTTAGATAGTCTGGTGACATTTCTGTGACATTTTTCCTTCATATTAAAGTTATCTAACTGGTTCTCCTTTTCTGTTCTTGTCTGAATCTGTCTCCCTGTCCTCGCAGAACCCTTATCAGCATTTTCTCCTGAAAATCCAGGTGAGTTTGGCTTTTATAAGGATGTCACTCCCTAAAATTTGGTCTTGCTTCCTGCCCGTCATTATGCATCAACCCAGGGTTCTCGCTTTGGTTGTCCAAACTGCAGAAGTAGAGATTGCAGGGCCTTGCAAAGGTTTTAACACCGCTTAAACTTTTTCCCATTTTGTCACATTACAACCACAAACTTCAATGAATAACATTTGGATTTCACGTAGCAGAACAACTCAAGGTAGAGCATAATTGTGAAATGGAAAGAAAATGAACCAAAAAAACAAAACGAAAAAGTGTCTCATACACTTTCCTGTTTTGGAAAGAGCGTGACACAACTGCAAGCAAACAATAGGCCTATGGTCTCTGTGAAGGAGCTGCAGAGTTCCACAGCTCAGGTGGGAAACCATAACATATTAGCTTACAGGCAAAACACCCAGTCTGGCAAAAAAAAATAGGACTGCATATAACCCTGTAATAAATGTGGTGGCAGTATCATGGTGTGGTGTTGTTTTTCTTCAGCAGCGACTGCGAAAAACTGCGAGAACAAGATAGCTGGGGCTAAATACACTGCAAACCTGAAAGAAAACCCGTCAGAGTCTGGAAAGACTTAAATCTGAGGCAGTGTTTTACCCTCTAATGGTACAACAACCTAAATACTCAAAGCCAAATCTACAATGAGCTTCACCTATTTTGCAAGAAGAATGGAAAATAAATTCAGTTGTTGTGTGTGCAAAGCTGGTAGAGACATACCGCAAAACACTTGCAGCTGAATAATTATATGCCACTTAGTTTTGATCTGGCACATCAAATTCCAATAAAATACATTGACGTCTGTGGTTGCAAAGTGACAAAATGTGGAAAAGTTTGAAATGTAGCCTAAAAGCGTTCCTTCACTGATGACGCAAAGTCTGCTGGTGGTGACTAGACTGCACTAAACTGTATTCATTTTTATCAGCAGCAGCATGAAGGTATCACCAAACTATCTCTAAACCCCCTACTAAAAAATCTGTAAAGTGGGTTAGTTTTGCCAAACTAAGTCGGAAACAAAGAATTAGCCTCAAACTCTGTGTGCAAGGCAAGCTAAACCAAACCCACCTCATGCTGTCGGGTATTTGAAAAGTGCTCCATATTCACTGGTCTAGGCTCCAGGATACAACCTGACGGGATTTAAAAACTCTATGCCTCATCAAAAATGTTTAGAGCATCTGAGGGGAGGGTGTCTCTTTAAGATTGATGCAAGTGTTTCAGCATCTCATAATGCCCTCAACTAAGATGCAGGCTTGTCTGGGTTTTACTGCAGAATGTGATGCATGTGCATTTCACCGGCTTTCACGCTCCCACGCAAAATCCCCCAACCCTCGGCAAACGTGCACGAGCACTGGCGTTAATATCACCGCACACAGCGGTATTCCCAGCGGAAAGCAATCAGATAGAGTGACTGAGCGCGGGTACCTCTACTCTGTTGTCTACTGGGTGTGTGCGGTGTGAAGTAGCAGGATCACGCACCATTTCCCCCCCTGTAATTATGTGACACGGACCAAAAGCATTGAACTGTGCTTCACTGTCCCTAGTTCAGTGTGAGACTTTACACAGTTCATGTGGGTACTAATTTATTCATATTCCTAAATCTCATCTGGGTTTTATTTCAGCTGTCTTGAATAGAAGTGTACAGGCTTCTTGGAAGCTGGTTAGTTTGTTCTTACCAAGAATTTAAGAAAGGGAAGGTTGACGCCAGGGGAAGCAGCATAGAGGATCTGTGTAGATAGTCTCTAAGGAGACAGCCCTTGGCTTTGAGGGGGAGAGGACCAGCCAGGAGGCTGATGAATGTGAAGAAGCCGAGACAAGAGAACAGGATAAATTACGAACTTGGGACAAATCAGCCAGCATGAGCCACCTAGTTAAAAGATCCAATACGAGCTCAGTGAGAGCTCTGAAATATTGGATTTCCACTGGGCATCCTGACTGATTCCTGCATGGCTCCGAGGGCTCTATGAGGCATACTGTGCCAAGTGTGAAAAAGGAAGAGGAAGTTCCTTAATTCAATGTGTGTGATTGCTTGCATAACTAATAGTTGTGGCTTCAGTTCACACCAAGTAAGATCATTGCAGCTTCAAAAAAAGTCGTGACTGCATTGCATCGGACTGAATCAACTATTGGACTGGTGTCAACCTAAATCTCTTGATGATCTTGGTGTGAAACGTTGTCCTCAAACTACAACCCAAACTACATGACAGAAGTAGATACTTTTATGTTTTATTTTCTTTTCTTTAATTTATGGTCTTGAGGATTTGTTTTATTCTTTGCAACTGGCATGTTTGTGCATGCTCAAATGAGATGCACGCCTGTTGTTTGTAAGCTAGAGATCGAAAAATATATAGAAAAAACTGCAAATTAAATGCACAAATTAAACAAAACAAATGGCAGTCCTCTCTTTTCCCCTTGGCCAATCACTGTGTATCTCTCCACCAGGGGGAGGCGTTCCTGTGCCTCCCTTGCCCATCCACTGGTATTACATTATGGCTGCCGGGGGCGCCCTCCTTTTCCTGGCGGTAGCCATCTTGGTCAGAGCGCTCTGTTGCTGCCGACAACACCTGGCCACCAAGAAGAACCAGCTCTCCGTCGCCTATCACAGCTCCTCACAGTGCTTCCAGTACTCTAACTGGTCCACCAGTATGGCCACCCCAGGGGTGGAGCCAGTCCTGACAGTGAGGCTGGACAGCCGGGACCGACACCGCACCCTCTGCTAGAAAAAGAAACACTTAGCTTAATGCACCAGTTTGGCGTTTGGATGCCAACCTGTGATGTCGGTGGAAGTGCTGCAAAGACTGATTGATCCACTCCTGTTTACAGCTACTATGCTACCATAATGATGGTGACCCTAAGCGAAAATTTAACACTCAGCATCTTTAAAGGATCCAGCTTGGCTCCTCTGTTTCATAAAGGAATTTGCTATTGACATTATCACACCCCGCTGCTCCCGATGAGAGGGACAAAGTTATTTTTCCTGAACAGCTTGATTCGGACCATTTAGCAGCGTCTGGCTCCCTCATAACCCAGACAGTCCTCCTGGAACGACCCCAGCATGGACTCAGACAAAGACGTGTGGGCGGTGGGGAAGAGGTCGAGCTGGTTCTACTGCATGAGCCAGCCAGAGCTGCCAAACCGCGAGGCTAAAACAAGACCCAAGAGACACAAAAGGGGAGCTCTGAGAAGAAAACTGTTAGGCTGAGACACATTTACTGTGCTGTAGCTGTGGAAATGATCTGCCAAGCCTAAAAAAATACTGCTAGTGGTGTCTCTGTAATAACAACACAGTATAGCTGTGATACGAGTTGTGCCAATATCAAGGGTGTTGCAGCACAGGATGGGAATAAAAAATATGTCTCCATTGTCCTTTTAAACAGAGCATGTGCACATTTAAAACCAAAAAGAATGCAAATCCATCATACTTAAATCCCTGCATCGCAAATGGAGATAACCAGCTTGTTTGATTGAGCGGCTCATCCTCTCCTGATAAAGGCATCAGTCAGTGATGGATGCAGCCGTCCTCAGTGTTTAGTGTTTTCATCTTGACTCTCTGCTGTAATAAAGCACGTTGCTCCACTCCCACTCGTGCTCCGTACCACCCACTCTGGTTGTTTCCCTCCCTCGTCTTTGAGCTGCCCAGATGAAAGCCTGCGCCGGGCCGAGCCTTGTCGTGTTTTCAGTGCGAGTATGTGCTTGTTGTTTTTAGGGGGGTTGTAAATAGACACAGCTGTCGGCCATCGCCACTTCTTACTTGATTTATGCTCCTACAAATCCCACAATGCCACAGGACCAGCTGGAGGCCATAAGTAGTGTTTTGAAGTGTATATGCGCAGCCTTGACAGAGCTTGAGGATATTATGATTTCCAGTGGACAGATCTACGGGGATTCTTCACAAAATATGTTTTAGTGTGGAATCTGTTCACTAATCCATCCATCAATTTGTGAAGAAATTGTTTTAGTTTGACTTCAAAAACAGACTAAAAAGAACTTACAGCTCTTTAAATTTAACATGAAAAATGTGTAGGAACCCTTGATCCATATGATGTGAGGAAAGACTACTGATGCACTTTCTCCTAATAGTTAATAAAGAGGTGGCCATTTACTGTCCTCAAAGGCTAGTGTCCTGCTCCGGCACAGCTGATTTTAAATGGCTGGATTACCTCCTCAGCAGGTCATCAAGTTCTGTAGAGGGGTTGCATTCGTTTGATTCATGGGCGTTGAAACCAAGGAAACAGGAAAAACTGATTTTGGAAAGCACTGACCTAAAACATCTGCGATCAGGAAGTATTTTTTATTTTGAGTTTAGCAAATAATGCGATTGAGATGGACAAAAATGGGCATCAATTTCCCTCCCATCAGTTGCTCCAGAGCTGATAGAATTCAAACCCAAGCTCAGCTGGTTTAATTAAATTGAAGCGGTTGCTCTAAAGCTTAATGGGGCATTGCACTCTGGGTCCGTCAAAGCTGCAAAAATCCATCACCTTCTACCCACACCTCCCCAGGATACACCTTATTCTGTTGACAAGACTACAAAGCCGCACTTTTTATTCTTCCACTGGGGAAGAACTCTCTCACTTTGAGCTTTTAAATCAACTTGGGAAGAGGGGGACAGGACACCTTACTCAATCCATCCGGACACCATTACCCACCAAGCTTCTAATAGCAGTAATTAGTTAATGGACGGATAACATTTATTAAGGCTGCGGTAAGCACTTTTTCCTCCCATCTGCTGCACCTCCATCGCCCAGTTCGTTGCCAACCTCCGTTGTCCTGGCAACGGTGTTAATAATGCCATCGGCCATCAAAAACTTCCAGATCTAGACGTATCCCTTGCCAAGCAGCTACTCCCACTTCTGAACACTTGCCAGGAGCAGCAAACACAGAAAGGCACAAAGAAAATAAGTTAAAAACTCAACCAAAGTGCTGCAACTATTAGTAATTTTACTGAAGTTCTAATTCAGACACTGGCATTCGCATCAGGTTCAAATTGAGGCCACCTGCCATGTCAAAGAGTACAGTACTACTTCGTTGGTGCTGCATGTTGCCAATTCTTTCTTTAATCATCAAATCCACCATTCTTAACCTTGACACCAATGATTTCAACATTAATATTGTGTTTTGACTTGTCCTGGCACAGAATGAGCAGTCTTATACAATCTTTATCAAATGTGACGACTGTGTGTTTGACAGGAATGTATCTTAATGAACTTTCTCTTTTAATAAAGTCATATTTTTCTATTTTAAAGTTTATGTTTGTCTGTTTTATATTTTAACGCAGACAAAGTAGCATGTGTACATTTATTTATTTGGAATATTTAAAAGAGTAGTCGTACAACAAGATAATTTCCACCTTTGATTGTTTATTCTTAATTGGAAATGTAAGGTAATGAAGTGGAGCTAAAGACACAAAAAGGCATGTTTGAAATTGTTCAATCGTTTAGGGGGTAGTTTCGCTCCTTTACCATTTGGTACTTAAGAAGTGTTTTTTCTGAGTGTTTCGGGTACGAAAAGGAAGGTGTAGCATCAATTAAACCCACCTTTGGCACCTGATTTTAATTTTCTATGATATACTTATATTCTAGTATTAGGGAATGTGGTTGTATGACTCACAAAAATCAGAGCTCAGAACCACAATTAATGGACATTTTGTGTAATATAAAATATTAAGACATACAATTACATGATACGTGAGATTTGAAGGTATTTATTACAGTTTGAACTTGAAATGGTGAGTAAGTGATGGGTAAACATTTTGAACACAGCTTAATATTCACTTTTATAACTTCGATGTCAACTCCAGCGCCCTAGTTTTCAGTTCTAAAGAAATTATGATGGGTTCTGTCTCTTACTAAGATGCACTCTTTCTCCACCATGTTTCATCATATATTGCTCCGTAGTTCTTGTGCCGACCAGCAAAACAAATCACACTGTGTCGCTGCACAAGAATAAAGCAATCTGACAGATGCTTAATATTTCTGAGATCTGTAAACAATAGATCAGTTTGTATTCTTTGGTATTGTGTTTTCTAAGATTCATTTTGTGTGTGTGACAAGTTAGTGTAAATTGATTTGCTGCTAAACGTCCCGTGCTTCTCTTTGCCAGGTAACAGACACATTGGAGATGGGCGACTTTCCATGGGCAGAGACCCGCTTGGCAGTGGTAAGGCACAACCAAATGATCATACACACATTAAAATACACTCATCCATGACTTTATTAGGTACAGTTTGCTAGTACCAGTTTGCGCTCCCTTGTGCCTCCAGAAAAGCTTTCATTTTTCAATGGCAAGGATTCAAGGTGTAGAAAACATTCCTCAAAGATTGTCGTCCATACTGACATTATGGCATCACACAATTTCCTTCTGCTTATCTGGCTGCACATCCAGGACCTCCCGTTTCACTGCATAGATTAATATCTGGTGTATGTTAGGCCTCTGAATTACTGTCACTCATTGCTATGTTCAAGAAACCAGTCTGAGCTTTGATTTGAGCTATGTGACATGGTGTATTATAATAGTCATCAACAGATGGGTACACCGTGGTCATAAAGGGATGGACATGGTCATCAGCAATAATAAGGCAGGCTGTGACGGTTAGATGATGCACAGCTGGCACTAAGGGGCCCAAAGTGTACCAAGAACATGTCTCCCGCACCATTATACTACCACCATCAGCCAGAACTGTTTATACAAGTTCACGTGACCAGACATGTTTTCAGTCTTTCATTGTCCAGTTCTGGAGAGCCTGTCTGAATTGTTTCTGAAATTTCCTGTTCTTAGCTGACAGGAGTGGCATGTAGTGTGGTCTTCCGCTGTGCATCTTGGTTGTAATGAGTTGTTATTCAATTCAATAACAAAAAATACTTTATTCATCCCAAAGGGAAATTACATGTTGTTGTATCTCATATTATACAGGTATCTGAGCTACTCTTGTTCTATTGTGTAACAACAGTCTCTCAGGCTTTGTCCACCCAACCGCTGTATACTCTGTCTTTTCTGCTTTTTGAACCATTCTCTGTAAACCTCAGATCAGTCTTTTCAGAAAAACACAGACCAGATTCTCTGACCCCAACAACCATTTCACATTCAAAGTCACAACCCTCTTTCTTCCCCATTCTGGGGCTCAGCTTGAACTTCAGCAAGTTGTCTCCACCATGTCTAGATGCCTTGATGCACTGAGATGCTGTTGTGAGATTGGCTGATTTGCATTTGTGTTTACATTTGAAAGGTGCACCTAATAAAGTCATAAGTTGTGTACTGCAGTATCCCTTAAGTCAGTGAATGATTTTTCTATTTATTGTCTTCCCTGTCTTAGGTTTGCAATTCCCAGAGAGGAACACAGCATCCCCATCATCTGATCCTCCAGTGACACACACCTCAGAAAAAGACAACTCGTGGTTATACACTTTGGACCCCATTCTGGTCACGATCATCGTTATGAGCTCCCTGGGCGTCTTGCTCGGGGCAGTGTGCGCCGGCCTCCTCCTGTACTGCACGTGCTCCTACAGCGGACTCTCGTCTCGATCCTCCACCACTCTGGAGAACTACAACTTCGAACTGTACGATGGCCTCAAGCACAAAGTCAAACTCAACCAACAGCGCTGCTGCACCGAGGCATGAGAGAAGCAAAGAGGAAAAGATGCTGGCATTTTGTGAAAATCTCTCTATTTTCTTCATCTACGCCAACTTTAGTGCTCCTCAGTGGTGCAGGTCTTACTGAGAACCTGTATGGAAAACGCAGCACCGTCCAGTATTGGCAGTTGTTTCTGCAAATGCATCAACGACTGAGAGACCAGGGTTACCTCCATGGACTGCTTCATTGCAGGGATGATAGGCCTCAAAAACTACATATCAACACATATCAATTACTGAATCCTGGGTCACCTAAAGAGAACTGCTTATAAATGTATCGTAGATATGTTTAGTTTTGCAAACGAATACTGTAAACTACACGGACAGAGCTGGACGCATTGTGTTGGAAAGGTGGTATAGTAGGAAAATGCTTAGAAAAGAGTATTTTTGATCACCTGTGAACACAGTGGCCTAGAACTTAGCTCTATTGTAAGGCCCCTTGACTCTTTTGTTCCATTGTCCAATTTCTGCTACCTATCAGCCTCAGTTGGCCCTTTACTTCCTGGCTCTCTGTAATATTTTTAGTTGAGTTTCTGCTCAATCACTTTCTTTCTCTTTAATGTTTTCTTTTGGGGTAGTTGCCAGTCCTGTGGTTGAAGATAAGTTGGGAAAAAAAGAGGTTAAGAAAGAATATATAGATATATATATATGTATGTGTGTGTGTGCGTGCCTGCGTATGTATGGGTGTGTAGAGGTAAGGAGGGACACATTACTTTACTGTTGCAGAGGTGTTATTGTTAGATTTAGTTGTTACAGGTTCCTGTCAAACAGAAGGTCTTGTTTACATTGGCAGCATATCGCAAAAGGTCGAGGAGATTTGGACGGTGCAACCTATGGATTGCTGATTGGGACAGAGACCGAAAACCCTGAAGGCAGAGAATCAAAAGAAAGAACTGGCGAGACTGTGACTGACAGAGCACTCGAATTCCCCGTGCTTCTCCCTCCCATGAGCTATTGCTTGCTCTGTGCTTTCAGAAAACAAAAAGAACAAATGGGATCAGAAACAAACCAGAGACGTATCCGATCAATAGAGTGACTGTGTGCCCAGATACACAACAAGCCTTAAAAGCAAAGCGTTGTGTGTGGAAATGCTGGGGAGGGGGGAGGCAACATCGAGGCAACATCAAGACATTTTTACACGTGGACCTCAAAAGCCATGATTTAAAAGGACCTATCCCATCTTTCCTCCAACACACACATGCATCCACCTCAACTTATGGTGGCCTACTTTAGGAATATTTTTCTTTTTATCGTCTCACACCAAGGCAAGCTTTTTTTTATCATTGTTTTGCGTTTTGTCGTTGTTTTATGACATGGTTTTGAACCAGTCAGATTAAGCCATGAGTAGGAGAGAGAGCGAGAGGAAAGATTTCAGAGTTCATTGCCACGCATATGAATACCCAAACACTTCAACTGTACAGTTGAATCCAGATATGTACATATATTGGATAAAAAGGAACATTACCTTTTTCTCCACTGTCTGACAATAAATCACACTAAACGTTTACTGTCTTGGGATCAGTTACGATTACCGAAGATTATTTCTATTCGCTAAATGCCAAATTGCTTTGTTGTCCTTACATCACTGTGTAACTAATTTGGGCAGCATGTTTAGGTCCAAGCCCAATTCGTGTTGTTACTGCAATATTTACACATAATTTTCTTTCCTCGTGATGATGATCTATTTTGTAAAGTGCACCAGTCCCTCCTGCAGCAAAACACCCATATAACATGATGCTGCCACCCCCATACTTGAGAGTCGGGATGGTCTTCTCAGGTTTGCAAGCTTGCCCGTTTTAATTCCCTTCCACTTTAGTTCCATCAGACCAAAGGGAATGTCTGCAACAATAAAAGCCTTGTCCCTGTGTGCATTTGTAATCTGTAATCTGGCTTTTTCATGCTGCTTTTAGGTCAATGGATTCTTCCTTGGTGAGGAAACATTTAGCCAAGGACTGTACCCAATGATAAACCAGGCTGTAGGAGGTCGAAAATTCTCTTCCTGATATCTTGACTCACTTCTTTTGATTTTTTGAGGATGTGACATAAGGACCAGCTATGTTTAAAGAGTTGCCCTAAAACACATCCATAGCTGTGCAGAATTAATCTGTTAGAAGCATAATCTGTGCAATCCCAAATTGCTTCGAAGCATAGTAATGAGTGTGGGTGAACTTCTGAATTTAAAGAATGTAGTAAATATGTATTTTTCATTCTGGCCTTTTGTAAATAGAAATACTACGGTAATCCTAAGTGACCTAAAACAAGAAATGTTAGTCAGACAATAGGAAAAAAATGGATGTGTTTTTTTTCACTCGGTGTATGTAAATATCTGGTTTCGACTATATATACCGTTGTAAATACAGAATACTGAGTCCACATCATCCCAGAATGTCTGGCCAAACACACACTTGTTTTGAACACTCACTCCGGCTTAGAAATGAAATTCAATAGATTCGCCGTAGAAGCGCACTCATCTTGTTCACCCTCACGCCATCTTTTGTCCTTGGAGGCCCACATTTACGGACCCCACTGACCCCCTTGAAAGTGCCTTGGAGCCTCGGGGATCCAGCTTGCCTTTGGAGCCGGCATAAAACATACATTTGACATTAACAGTGACAGTCACAGCGCCCTCTTCTGCTTGGGAGGACTAAGAAAAAAACTTAAGAGGACAAGATTTCCCCCACCCGTTTTTTCGCACTACTAGGACTGCTGCTGTTGTTATTTTAAAGGGGTCTTTGTACAGAAATGCTCTTTTTATGATTGTTATTATAATTATTGTTATGATTATTTAATAAAGGCTTTATACCATACTATTGAAACCACTGACCAAGACTTTTTATAACTGGCTCTTCCTGTCCAATTACCAGCCAAAACTTGCAGCCAGTCTTTCACTTTTAATTACAAAAGGGTTACACACAGGCAATTGATGTTTTTCTGTGCAACATACACATACGTAGGAGCGTGTTGCCTGTCTGCCTGCTCCATTTGGCCTCTAATCTCCCCATGATGTCCCATTAGTCCAGACCTCTGGTGGCCCTCATTTAGGAGCGCCAACATCAAAGCTTTGAAGTGCCCGCCGTCTCAGAGACACACACTCTTACAGTACACATGCAATTACTATGTTTCCCTTTTATACAGCTTGCTGGGTCTCCCACACACTGTTCCATTTATCTGCATAAGCTTTCCTCACCTAAATGCAAACCCTGGTTAGCAAATGAAGTGCAGGCTTTTTGACCCACTATGTGATTTAGTTTCTGGTTAGTAAGGCAGTCACAGTAGACCAAATGTATACAAGACCAGACATTTGGGGTTCATAGAAATGCTAGAACTATAGGATACTAAATCAACGCTCCAATTTACTTTGCCTTTTACAAGTATTTACACTCCTAAACTGTGCATTTTATTCTTTAACTTCAATGTATTTTCTCTGAATTTTAGTAGCACGCAATTGTGAAGTGGAAGAAAAATGAAGCATCAATTTATGCAAATTATGACATGTATTTATGTTCATCCCTACCTGAGTCAACAATTTGTAGAACCACCTTTAACTCCAACTACAGCTGTAAGTCTTTTTTGGTACATCCCTACCAGTAAAACTAGGCTTCTAGTTAATGTAACTGCCTTAACCGGGTACATTAAGTAGTGCAATTGTACTTTTAAACTACTGTTTGTTTCCATTAAATTTATTTATTTAATGCAAATTCACAGCAAAGGTCTTTTCAAGGCACTTTACAAAATAGAGTCAATTCAATCCAATCATTCAAGTATATACATTTCAAATTGATCCTAGTTAACAAACAATGCGGTCAAGTTCAACTTATTATTCAGAAACGATTCGAAATGTGCAAATCCCTACCTCTAACATTTGCTTACTTTAATACACTCTGCTTTAAAGAAAAAGCTTGTACAGGGTGCAAATAGTAGTCATTATGTGGACATATTCTCCCACCTATCCCATCTCTGAAGCTCCTCCAGAGTTATCATGGCCCTCCTGGCTGCCTCTCTGGTTAATTCTCTTTTTGCCAGGTCATGGTATATTTGCGGTTGTGCCATTGTCTGTAAATTTAAATTATGAATAATAAATTGATTTGGTTTTTTAACCTAAACTTGACTTAAACTCCTCCTCAACTTGCTCTCTGACATTGCAACTTGTTTCACAGGATTTTATTTAGAGGCACTAAATACAAATGCACACCACTTCTTTAGATATGTAAAAGAAAGCATGAAAACCAACCAAACGTTTTGCCCCCACTTTACAAGCATGCTTCACTTCTACTCCAAATAATAAAAGGAACAACTCTTAAAATTAGAATATTGCGTAAAAGTGTCATATTTTTTGCCAGTGATTTCCGAAAAGTGAAACTCATATTATATAGAATTATTACACAGAGTGATATATTCACAGCCTTTGTTTCTTGTAATTTTAATGATATGATTCTGGCTTACAGGTAAAGAAAACCCAACATTCAGTCTCAGAAAATTAGAATATCAAATTAGGTTGATCAAAAAAGGATGTTTTAAAGCACAATGTCAGGCTTCTGAACAGTATGGCCATTCTATGCACTCAGTATTGGTTGGGCCCTTTTCTTGCATGAATTACTCATCAATGCGCCGTGGCATAGAGGCAACCAGCCTGTGGCACTGCGCCGTGTAATGGAAGGCCCAGGTTGCTTGGAGGTTTCAGGTCATCTGCCTTGTTGGCTCTGGTGTCCTCTCATCTTCTCTTGACAAACAGCCATAGACTTTCTACGTGGTTCAGGTCAGGGGATTTTGCTGACCCAACCAAGAACAGTACCACCACTGTCATAGAACCAGCTTTTAATACCTTTTGTCAGTGTGGCCGTGGCCAAGTCCTGCTGGAAAATAAAAATCATCATCTTCCATACAGCTTGTCAACAGAGGAAACATGAAGTGCTGTAGAAGTTTTCTTGGTTACATGGCTACATTGAATGTGGACTTCAGAAAACCCAGTGGACCAGAACCAGCAGATGACGTGGCACCCCAAACCATCATTGACTGTGGAAACCTCAGACTTGACTTCAAGCAACTGGGATTCTGGCCTCTCCACTCTTCCTCCAGACTCAGGGGACCTTGATTTCCAAATGAATTCAGATTTACTTCATCGAAAACAGGACTTTTAGACCATTAGCACAGTCCAGTTCCTTTTCTTCCTAGCCCAGTAAGACGGTTCTGCTGACTCGTGCCTCTGGCTCAAGAGTAGGCTTGTACACGAGGATTGCAACATTTGTAGCCCATGTCTAGTATTCGTCCGTGTGTGGTGGCTCTACTCTTGATGCACCGACTCCAGCCTCAGTCCACTCCTTGTGAGGCTCCCCCAAAGTCTTGAATGGATTTTGCTTGTCAATTCTCTCAAAGCTGCGGTTCTCCCTGTTGCTGGTGCACCTTTACCTACCACACTTCTTCCTTCGACTCAATTTTCTGTTAATATGCTTGGATACAGAACTCTGAAAACAAGCATCTTCTTCAGCAATGACCTGCTGACCTTTTGTGGCTTACCCTCCTTCTGAAGGGTGTCAGTGACTGTCTTCTGGATATCTGTCACGTCAGCAGTCTTCCCTATGATTGTGTAGCCCATGACCCAGAACGAGAGACAGTTTAAAGGCTCAGGAAACCTTTGCAGGTGTTTTGAGTTAATTAGTTGATTAGGGTGTGACACCATGAGTGTCCAATAAGGAACTTTTTCACAGTATTCTAATTTTCTGAGAAACTGAATTTGGGGTTTTCTTTACCTGTAAGCCTTAATCATCATAACTACAAGAAATAAAAGCTTTTAAAATATATCACTCTATGTGTAATCATTCTATATAATATATGAGGTTCACTTTCTGAGGTGACTGGCAAAAAATATTGCACTTTTTGCAATATTCTAATTTTTTGTGATGTACCTGTTTACATTGAAGTCAGTGGTGGTAATTTGACAAAATTAAAAAAAATGGTATGAGTACTTTCACAAGGCCCTGTAATGTAGTGTTTTTGTAGCTGCTTTTCCACACTATCATCATGGCTTACAAGTAGAAGCCATGTTAAACACAAGCTGGCATTGAAACTAAATGGAGCCTGTAGCACATTATGATTCATTCAGATCAGAACATGAGGTGTTGCTGCTGTGCAGTGGTGATGGCAGTGGTTGTTAGCATGCTCCGGTCCATGGAATAGCAGGCCAATTACCATCTCCCGAATAAAAAAAACCTCTTACAACCCCCAGTCTGCTGGAGGAGTATGATGCCATCTGCTCACAGGTTTGATTGATCCCACCAGAACAGTCACAACCACATCACAGGAATGAACGCCGACAGGAAATTACCAAAGGAGCCAGATTGACATTGTTCCATACCACCTCTTGTTTTCACAACCAAATTAATCCTATTTTTTTTCTTTCTTCGCCGTTAATGTGTGTGTTACACAAATGTTGTTTTTCAGAGCTTTTATCAGTCTGCAACGGCACACTGCAGGGGCCCTTTACTCTAGTCGTCAGATCAGAGAGGGCTTTTTTGACTCTGAAGCCAAGGCGATCTTCAAAGAAAAGAAAACTCTGGCGCCCTGTAAGTTGATAGGCCAGATTGCTGAGGGTGCCCGTTTGAGGGTTGCGCTACATGAAGTAACTGAAACACAGCTAATTAATCTGGGGATTATATAATCAGATTGGAAGGGAGGGGAATACAGGAAGAACGCTGGTCAACACAGTTCCTGGAGGAAACTTTGTTTCGGGTCTTTTAACTTTATCGCTTCTTTTCATTCTACAAAGGCCTCTGACTTTTTTACAACCGAGCAAAATATATTGGTTTTAATTTTGCCCTTGGCCAGAGCTTTAGATTTAGACCAAGACAACAATAAATGATCAAGATTAAAATTAAACCTACCAATCAGTGCAGCATAGACTATACAAGAGGTTGCTACACATTTTTAGGTTAAAATTCCAAACTTTCCAAAAACCAGAGAACAAAATACATATATTTAAATCCATATATTTCTTCCCTATGTCTACAGACTTGGCAAACACTTCAATCAAATTCCAGACATTTCCATACTATTCCAGACTGTGCGAGAACCCTGTATAAAGAACAAAATCATCTATCCTTCCCCTCCTTAAATCATCTGAGTCTGTTAGAAGAGAACTACCTGGAGACTCAACTCTGGGATACTTTAATCTTCATCCAAAGTGCCGTCACAAACCTGCAGCAAATTCTTCTACACATGCATGTACTGGGACTGACGACATACTTACATTTTTACATTTTTAGATCATGCACACACCCCCAACAGCATACCCACATCTCTAAGGTCTGCCTGGGAAGGGGGCCCAGATATTCTTGCTGGGCCTGCCAGTGATTCAAAGCACCTATATGGGTCAATGTGGGGAGGACTGGGGGACGGTAGGAAAGAGGGAGGGATGGTGGTTTGACAGGGTCTCTGTGGCATCATGCCTGCCAATAATCGCCGACCTAATGACGACAAATACCATACTTTTAGAAAATATCATCGTCTATCCTTCAGAGGACACTGCGCACAACAACATATACATGGAGGAAATGATTTGAAGCTACAAGTAGGCCGAAAGTGATGTAACTGTGAAGTAGGAAATAGGAAATGAAATTATAGTCCAGCCTAAGACATTTGTATCCAGTTTAGTTCAGGGCACCACATTTGATTTCCCAGAAGACTCTCAGCTCTGACATTTTCTCTATCAACACATGTGAGCCAGCCACTCTGTCTCAAGCTATTAAAACACTCCGGCATTTCCTCATAACTGAACTGTTATTGCAGACACAAGACATGACCAGCAGTCCTATGAGGCAGGCCACCTGTTTACAGTCACAGTAGCCCTGTATGGACCAGGAACCTTGTTATCAGGCGTAGCAGGAGGCCTCGCACATTCGGGACAAACCATCTGTTTGGAGCGATGGTGGTTGGGTTTCAGTGTTGAGCAAGTTCTTGACTTCATAGATTTGTTACATTTTGCTCAAAAATTGTTTACCTGATGAGAGTATTTATGAATTATTCTATTTCCATTTACTGAAAACTTAAAATTGTTTTCAAAGCACTGCAAGAAAGGCAATCAAAATGCCTTAGAAATGGCTTTGTAACCCTTTCCAGACTGATAGATGTCAATGACTCTTTTAGCCTACTTCATGATGTCAGACAGGTCCTTTTTGAATGATTCTACTACTTTCTTTTTTTGGGGGGCTACCATGTTGGCTCCCTCGTCTTTATTTTCTTTCTTTCTTTTACTCATTTTAACATATTTTCAACTGTCAACATGGAAACTATCAGGAGCTAGAAGCCCAACCCCAATTTAAAGGTAAAAGATGTAAAAGATATACATCCTTTCAATCTGTAAAACTGTTTTCCGAGATCGAATACATGGTTTTGGTGTTTGTGCTTTTATTATCAAGCAATTGCAGACAACAGAAACTTTTAACACAACCCCATTCTTAAAAAAGATGAAACAAGTTCTCAGAAATCTCAATCACTAAACTCTTGAACCTGAGAGGAAGAGCAGCTAAAAATGTACCTGTCAGTCACAAGTAAAGGAAAGCTGTTAGTGGAGCAATCACGCCTGACAAGTTGTCAGGTCCTGAGCGTTCTTTGCCAAAACATCTTATAGCCTCTGTAATAGTCTGCTCAGTGCTGGCACCTCAGACAATTCTCTTCTCCGAAGCTGTCAGATCATTTCGGCTGGGCTGACTTGTAAAGCCTGTTATTATCTGAACAAGCATGTCAATAATAGAATAAAAAAAATAAACTTGTATTTAGTGAAAAGTTGGGATCAGCCGACAATGACAAGAGGATGACGTGCTAAAGAATGTGGCTGGGAACGAATTCAGTAAGAAGCCGACTGCCTGAAAGGGAATCAAGACAAAAATAAAGCACTAACATCAGCTTAATATCTGCAACGTGAAATGTTATGCCAGTTAAATTCTATAACTGAAAACGGACCCTCGTAACTCTTTAAATCAGAGCTTTTTTATGTATTCCACTGAGGCAAAAATCAAAAATTGCACTTTGAAACCATCTGTTCCCAAATAATTGACGATTCTACGCCTCAAAAAAGACAGAACCTCTCGAGTCTCTTCGACTCTGCTCATAAATTGCTCATCTGCATCAAATTAACTTCACAAGTAACGTGTGTTTACCAAGTGGCTTTGAATAAGCAGCTGCAACAGTCCCACTTAGAACTTGGGCGTTGTATCATGACACCAAGAAATTAGCAGTAAGAAAATAAAGAAAAAGCTGAATAAAACACTACGCCTTGAACATTAAAATCTTAAATGATACTTGTGGGGAAAGTGGTGTATATATATATATACACACACACACCGAACAAAGGTTTTTAGCACTTTAAGCACCAAAAGCCAAACAGTTATTCATGCAAGTCGACCTTTGTTTTAACCTTAAGCTTCTCAAAAGAGCAGTACAGTGGGTTTTGTTAACTGATATCCTAGACTAGACTACCTGCTATTAGCAACGCAAGCTAATAATGTATTTTTCTGCATCTCGTGTTTTTTCGAGTTAAGTAGCAGCATGTTCACACAAAGTTGTTGTACATTCTGGTGTGTATAGAAGAGTTAATAACAAGCTAAACATTTTTTTACCACATTTTAGCAGTAAGGCAAACCTACTGGATTTTGAGGTTGGGGTTGAAATTCTGCCCTGGACTTTCTCTTAATTTTCCGACTTCAAACTTTAACATTTTAAATCTGAATAATAGGAAGTTTGTAACTTAATGACCATATTCTTCAACAATTCAAGCAATGTTTTTATTTATTTTTTTGTTTTTGTTTACTGACATAAGGTGAAAAAGACAAATTCATGTTGGGCTACAGTTTAAAAATGTCAGTCAATATGTTGGTACTTGGAAAGCTTGGTATTTACTGAGGTGTGGTAAACGTTGGTAAAGATTTGAGAGCCCCTTACCTAGCCAAAGAAAATGACACATATGAGCATATAAGGCATTTCAGTGTTATTCTCAAAAGATTTATCAAAATGCCTGCCAATATTTGATCTTTCTCTTAATATTTTCAGCAAAACTGAACTGAGGTGGCTAGCAATCAATTAGGTTATCAGGTGCAGATACATAAAAAGCTTTTTTTTCTAAGATGGTAACATCTGTCTTCAATTTTTTTAATGCATAAAACAGATTTTTATTTAGAGATGAAAGTGAGTTGTCACTCACTGGCTCCGTTTTCCTGTTTTCCCTCTCCCGGTGTTTTCATGATTGGATCATAAGAAGTCTGAGCTGTGAGGAAAGTGATGGGGCAGAGGGGAGATTAGTGCCAGAGAGGCCAGTGTCCATGGGAAGCCTCAGAGGAGCGCTCTCTGTTTGGTAATGTACCTCAGCTCTGTGTAGAACTCAAATCTTCTAAGGGGCGTCATATTTTATTCCTTACAAGAGGCAGAAATAATGTTAGAAGAGCATCTTTCTCTCCAAGGTAGCTCTGTATCACAGCGCTCAGAGTAACTGCACCCAGGAGGAAAAGCGGATTTCAGCCTCATTCATCTGCACTGAGCTCCAGCTAAATATCAGTCAAACAGCCAACTTAGCAATCTCTTCCCGTCTTTTTTCCTTCTGTGTCTAGCCTTGCACACATACACATACACCGGCAGCAGATTCATGGGACATTTGCAGTAGGCGTTTTCAGGATTTTTCTCCACACATTCCTCTTTGCATTGTTTTTCACCTGAATTATTATATCACACTTTAAATCTCTCAGTTGCAAAAGGCTTGAGACAACAACACCCCCACTAGCATTAGAGCTCTTGTGCAGAAATATTTATGCAGGGATATAGAGAGGAGCCAGTAAAAGATGAAAATACAACAATTGGAGCAATTCTTCATGCAGGAAGGAAAAGTGGGAGGGGAGGGCTGATAGATAGGCTTATCAGTGCCTCTGAAACCACAATTTGGGTCCTTTGAGGCATAACAGCATCAGGCCACTGGGACACAAGCATGGAGGCAAGTAAACATATCATAGGAGAATAAGCAAGCTATACACAAGGCCTTCTTCCAATGGTCAGGACCACACGCCTACTGTGCAGCTTATTCCAAATATACAGTGAATAGAGCAAGAAACAAGCAACCAAATACACCAAGAAAGGCTGCTGCAAATACCAAATCAATATCCTGTCTTTGTCTTTGATACAGTGTTAACATGGCGTCATCATGGGATTATTTGTAACAGTAATAATCCCCAGAGAACATTACCTGGGGAGCACCACCTGCACTCCTGTCTGAATGCATTAGAAGGGAAAACAAGAGCTCAGATCTGTGGATGGGTGGGTTGAAAAAAGGTGTGTGACATCACACCTTTTTCATTGTTATGAAATTTCTCCCACCAAAACCATTTTTACTTTTGCAAATGCATGCCATATTTTTTTAGATGTGTATTTGTAAAAACCTCTGAAAGCCAGCAAAAACACCTAGGATAACGCTTAAGGAGATGCATAGATCCACAGTTAATGCTGGAGGATCTGCTGGAATAACTAATGTTAATCATGCACTCCAAACATCTGGCAAAAAAAGCCCTTGTTCAAAGAAAGCCATAAGAAGTCCTGTTTAGAGTGGACCTAGGCCACAGAAAACATGTGAAAGAAGATATTTTTCCAGATGTTACTGGACAGGGTCTTCCTGTTTATCTTCAATTCAGTTCAGTTTATTTATATAGCACCAATTCAACAAATTGTGTCTCGAGGCACTTTAAAAGCCACAAAGTCAATTCAGTTAAATTAAAAACACATATTCAGAGTCAAGTACATACATTCCAATTGATGCTAGTTATCAAACAATGCAGCCAAATTCAGTTTATTATTAAAATTGGTTAAAAGATTTTCTTATCTGAGAAACCCCAGCAGATTGCATCGAGTCAATGACTTGCAGCATTCACTCCTCCTGGATGGATATGTAGCGATGTAGTGGGCAGTCCCTTGCATTGAATTTGCAGCATCCCTCATACTGAGCATGCGTGTAGCGACAGTGGAGAGGAAAACTCCCCTTTAACAGGAAGAAACCTCCAGCAAAACCTGGCTTAGTGTGAGAGAACATCTGCCACGACCAACTGGGTTCATCAAGAAACTCTTTAGAGAGCATCTCCCACCACAGTACCTACCCTTTACTTCCCTACCCCTTCACTTTCTGCATTTACCTGCACACTATTTCTACACGGCCTCTTTCACCTTTGACAGAGCCTGACTAGTAGCTTTGTTATTAACTGCATTGTAGAATAGGTAAATGGATATAACACTGGTATAATTAAATGTTCCTTTTTAGCAACTAATGTCATCAAAGTATTATTCAAAACATCCCATATAACACCTTCAAGCACTTTAATACAGATTTACGTTTGTAAGATTATCAAATATTCTTCTGTACCGTTCATCATTTGAAATGCTGCAACAAATTAATTTAAATTAATTAAATTAAATTAAATTAAATTAATAATTTATTAATTAAAATGTTCACAATTTTAGCCCAAGCCTCAATGGCGGCAAAACAAAAACCAAGGAAGACTATTTGTGCAGTACAGGCAACTATTACTGTCTTTTACATATTTATTTCTTGTATTTTTTCCGCAGTGGGAATTCCTGGTTAAATGTTTTAGTCTCCGTAAGTGTAACTAAATAAGACTGAATTTGCTGATTTCCTTCTGATGTTGAACACTATGTATTTCCTTAGTAAAAGGGACTTAAAAATGTGTTGAAATGATCACAAAGACTAAGGTGTCTGGAGGCTTTCTCCATCTAGTGAACATCAGCAGTCTTCCACTGTAATTTAAACCTAACCAATGAGGTGTTGCTGTCCATGGTACTGGACAGTACATTTGACCTTGTTATTCATTTAAAACTTAAATACTCAATGACACTGCTGTAGAATAGTGTCACAATTAAACCATACGTGTTTTATTTGCTTTAAATAAAGACAGTGTCGAAACGTTTTCAGATGTTTGATAGCATTCTCAAAAGTGAAAACTTTATTATTTGATTTTACTATTTAATGACACCAACATAGGACAGGAAAGAATATCAAGGTTGTTATTCAGGAAGTGTTAAATAAAACTGCGGTAATTAAAACAATTTGAATCTATCATTTTAGATGTATTTCAATATTAATCATCCAAAGTATGAGGGGTTCGTTAATGCACCACTGCGCCGTGTAGATAGATAAATTGGTGGAGATTTGCCCAAATTCATGCCTTTAACAGCAGATACATAATTGACACATAAAGAATAAATACTAAAAACACGTCAAACTCACCACTGCTGTTCAAATACTGCCAAAGAACCGCTGATCCCTGTCGTGCGGGATGAAGTGACCTCCAAAATGTCCACTGTGACCCAGATCTGGACATCTGTAAACCGAAAACAGGTTTTGGATGGCGGAAAAATCTGATATACTTCTCAGCATAAGCAGCTGATGTAGTTTGAAACATCTTCACAAGCTAGCGCACTTTCGGAAAGCAGCCTTGTTAACACACTTGGATGCCCATGATCCTGGACTTATCCGGTCAGATAACCAGCCGTGACAAAAAAGTGAAAATGTTTCTAAAAAGTCAAGGCACAAAAAAACTGAGCACACAGATTGGTCCAGTGTCCCCTGATAAACTTAAAGGACCGTCTGTAGAAAGGATATTGTTAGTAATCAGAAGCAAGCTAATTAAAAAGCTAGCGTTTCCTACAGAAGTAGTGCGCGCATCCACTGGTGTAAAGCTTGACTCGTGTTACATGACTCCATCAGCCAGTAGATTTCTTTAATAAGCTTTTTCATTACTTTAGTTGGCTTTGTGGACATATTTAATGCATTTAATTACTGTTTTTGGCTTTCTTAACACGTTATCTCATGGGTTTCTCTATAAAATGCTCAAAAAAGATCAGGTCCTGGTTCTGCAGTCATTGGACTGAACTAAAGTGGAATGGTTAGAACCAAAGCAACTCAAAAGTACACATGGCTAATTAACAAACGTTTGGCACCCTTGGGTAAGATTTATTCATAGTTAGGGGCATTAAGACATTTATCCAAAGCTAAAGTATAATAATCAAAAGGAAACTGTTTTGTTAAATGAACGGAGGTTACAAACTTACAAAAAGACCACTGCTTGAGCTGCAATCACCTGCAAGACCTGGCCAAAACATGACTTCTGCAACATGATGCAGCTCAGAACTGCATATTAATTTAAGACAAGATTAAAGTCCCCTGCTCTAAACAACATGAAAAAAATCTTTGGATATAGTATGTTAGAAGCTTCATCGACAAGACTGTTCAAAATATACCACAAGTAGATTGCTTGTACATGAAAATTAGAAATGAATTAAAAGACTTAGAGAAAGAATAATTGCAAGACGGCTGTTGCTAGTTTCTAAAACGTACACAGTCAGTTCCAATGTGTTTTCAAGGAATCAGTTCTTCATCTGTGAGAAGATGCTTCCAATGTTCCAATCCCCATCCAAATAAATATCCCTCAGCTTGACACCACTGAGACTCCTTATCTCCAGATGCTCTGCCTGTCTTGCATCTTCCCACAAGACAACCTACCCTCCACCCCCCACCTACCTCCCATTCCACTCCTACAGCCCAGAGGACGCTACCTGCATGCAATCAGCGCATGCAGATGTACTGAACGTGCTACCAAAACCGGCACATTCATGTCGCAGTGATGAATGGCCCTCCTCTCTTACTAATGCACAAAAGCGTTATCCATCACGCCCCAGCCCAAAGGAAAGAGATGCTCGTTTAAAACTGACATTCTGCTCCCTGGCAGCCTCCCCGGCGAGCCATGTGGAAGTCAGCCCGGCTGCAGAGCTACTCATGCGGGAAGGTGCCTCTTTTTTTCCTAATCCTTCTTGAGTAGGGAATTATAAAGGCACTTCAAGTTCATTAAATAGTTCTCACTTTATTCTTCATTATTCAGACCCATTAGGGATAAATTATACAAAAATGTTTTTATTTTTCTTTGTAGCAAGGAATTTTGTGTGCAGGGAGAACTGTATTACTGTTACTATGATCTAAGCCAGAGTGAAATTGATAGCTAGATGATTCCAGTTTGTGGCATGTCCATCCCTTTATGACTACAGTGTTAATTTCTTCAACATGACAGTGAGGTCACTGTAGCCTCAACAGCCTAAAAAGTCACCAGATCTAAATCTTATAGAGTACCTTTTGGATGTGATGGAATGGGGGGTTTGCATCATGGATGCGCAGGCAACAAATCTGCAGCAGCTGTCTAAAACTGTTATGCCATCATGGACCAGAATTTTAGATTAATGTTTCTGACACCTTATTGAATCTATGCTACAAATAATTAAGACACAGGGGGGTCAAACCCAGCCCCAGCAAGGTGTACCTAATAAAGTGGCTGGTGAGTATATTTCAACCATCAGATCCAACAGTGAAGCTCTTCTAATTAGCTGGTACTGTGAGTTGTGGCAGACCCAGAAGTCCCTGGTCAACCTACGTATGGAGGGTGGGCTGCACCCTCTATAAGTTCCCAGTCCAGCATAGGACCAATGCAGAAATGAATAAGATAAACAGTCTTAAATACTTGCTCGTTAGGTCATTTCAGACTTACTACATCAAGAATACTAATACACATAACCTGATGCAGGAAACCGAAAGACTGAGACACAAGCCACTGAAGAAAGGGAAGAACATGCAATTTTCACAGAGAAACAACTGAGATCTTATAAAGTGAGATAACATTGCTAACACCACCGCACTCCACCCCAAAATCCTCAGCTTTTTGACGATTACTTGAGGCAATGTATATATTGGCTATTATAAAAGGTAGTGGGCTGAGAGGTCTCTGTAAGAGGGGCCTCCTTGGTAGTAAGAACATACAGGTAGAGTATCCCTGTGGTGGGGGTGCTATCAATTTAAAACCGTGGATGCTGCAAAAAGTATTCCTGGAGAGGGCAAATGAGTGAGACGTTAGAACAATTGATAGTTTCAGCTGAAGTTACTTGAATTCTAATGCAAGACAGAATACTTTAGAAACTGAGAGAAAGGATAATAAAATGTCATTCTGTCCGCCATTTGTCAACATCTGAATAAATACATCGAAGTCTGGTCTTTTCTGTCTCATTTTGACCATTTTGTCAGAATCCTCAACTAAATAAAATGTGCTGTAACCAGGCAAAATTATTAGCATGTGAAGATACCACTGCTTCCTTGCAAGCAAACATGCAACATATATTGTGATAATGTTTCTAAGTATGTAGTCGAAAACGCTTGATGCCTTGTTCAAGAGCTTTATTCTTATTTAATGACAGTAAAACATTAAAATTATGCAACCCTCAGGGAACCAAGAAGATACTGTAGCCAGCATTTATGCCAAAAATTATAGTATTTTACCTGCTTAGAGTACCTTGCAAAAGTAAAAAAAACATGTCAGGGATGAAGTTGTGGAGACATTTAAAGCAGGCTTAGGTTATAAAACAATAGCGCGGGATTTAAACATCTCATAGAGCAATGTTTAATTCAGCATCTAAAAGTGGAGAAGGTATGGCACAGCTTTAAACTTACTAAGACATGGATGTCCACCTAAACCAAGATCCAGCAAGGAAGGCATTAATCAGAGAAGCAACCAAAAAGCTTGAGGTAACTCTGCAGAAATCCACTGCTTGGGTGGAAGAATCTATCAACATCATGACTATTAGTGAAGAAAGCTCTAATAAGCCCTCTGCAATTTGCCATAAGCCCTGTAGGAGACACAGCAAACATGCTGGTGAAGGTGCTTTGATCAGATGAATTCAAAATGTAACTTATAGCCAACATGCAAACACTATGTAGTGGGAAACTAACACTCCTTCTCTGCTGTGAAACATGATGGTAGCAGCATTATGCTGTGGGGAGTCTTTCCTTCTGCTCGAGTTAAAGGAAAGATGGATGGAGCAATTTGTGAAAGAAAACCTGGTAAAGGCTGCAAAACACTTTAGACTGGAGCATTTATTCACATTCTGGCATGCAGGTGTCACTTTGTGTTGGTCTATCACATAAAATCCCAATAAAACATATTGAAGTTTGCGATTGCAATTGGACAAAATGTAAGGAAGCTCATTGGGACTAAAAACTTTTGTCTTTTACAGTTTTTGTTAGATTTGTTTTAATAACCTGACACAGTAAAATAAACATGCAACTGTTGTTATTTAGAGCAATTTATCAAAATCTCTCTTTTGTAGTTTGTAAATTACTACAGCCCTTGCCTGAAGTGTACCTCTTTTTTGGTAGATTTCAGTCAATCATCCGTAAGCCTAAAAAAAACCTCCAAACTAGGTCACAGCACAGCTGTTTCAAACTCTCTGAGACCGCGGCTGCTGATTTTTTGGTTTCATCAACAGACCCCTGATGTCCAGAAGCAGCCATGGTCACATCACTGCTTCTGCAGCGTTGACTTTCTCTCTCTCTCTCCAGGGTTGTGGATTTGGCACACGTTGAATTAAAGTATTTGGAGGTCAACTGCATCCACCTTATGACATTTGCAGCCGGCCGTTGGAAGCCATGAGAAGCTGGTTTTATTCATCAAAGACTTCATCAGTGGTGGTGTCAACCCCCACATCTATGATCTTGTGCCTGCTTCAGGAAGGAGTTTTACATCATGTCTTTGCTTTTCACTTTTACTTCATTACAAAAATATTTTTTGCTTAGAAAGATGTGCAGTACTGTGAAAAAGTATCCCCCCCCCCCCCATTTCTTTTTGCTTTTTATGTAACACTTAAATTTTCAGATCATCAAACCTATTTAAACATCAGACAAAGAAAACCTAAGGAAATAAAAAAATGATGCCTTCTTCCTTTGAAAAATACCTCCAAAGTTGTCAAAAGCAAAACACATATTAATTCACCTGTTCACCTCAGAGTCTTGTGCAGCAGTGCATGTCTGCCTCGCAGTCTGAGTGTATGAGATATACAATAAGCAATTTCATTAATCTGCATAATATTAGTCCCAGGATGCTGCATTCTCACATAGTGTTAGACTGCCCCAAAGCTGCAGGAGAGTTTCTTTGTGTAGATGATCACATAAACAGGTAAATCAAAGGAGAATCAAGCTCTCTTTGTGTTTGCAGTGTTTAGACAGGCTGGTTCTCAAGTTCTCAAGCAACACTCCCCCCCGGTTCAGCCTATCTATATCTCTGAATCCCTAAACTCTGACACCACAGAGATTAAATCTCTTTTTTTATCTCAGCTACTTCTTAATCAATTCTTAGCCCCGCTCGGTCCCATTCACCTCTGTCTGTCTTGGACTGCAGCTCTGGTTCAGTTCAGTCTCAGTGCAGAGGCCCCCTTCGTATTTGTCAAGAGCAGGTTGACAGCAGATCTTATCCCCTGAGCTGTTCTCTTCGCAGCAAAGGAAAGGTGAATGAGTTACTCTCGCTGAAGGTGGCACGGTTGGACAGTGCAAACTTCACCTCAGTAGGAAACTGAGGTCCAGCTGGAAGTCTTTCGCAATGGAGATCATTATATGGTGCTGACTCTGTTCAGAGAGAACAGTTACTTTTTTAAATTCTTAGGAATAAGCATTTAAATGATGGAATACCTGAAAATCTGTGAAAAGTTGATATCTAAAACATTAAACATTTACCAGGACGTACGTCACTATCAGTTGTGCACATATAAAGTCTGAAATTTTCACTCAGTCCTCTTTGCAAAATAGCTCAGACTCAAGTCAGGATTGGGCAGAAAGTGTATGTGAATAGATTACTGGTCTTTGACTAGGCCTTTCTTACACATCAATATGTTTGATCTTAACCATTCCATTTTAGCTCTGGCGAACAGGTTTCCTTCCAGGATTATCCTGGATGATCCAATCAACTCTGAACAGCTTTCTTTAGCACAGCATGATGCTGCCACCACCATGGTGTTTTTAGGGTGATGTGTAGTTTTAGTTCTCCGCCAAAAATAGAATTTCCATCCAGGCCAATAAAGTTCAATGGTGGCTTCTTCTTCCATGTGTTTCCTGTGTCCTCTAAATGGCTTGTGGCAGCTTTTAAACTGAATTTCTTACAGCTGTCATGCCACTCTTCCATAAAGGTAAGGTTTGTGGAGTGACTGACCAATATTCATCGGGTTGACAGATTCCTCTGCAGCTCCTCCAGAGTTTGGCCCTCTTGACTGTCCCTATGGTCCGCCTGTCAATTTGGATTCATGACAATGCCTTACTAGGTTAGCCATTATCCCATTCTCTATTTTTTTAAAGATATTGTTTTCTAATCTAATCCTGCTATAAATTTTTTTTCTGTTGTGTCCCTTGGTCTTCATGGTGCTGTTTGTTCACAAATGTTCTCCAGCAAATCTCTCTGGCCACAGAGGAGTTGGATTTATGCTGAAATTAAATCCCACACATGTGAGCTTTATTTACTAATTGCTTGTGTTGGATTTTATTAAAAGGAATCAGACTAAAGGGGGATGTATGCAATGTTTGTGACCAAATGTGGAACATTTTAAGGATTACGCACTGGGTGAAACTGAAAATGTTTCCTCAGACAAAGCATTATGTTTGAAGTGAGTAAATATTAAAAATATCAAGCGCGATTGGTGGGAAAATTGCTTAAATAAGAAACAAGCTCCCAAAGCTGAGTCTCTTCGTGAATTTTATTCAGCACAATCGAAAGCTTTATTGATCGCCCTCAGTACTAATAAGATTGGACGTAGCACTCCTAATGCCACCAGTATTCCTTTCCCACTAAATCAAGAGATACAATTGGCATATGCATCCATCTTATCCCCACCTCTTACCGCCTATATGTGTCAGGCAGCGAACAAAGAGAGGCGGATGAGTGGAAAAAGTAGGTCTGGAGACCAGAAAAGACACACCTAAAGGACTTATAGGGCTCCAGCTGATGCTTGTATGCGAGGGTTCTTACAAAAGAGGAGAGAGATGAGGTTTGTGATGGGCAGGCCGTCACATCTACAGGGGGCACAAAGGAGCAGGGTGACAAGCAGCTGATGGACAGAAGGTCCATTTCCACTCACACAAAAGAACCGGGAAGATGAAGCAGATTAGTAGCTCTTTATTCCCATTGTGAAGGCTCTAAATGATAAGATTTTGCCTCTTTTTTCCCATTCTTTCCTCTGTCTGTGCGTGAGAGAGAGTAAATTCACAAAAGACATTACCAGTGGTCTTTTTTCTTTTCCTTCAATCCACATCAGGATATGCTTCATGTTTTTCACCCCCTCTTTTATGTGCCGACTCATAAATACGCTATTTCTGAGGAGTAATTTATTCCCCCTCAGAGAAAGGACAGATATAAAAGCTGGTGTTGGAGTCACTTTCCTTTCTTAACCCTTGGAGGTTAAAGTATTCAAACTTTACAGTAGCCACTCAGCCTAAACCCTCTCATCACTGTAGGATGATGCACTTCTGTGAGTTATCTGAGATGGAAATTAGCCGTTCAAGTGAAACACAAACCCTGTCACTCCTGGACAATATCATCAGCCAGTCAGTCAGGGGCTTTTATGCAGCTGTCAGATGATGCACTGTTGCTAATAATATGTTGTGATGTGACTTTTTGATGTGTAGTTTATCCTTCCCACCTGCATGAACGGGTATGAAGATTTAGTAAAAACCTGTGTTCACAAGTCTCCTGTCTGCATGAAATGTGTCTTTTCAAACCTTTGCATTTAGTGCCATCTAATGTTCATCTACCAGCATTACATGAGGTAAAATTGTGCAAGTTTGCCCAATGATGATACTTTAGTACCTACATGTGCATCTCAATAAATTATAGTATCATTAAAAAGACAATTTATTTCTGTAAAATAACTTAAAAAGCTAAACGTGTGTTATATAGATTAGTGAATATCATGTAACAAATAAAATGCATTTTCTGCAGAAATGCCTTCTTGCCTTCTGAAAAGAGTCTTGCTGAACTGTCCGGGATATTCATGCAATAGCTGTTTGGGGCTCTTTTTGCACAAAACACAGCATCAACCCATTGTGGCATGGGGGCAATCTGCCTGTGAGACTCCTGAGGTGTTAAGGAAACCCAAGATGGTTTAAGAGTGAGTCTTATCCTTCTATTTAGACACTTTATGGCAGGCCAGTCTGCTGCCTTATCAAGCACTTTAATACCATGGGCATTAAGTAGGTATTGATACTTTTGGTATTGTGAACTTGTCAATAGAGGGAAACATTAGGAGTATATGTATGTGTTGATTGTGGACTTAATAAAATGCAGTGGACGAGCATCAGCAAATACCACGTCTCCCCAAATCATTACTGACTGTGATAACTTCACACACGACCTGAAAAAATGTGGGTTCTGTGTCTCTTCACTCTTTCTCCAGACTCTGAAATGCAGAATGTACTTTCATCTGAAAAGAGGACTTTAAGGATTAGCTTAACACAAGGATTGTTGTGGCCCATATCTTGGATACGTCTGTGAGGAGTGGCTGTTGAAGCTCTTACTCAAGCTGCAGTCCATGCCATCTGATTTAAAGCTTTTTCTTCCACTCAACTTTCCATTATTGGACTTGAATACAACACTTGGTATTCTTCAAGCTTTTTTTACACTTACCTTTTGTGCAATGACTGTCTGCTGGACAACTGTCACATCTGCAGTCTTCCCCATGATTATGTACTCCATTCCAAAATGTGGACAGAATGCAGGAAGAATTAATTTAAGAGGTTTTCTTTAAGGAACAACATGTCAGCTTACAAGTTTACCTGCTGGTACATTGATCTCTGATCTCTGAATAGATTCTAGCTGAAGGAAAGTCACCCATGTTGCTGGTCTTCCCTGTCTTTATTCACCGCCATCTGCTGGTTATTGTATTACATTTCAAGCTATAGTGTGATAATAGAGTATTACTTGCAAAGTATTTCTACTGTATAAAATAGATCTATTTATCTGATGTAATCCTGTTAAAGGTTTTGTGTGGATTTTACAGCCACAACAAACCAGAGGATTGACCAACAGTATGTGCTGATTCCCAGTTTACTTGATTTATTATCAGGCATTACATTATGACCTCCTATCTGCCTGATAGTGTGTTGGTCTCTCTTTTGTCGTCAACACAGCCCTGACTAGTGGAGACATGGACTCCACTAGACTCCTAAAGGTGTGCTGTGGTGCCTGGCTCTGAAACCCGAGTAGCAGATCCTTTAAGTTCTGCAAGCTGAGGTGTAAGCAGCTACAACAGTTACTCAATTGGAGAGAGATGGGGGTGTTTGGAGGTCAGGTCAACACCTCAGACTAATTTACATTTATCTAAAGGTTGAACCTAAAAGAAAAAGAAAGATTTTATTTTTTTATTTTTGAAAGATATTTCTTTTTGAAAATGCAACATAGAAAAATCCAACAATTTGATAAAGACCATAGGCAGAAACAACTTTAGATTTAATAAATGCACTAATGTTAAATCGCATAAACAAGCAAATGAGAAGCAAGACAGGAATTCTTATTGTATATATATACATATATATATATATAGTATATATATATATATATATATATATATATATATATAAGGTCATATTATCTAAAATAGAATATGTGTTCCAATGAGGGTCGTTTGTCAGATTAACAGTATCTTTTGAAAATAACAACCTTTGAGCAGGTATTAAATATACTTTTTATTAACGCCACATTTCTGTGTCAAAATGTTTTTATTGGTCTTATGTACTATTCTAATCTTAAAAGTCGTGTTTTCATTAGCTATAAGATGAAAAACATCATAATTAACAGAAATAAAGGCTTTAAAAATAATCTGTGTGTAACTGATCTATTTAAAGTATTTTACTTAGTAAACCGAGTTACTGAAATAAATGAACTTTTCAATAGAAGTAGAATTTATTGAGTCGGTCTATTTGTTTGGATGGTGATTGCACCTTTCGTCCACTGGGGGCGCTGCAGCTCCTTACGTCGTTGCGTAAGCGTCGGTTACCGAGTCTGTTGTTTAATACACGAAGCTACAAGGACGAGGCTGTGTTGGAGTCGCCGACAGCAGCAATGACAGAAACATGGCGTAGAAGAAGCTGAAGTTTCACCTGCCGGTTAGCTTAATTCAGGTGTTTTCTGTTGAAACTGAGGGAGTTCGCAACAAACAAGCCGGTTAACAGAGCTACTGACGGCGAATCTCTGTTGCTGTTTATTGGAGGATCTAAAAATTATCTGAATCTGACAAGCAAGGTAAGGTTCAAAATAAATAATAGACGACTACAAAACGTCAAATGTCGTAGTAGAGCTCCAAATGGACGCTTGCTCCTGGTTTTTCGCTGTATATCGTAGATTAAATGTGAGCTGTTTCCATATTTTGATGCATGTTATCATTTGAGCGCGTCTCTCATGGAGAACTGTAGCGCACCATAATTTATCTTCTGGATTCCTAAAGGAAAATCATGGGTAATATATTTCCTTACACACATCATGATGTATTCAGTATTTATGTCTGTTAATTAAGCTGATTGTGACTTGCAACTAATACAACTGAAACATTATGTCTCAGAATATAACATGATAGCAATAAAAAAGGATATTTAACTCAGAACTTTCATCAAAATAATAAGGTTACATCACTCTGTTTGCATTAAATCTATATATCATACATGTTTTCAACTTCTTAATTGAATTACTAAAATAATTTACTCTTCTGATAGAAATGTGACTTATTTAGATGCACCTGTATGCTCTCCTACTTTCTCCTATATCTACCCCACAGCTGCAGTGATGGTGTTCATCCAGAGCTATTGTGAGGCAAACACCTCCATCTCCCACACCTGGGTGGATGCAGGTATCGCCCCCTGCTTCTACTTCACCCTGGTTCCCACCATCCTGCTCTCCATCTCCTTCTTCCTCGGCACCGTCCACTGCATTTGCTACCAGAAGTATGGCACCTCCATGGAGCCCAAGTTCATCCCTCGCTCCCGCCTCTACGGCTTCCAGCTGGCTCTCACCGTGCTCCTCCTGCTCCAGTTTCTGGGTGGGATGGTGTGGCGTGCTGCCAGCAGCGGAGAGCTCCCAGGTTACGTGGTGTTATACTGCTGTTTCTCAACCCTGGGATGGGCCTGGGCTTTAGCCCTGCTCAGGATGGAGAGGTGGAGGGTCCCACTGATGGACCGGACGAGGGGACACAGCACCGCACTGCTGGTGTTCTGGGCTTTAGCTTTCTCTGCTGAGAACCTAGCCTTCGTCTCCTGGTATAGTCCGCACTGGTGGTGGGACCTGGAGACCACTCAAAAAGAGGTGAGCCATCGTGTAGGGAAAAATTTAGAAAGAAGATAGACTAAAAAAGGCTTTATTATTATTTTTTATTTAATATCTGTAATTGTAAAACTTGTATGCATTATTTAGGGTTTAAGTGTTGCTTCACCATGATCCTCTGTTTGCCTTGTGTCTGTTATACTTCACTCTCCCAGTGTTGGTCCAAGAGTGTGTAATCATTGTGTGTATCGGGTCATTATGATAAAACTTCTGATATTGTCAGTCTAACAGGCCAAAGGTTAGATTTGTATTTGTAGTATGGGCCACTCCTCTTCAAGGTGCAAAACCTGTCTGAAAAGTATTGTATCTGCCTAGATGAAAATAGCACAACGGTAGACATGTTTTTCTTTTCTGCTGAGTCATTGCCGACTCATGTTTCAGATCCTAAACTCAGCTCTGTTAACAGAAAAAATCTTGCTCCTCCCATGCTGAGTCAGAGGTAGTAGTTCATAATTGTAAGCATGACTTGAAGTTTTTATGTTGCTTTGCTACTTCATTGGCTGCTTATCCATTCACTGTTTAAAGGCTTGATTTAAGAAGTGTGGTTTTAATAAAATAAATATACATTTCCAGATAATAAAACCTTTATAAATTTGTTATAAAGCACATAGCTGTGCAGGGAGCATTAAATAAACATCCTTAACTGTAACTGATATGCTTTTAAATGTTGTACCTTTCAGGTGCAGTTTGCTCTCTGGTTGATCCGCTATGTCTGCAGTGGGCTGCTCTTCTTCATTGGTCTTAAAGCCCCTGGCTTGCCCCGAAGGCCCTACATGCTTCTTATAAATGAAGACGAGCGGGACGTGGAAAACAGCGCGCAGGTAGGGACATATGAAGGTTGGAGACTTTAACAAATCAACATTATTTATGCTGCAATAAATGGTATAAGGAGCAAACAATTTAGATATGCTTTTCTGGAGGGTTTTGGTGTATCATAGTAAAAATGCACGGCACACTTTTTAGATTTTAGCCCACCAAGGCTCCTCTCCTGCTTGCCTGTGTATTTAATGTGTTTCTGCTTTCTAGAGTTTGTTAGGAAGAACGGAGGAGAACCAGTCCACCTGGCAGGGATTCAGGAAAAAGGTCCGCCTGCTTGTTCCCTATATGTGGCCCCGGGGCAACATCATTCTCCAGGTCCTGGTCCTCTTATGTCTGGGATTGCTGGGAGTTGAGCGAGCTATTAATGTCTTTGTACCCATCTATTATAAAAATATCGGTAAGTGAGGCCACGTATTTTAGGTGTATGACATTAGAGCTGGATAAAAATGTCCTCTAAATCTTTGCTTGTGCCATATTTCACAGTTAATGAGTTAACTGATGGCAGCAGCTGGCCCACTGTGGCTTCTACAGTGGGTATATATGTTGGACTAAAGTTCCTGCAGGGTGGAGGAGCAGGTACATATTACCTCTAATTTGGAAAATAAGTAACATTTGAGAGATCTCTTGATTCTCTTCTTTTCTGAAATTTACCTCCGGCCGTCCTCTTCTTCAGGTGCCTCTGGGTTTGTCAGTAACATGCGCTCGTTCCTCTGGATTCGGGTGCAGCAGTTTACCAATCGAGTGGTTCAAGTTCGCCTGTTTGCCCACCTGCACTCCCTCTCCCTGCGCTGGCATCTAGGCCGCAAAACAGGGGATGTGCTGAGGAGCATTGACCGCGGCACCTCATCAATCAACAGCTTGCTCAGGTCTATATTTGTTAATGTTTTAATTGATTATATGGTCGAATAGTTACTGTTAAAATAAAAAACATCTAAACTAATGTGTTTTTTCACAGCTACATTGTCTTCAGCATCTTTCCAACCATCGCTGATATTGTCATTTCCATCATCTACTTCGTCACTTATTTCAATGCCTGGTTTGGCCTTATCGTCTTCATCTGCATGACCTTGTACCTCAGTAAGTGGCGCATGTTGAAGGATAACTATAAAACTGAAATGCAGCTGCCATCTCTGAAGTTACACTGCTGTGAAAAAGTAATTGCCCCCTAAACCTAACAACTAGTTCTGCCACCCTTGGCTGCAACATCTGCCATCAAGCATTGGTGA
Organism: Crenichthys baileyi; assembly: GCA_036173005.1. Taxonomy (NCBI): domain Eukaryota; kingdom Metazoa; phylum Chordata; class Actinopteri; order Cyprinodontiformes; family Goodeidae; genus Crenichthys; species Crenichthys baileyi. The sequence continues at coordinate 172,725 of JAHHUM010001575.1, forward strand.
TAACTGGCAATGAGGCACATTCGTCGTTGTGGAGGAATTTTGGACCGCTCTTCTTAGCAGAATTGTTTTAATTCAGCCATATTGAAGGGTTTTTGAGTTTGGATGTTCTGTTTAAGGTTATGCCACTGCATCGCAATCAGATTTAAGTCCAATTGTTTACTAGACCAGTCCAAAACTACTTTATGGAATTTTTAAACCAGTTAAGGTTGTTCTGCTGCATAACACAAATGTGCTTGAGCTTAAGGTCAAAAAGTCATGGCCAGGCATCAACCACCTTCTAAAATGTTCCATGCTAGTCTCATCCTTCCACATAACATTTTCCCAAAAAATAAAGAGGTTTTTTCAAGCAAATATGTGATGGGCAGAGGTTTTGGCCTTGGAACTTACCCATGGATGCCTTTTTTGCCCAGTCTTGATAAACTCTGACCTTCACTGATGAGTCGTCAATGAGATCTTGGAGTACTTTTTGTAGCCTGGCCTCCTTGGAAAGTTGACCACTGTCCCAGGTTTTTTCTATTTGTGGATAAAGGATCTCATTCTGCTTCACTGGAGTCCTAAAGCCTTAGAAATGGTTTTGTAATTCCGTCCTTCTGTTTCTCATCTATTATTGAATTTCTTTACATCAGAACATGATCTTTTTGAGATTTTTGCCTACTTCGTGTTGTCAGACAAGTTTGTTTTGAATGTGTTTTTTAATTGGACAGGATCAGGTTGGTTCTTTTTTTTCCTTATCTGAAATCATCGTTCAAAAACATGATGCATTTTGCATGTACTCAGGTTGTGTTTGACTGATATTAAAGCGTGTTGGATGATCTGAGAAGTTTATGTAAGACAGAAAAGCAAAAACCGAAAATCTTTAAGGGGAGCAAATACTTTTTCACAGCACTGAAGAATGCTTAGGATGGCATTAATTCCTGATGTCTTCTAGCTCTCACCATCATCATCACTGAGTGGAGAACCAAGTACAGACGAGACATGAATCTGCAGGACAATGCTGCCAAGTCTAAGGCTGTGGACTCCTTGTTGAATTTCGAGACGGTATAATTAGCTTCTGCCATGTTAATGCTAACAAATTAATCTATATACACTTTTGTGTGACTACGCTGTCTAATTGGACTTCTTCTGCCAAAATAAATCATTGGAAAGAATTTATTTCTTATGAGGATGTGTCTACCTGACATTGCTCTTGTTAGATATTTGGTAATAAGGTGGAATGGTGACAAAACAAACCACTTCAATGATTTTTAAAAACGAGAAATGGATGCAGACGTTTGCATTTATGGTGGATTTTCTGTGATCCACACTGATACCTGCAGCTTAGCTATTTTTTTGTTGCAAATCAAAAACATCTGCATTTGGATTTTTTATTTTTTATTTTATGAGTCTTCAAGTAATATTTTCTTAAAAAATCTATAATTATGACACAAAATATAATGAAGCAAATATATTTGGTGTAATGCCAAGATTAAGTGATTTAGGGTAGAAAGTCTGTGTTTAAAACCACATGGCTAAAGTTTGTTCTCCTTTTGTCTTTTTATAGGTAAAATACTATAATGCAGAGAACTATGAGGTCAGCCGGTTTGAAGACGCCATCCTAAAGTATCAGGTAATTGAGAGGAGGTAAAGCAAAGTGCTGCTTTCCCTACGATACCTAACAAAAACAGTTTGTCTTTAAAATATGTTGTTTACTTTGACAGCAGTCAGAATAGGCTTGTTCAGTCCCGTCAGAGGAGATCAGGACCTGTTTTAACTGCCCAGATTGCTATCAAAGCTACGCTTCACAGTCTGTTCTGTGGATACAAATAAGATCATGTTTAACAGCTGGTGGCCAAACTGTCCAGACATATTTAGGGCCGGTTTAGTTTCGGACTTTTTAAGGCCCCTGTTAATCTGAACTTTTACTGTTTAAACATTTTTAATTCATCATAGCAGAGCCATGTTTGCTCTTTAATAAGAGGCGTTCAGTGAAACACTTCTCATATGTCACAACCGCAAACCTCTGTGTATTTGATTGGGATTTTATCTAATGGACCAACATGATTTTTGCAGTTTTTTACAAACTTAAATCTGAAAAGTGTGCCATGGATTTGTATTTAGTTCCCGAGTCGTCAAACTGTCAGAAGAATCTTTTATTGCACTTAAAGCTGCAAATCGTGTGGGGTCTGACTCTACCAGCTTTGTGCATCTGGGAAATGAAATTTTAGCTCATCCCTCTTTGCAAAACAGCTCAAGGTCAGTCAGATTTTATGGAAAGCATTTGTGAAGATCAAATTTAAATTCTTGCCTCAGATTCTCAATTAGAATTGAGTGTAGACTTTAACTAGGCCATTGTAACACATGACATGAACCATTCCATTGTAGCTCTCACTCCACATTTTGAGCTATTGGGGGTAAATACATTTCTTTCTACTTGATAATTATTTGCTACTTTCTCTTTGTAATTCACATTAAATCCCGATAAAACACATGAAAGTCGTTGGTTGTAATGGGACCAAAAGGTTTAAGAGATAAGGATAAAGGTATGGTTTTGATTTAAAAACTGAACAAGAAAAATTAAACTTGAACATGTATCCGCCTGAGATTCAGCAGAAATATTCAGCAAACTTGAAATAGACATTTCCTATCTGCTCCTGTTTTAGGCTTCAGAGTGGAAGACTCAGGCATCCCTCGCCTTCCTGAATCAAACGCAGAACGTCATCATCGGGTCTGGACTGCTGGCCGGCTCTTTACTCTGTGCCTATTTTGTCACAGAGGGGAAATTTCAGGTTCTGATTCGGTTCATTCTCACCACATTTTGATGTAGTTTTATTTTCTTACTATGGCAGTGACAATCTTCTGATCCTAGGTTGGAGATTTTGTACTCTTCGGTACATACATCATCCAACTGTACACCCCTCTCAACTGGTTTGGAACCTACTACAGGTAAAACAAGGCTGTACTGGTTTTAGATGTGGCCAGCTGAAGCTGTGTGTTTTTAAAACCACAATTTGCCCTTTTTCTGTAGAATGATCCAAAATTCCTTCATCGACATGGAAAGCATGTTCAAACTGTTTGAGGAGGAAGAAGAGGTACGTTTGAAACTGGAGAGCATTTGGAGCTGTGGTATAGCGTTTCCTCTAAATGTTCTCCATGTCTTCTGCAGGTGAAAGATGACGTAAATGCAGGAAATTTGCTGTACAAACTGGGAAGAGTGGAGTTTGACAATGTTTACTTCAGCTACATAAATGGGTTTGTTCATGTTTTGCTTTAATTTAGGTGCAAAGTTGCAGAAAAACTTTACAAATTTTAAAAAAATTTGTAATTGTAATATGTAATTTTTACAGAAAAGAGATTCTCAGAGATGTTTCCTTCACTGTTCTTCCAGGACAGACTGTTGCACTGGTATGTTCAATTTAAATAAAGAGAATTTCCCAGAATTAGTTTATTGTATGTAATCCATTATGTTCATTTTTTGTTTTCGCTCTCCCCTTAAGGTTGGACCATCAGGATCCGGGAAAAGTACCATCATCCGTCTGCTGTTCCGCTTTTATAATGTTCAGGGAGGCTGCATTCGCATTGACGGCCAGGATATCTCAAAAGTAGGGGTCTAGTAGCAGCATTATTACAGCAGAATGCTTCAAAATGTTATTTTCCAGAGCATATATCAGAGTTTTATAGCTGTTCTTTTCTGGTTTGTTTAGACTTGAAGCCCACGTGGGTTAGATACATTTGCATGAGTAAAATACCAAAAATATGTAGAAAAATGTGAGCCAGGAACACCTCAAAAAGTTTCCCAAGAGCAGTGAAGTCACGCCTATAACACAGTATCCAACCTTGACGAAAGTTATAGCGAAGCCTCCAGCTTGAATTTGAGTTCATAAAGTGAAGATCTTTTATGGAAAGTTGGTGTTTATGAAAGCATTTCTACGTGGTCAACGTAGACAAATATGTGCATCAGACATGACTACATCAGATTCTTTGGTTGAAGAATACTTTCCATGTTATCTCTATAAAATAGGTCTACTCTTTTTTTTTTTAATTAGCAAAAAAAGAAACACAAAAAGTCTGCTTTAAAGCTAATTTAGCTTTACCTAAAGGCTGCATACTAAATATTATTACCTTGTGTTTTCTCAGGTTAAGCAAACATCTCTGCGAGCTCACATCGGTGTGGTTCCCCAGGATACTGTGCTTTTCAATGACACAATCAGGGAAAACATTCGCTATGGTCGCATCACTTCCTCTGACCGGGAGGTGGAGGAAGCAGCTCTAGCTGCAGATATACATGATAAAATCATGACCTTCCCTGAAGGTAACATTTTGGGCTTGCAGGTTGCAATTCCTTTTGGTTTTTTCTTGTTTGCTTTGTCTTAACTCTATAGTGTTTTAATTCTTTTCACCATGTTGTGGGATCTATATTTGGCAGGCTATGATACACAGGTGGGTGAGAGGGGTCTGAAGCTGAGTGGAGGTGAGAAGCAGAGGGTTGCAATTGCCAGAACAATCCTGAAGGCACCTCAGATCATCCTGCTGGATGAGGTATGATAACCTTGAGTGAAATACCAGAAAGAAATTCGTTAAGAACAAACTGTTTATCACGACTTAAAATGGCAGAAGTCATCCCTCTTGTCTGCAGTGTTACAAAAGAGTTTCTCTTTAGGCAACATCTGCTCTGGACACGCAGACCGAGCGCAACATCCAGGCCTCTCTGGCTAAAGTCTGCACCAACCACACAACTATCGTCGTAGCGCACAGGTAGGAGGTGCACACAGGGTTTAAAAAAGCCCCACATCTGGATAAGTAAAGATAAAAGAATAAGTCTGGAAAACTGTTTATATTAGCAGACTTTATCTCTAATTGCTTTGTCTTAAAGTTCCATCCACCCATCTTTCCCTTCCTTTTCTTCCAGCCTCTGGTTTTCCAGGTCCTATATTTAAAGCCTGACCCCTGTAGAAATATGAATTTATTGTTTAAAGAAAATTCAGCAAATGTGTGACTGGAAAACTGTGGAATTTTGAATATGTTTAATATGTAGGAACCCTGTTTACCCAGTTTAAATTATTTGCTGAATAGTCTTCGTGTTATTTTCTTCTGTTGTCACTAATGGACCGGTTACTTTGAACAAAAACAGGTTGTCCACCATCATTGGAGCGGATCAGATTCTGGTCATCAGTGACGGTCGGATCGCTGAACGAGGACGGTAGGTTTCCTCCCTTGATCTTATTGTCACCGTGTTGCACGTTCCCTTCAATAGGGAGTAATTGTTAACTTTCTCTCGTTCCAAGACATGAAGAATTGCTGTCCAAAGGAGGTCTATATGCGGACATGTGGATGAAGCAACAGCAGGCCCACGACTCGGATTCCTCATCAGATACTGAAGCAAAAGATCGTAAACCTGAGAAACTACAGCCGCCGTCCACCTCTTCAGCCCATCAAGGGCATTGAATGTATTTATTGATTGAAGCCAAAAAGTGCTTTTTTTGTACTCCTCTTTTGAAAGAGTTGATGCTTTATTTAAAAGTTACAAAACTCAGAACAAGGTGATAATGTTATTTATTTTAAGTGTATGTGCAATGTCAGGTAGAAAAGGGAAGGTGCCTTTAAAAACTTAGGTTGTAACACTATTATCAATGCATGAAAATACACACTCGTGTTAAATCTCTTTTATTATAGCTGGTATCATTTTTATGTCCAGATAATGGGCAAAAAGGTCAAAATGCTAGCACTGGAAAAATAAACAAGCATCAGATTTCTGGTGCTTAAACTGAAATATATAAGCAGCACCTTCACTACCTGTAAGGTTTTTATTTGACTTTTTGTTTTTATATTTTGCATTTACTTTATGTCTGGGTTCTGTTTGGAAAATAACTTTTTTTTCATCATTCATCATTGGACTTGGAAGCAATGAGAATAAATTAAAAACAACATTCAGCTGTATCAAGAGATGAATAACTCAGTTTCCCACTCACCATTATAAGAATGAGAATAAGCTTTTTTTTTAAAGAGATGCCTAAACAAGTGCAGATGTTCAATCACTTTAGTGTAGTGGGGTGTATTAATTGCTTTCTCGTCATTATGGTCTATAGAGTTTGTACAGAAAAAGTAATACATGTCTACTGCTCTACAATCCATTCCAGGTTAACTGCTGGTTTCTCTTTCTGGATAAATTTAGGTAAATTTCATTATTAGTACTCTCAGTATGTGAAATACAATCAAACACTTTGTGGTGATCCACACTATTTCTAAATATGTTTTCTTCATCTTTTGACCTGTGAATCTGAAAATGTACGCTTCGTTATGTGAAAATTATTGACATTTTTACCATGTCATGATAAACAATAAAATTATATTTTCACAACTTCAAGACTGTAAATGAAAAACATCTATTTCTTTTAGATGTTAATAAGAAAAATTTACTTAAGAGTAAAGGGGCTGCATACACCATAAAGTTTGTCATGGTGTATGCAGCCCAGTAGGTGCAAGGGGTTAAAATAAAAGTAGTTCTTGGAAATGTTTTCCCCGTCGTATAATGTACTCAGATTTGTAAGATTACTGCAATGTTGCAGCAGGTTTTGTGTAAAGCTGTTTCTCAGTGCAGAGCAGATTTTTTTTTTTTTTGCAGATTTATTTGTTTGGTATCTGAAATTGTCAATTTGTAACTGCTTTGCAGATATTTCGAGCTGACTTTGATGACCAATGATTTGTAGTAATTTTCTCCTGACTGCTCACAGTCTGCTGTAAGAAATGTGGTTATGGGATTTCAAGAAATAATATTTCTCTGCACAAATTTGTTTTGGATTGATCAGGAGCTATAAAAGGGTGTCCTGCAGCTTTTGGATGCATCCTTGCTACAACATACCTGAACTCCCTCGTCAGCATTCAGTCTTTTAGCTCTGCAGAGGCCTTTTAAACCTGGTTTTGGTGTGTTGGAGTAGGAATGTATCCAAACGTAGGACAGTGGCTCTCAAGGACTGGACTTGGGCATTCCTGGGCTCTAATGCTTCATATTTATATAAAGTTTCATTGGCCTATAGTATACTGTGTTTATCACAAATTCCAAGAGAAATAAACCGATACACAAAAGTTAAATATAGAGGTATGAAATTGTTTGTTTACAAATACATATTAGGTTGGGACAAAATGGGTACTCTTGAGTTTGAAATGGGGTGTTTCTTTGGATGATCAAATATTTTAGAAAAAGAGTCAAGGCCATAAGGAACTAATTAAAATGCTTGGAACTGTAGCATGACATTTAGGGACCCATAATAAAACCATTTTTTCTGATTTTATTACATGAAAGAGTTTTGCCATTTTGCCCTGAAAGAGCCTGAAAACATAATTTTCAAAGATCTTTTCCATCTGGAAGAAGTCTGTTTTATTAATAGATTAGTAAACCTCAACATCTGCAAGTTTTTGTTAAGCAAATTATGGAAATGTGCTAAAATCCAACTTTTATCCTGAGGTAATGATGTACAATAATGACATATTGCATGTTGTTTTGAAGCTACATTAAATCGCAAATGGTATGATTATGGCATTAAGTTTTTCTCATGTGTACATTTATATATGGGGGGGGGCATGGTCTACTATTACAGGGAACTTTGCCTGCATTATTTGTTTATTTTCACTCATTTTCTCCTATTTGCAAAATAAAGACTGCCTAATTTTATATGTCTTTAAGGAAGAAAAGGATAGGAACAGCGAAGATAAATTAGAGTTAAGCAATGATGAAGATGGTGAGCTGCAGGAATATTTGCCAGGAGAAAGTAAAACTTGAGGATGAGGGCAGTGAGGGTGAAAGTAAATAGGCCTCTATAGTACAGTTAAAGACAGCTGTGGAATTTCTACCCCCTTTTTCTTAAAAATGTATAAAACGAAGACTGAATTCATACTATAAAAAAGGAAAATGTGTTTGTATATCTAAAGATCAAAACAGATTATGGGTGACTAACTTAGACATACGGTACAATATTGCCTACAGCGATCATTCAGACAAAAACAATTCAAAGAGTTCATTTTATTTTTATATGAGCAATTGTGGTACAGTGTTGAATATAGTAAAACACATCCAAATACTTCTAAATGCTCAATAAATAACGACATAAATAGAACTATAGCCTTACTAAAACGTTTAACTTTAATGTATGCAATATTTAAACGTTCCCCTATTTTTTAACGTACTTATTTTTCTACTTTAGCGCTTTCTTTCCTTCTCTGACAGCGCCCCCTGCCGTCCAAGCGCCCACATTTGTCTTGAAACGAAAGCAAACAACACACCAGGCGGGTTAGTCGTCGCTGGCTATATTCGGTCAGGGCGTGTTCATGCCAAGTTAAGCTTGGCAGGAAGGGGGCACCAGGCCGATTAGACTTTAATTTTCCTCCAAATTTGACGGACTGATGTGTAATTCACAGTAACTATGGATTTCGACGCGTTATTTAATGAGAATACGTTTCAGTTTTCGGACTTCCAGGAGTTCACGGTATGTCGGTTAGCTAAAATCATGCTAGGTGAACTAGCTAAGCTCGCTAGCTCGCCAATGTGAGTGACAGATAACTCCGACTGCCTTACATGGCAAGAGAGAAAATGGCTTAACTGTCTTTCTTTTAACTAAACTTTAATACCAATTAATGCTTTAAAAATGAAATACCGAATGCTAAAATAGTGTGACTCTTGGATTTGTTGGTGGTTAAAGGGGTTTTTGGCCAGCTGTTAGCTTAGCGCGCTAACTAACGTCAGAGTCTGGTTTGTGGTTAATTGTTGTTGCAGATGGCTTCCTCTACGCTACGTTGTGAAAGCAACAGAGATTTCCTGAACCGTTTGCTGTGTTTGCTTGTGATGTTTTTAAATTGTGTTTGAGCTTTTTGTCTGAGCGGGTTTTTTTCTGCATTGAAGAACACGTTGTAACTTGTGCTGTTGTTATTGCAGTTTCTTCCTGGCCACCAAAAGCTGACTGAGCGAGTGAGAAAAAGACTGTACTATGGCCTGGATAAAGATATTTCATTAGATGCCCTTTCTTCCCCTGTTACAGGTGAGGGATTGTCCACACCTGGCATCTAGCACCTAGCACTTTCTTGCATGAGACTTAATAATGTCAGTAATATTTCTGTTTATTTTACCCTGTTACGATTTTGTCAGGGCTTTTTGCCATTATATTTGAATAAATGTTTTTGTAATGTAAATTAAAAAGTACTGCGCTAATTTGCAATTGCATTTAGGTTTAGATTATGGGTTATTTTGTGCTTGTGCTGCAGATATCGCTGTTGAAATTTTCCAGAAGTCAGCCCCAAATCCAATCCGCAAGCTTCAGAAGAAGTATGCTGCTCATGTTGCAAGGTTTGTCTTTCTAAAATATCAGGTTTACTACATAACAGGTCTGCGTCAGTCATTGTTTTACTAAAGCACATTTCTCTCTTGGTTTAGGGAGGCCTGCATCTCTCCGTGTGCCATGATGTTGGCTTTGGTTTATATTGAAAGGCTACGACACAGAAATCCTGAGTACCTGCAAAAAATCTCCTCATCTGACCTTTTTCTGATCTCGATGGTATGTGTTTGGGGAATGGGGGTCATATGTCATTGTAAAAATATAGTAGCATTAGAACACCCGTCACATTTTTGACATGTGACTCTATTACAAGGTATGTGAATGGGGGGAGCAGTTGTGTTAAATTTGGTGTTTTTGCTCTCACACTCTCATACTGGTCACTGGAAGTTCAAAACGGCCACTCATGGCTGATAACTCTCTTAGGATCTGTAAAAAAAAGAATTTGTGCTCAACATAAAGATGGCCTAGGTTATAAAATGGCCAACACCCTGAAGGTGAGCTTCCATACATACAGCAGTTTAACAAACCTCGCCATGGGCGACCAAAGAAGTTCAGTACACATCCTCGGCATCATATCTGCATGGCCTTCATCTCGGAAGGAAGCCTCTTCTGAAGGTGATGCATAAGAGAGCCTTTAAACAGTTTGCCAAAGACAGGCAGGCTAAGGACATGGATTACTGGAATGATGTCCTGTAGTCTGGAGAGACTAAGATACATTTATTCAAGAGTGGTGGTGGCAACCAGATGAGTACAAAGATAAGTGTTTTGCCTACAGTCAAGCATGGTGGTAGGAGTGTCATGGTTTTGGGTTGCATGTGTCCTGCTGGCTGTGGGGAGCTACGGTTTATGGAGGGAACCATGAATGCCAACATACACTGTGACATATTGAAGCAGAGCATAATCTTCTCCCTTCGGAAACTTGACGCAGGGCAGTACTCCAACCTGATAATGACCACAAACACACCTCCAAGACCACCACTGCCTTGCTAAAGAGAGGCTAAAGGTGCTGGACTGGCCAAGCATGTTTCCACACCTATTGAGCATATGTGGGGCACCCTCACACAGAAGGTGGAGGAGTGGAAGGTCTCTAACATCTACCAGCTCCTTGATGTCGCCATGGAGGAGTGGAAGAGGACTCCGGTGGTGACCCAAGAGACTTAAGGAAATAATGGTGGCCACTCAAAATATTGACACTTTGGGCACAGTTTGGCCATTTTCACTTAGAGGTGTACTCACTTTTTTGCCAGCAGTTCAGACATTAATGGTTGCGTGTTTAGTTATGTACACTGACTGCTGACTGAAATGATAAAATATTTACAAAAATGTAAGGGTACTCACGTTTGAGAGATACTGTATGTGTGAAGTGTAGTGCTGTTTTAAGGCAATTTCAATTTATATTGTATCTCATTGTACTCTAGATGGTTGCCAGCAAGTACCTGTATGATGAAGGTGAGGAAGAAGAGGTTTTCAATGACGAGTGGGGAGCGGCTGGGAAACTGGACGTCCAAACCATCAACAACCTGGAGATGAGTTTCTTGAATGCCATTGTAAGTGACACTGTGTGTGTTCTCTATGTTTTCCTGTGTGTGTGATTGTTGGATAAAGTTTTTCACTCTGACTCTTGTGTTTTTATTTTCAAGGAGTGGAGCCTCTACACAGAGCCAAGGGACTTCTTTGATATACTCAGCCAGCTGGAAACCAGGTTTGCACAAATCTAAGTCTGACGTAAAGTTTATTTCTTATGAGTCTGTGGTAAATAGATGATTTTGGGCTGTTGGCAGCATTGCAGAGAAGCAAGGAATGAAACGTGGCTGGTTTACCTACACAGACCTGTGTGTGCTGCTGGATCACTCTGCATGGAGTCACGCCCTCGCTGCCATCTATCAGTACTTTCTAAAGGTTAGAAACCTGTTTTGACATGAATTGAAACCAGATAAAGAAAAATAGAGTCAAAACAGAGCAGGCCTTCAATGGAAAAAAAGGTTAATCAATTTCTCCTATCTTTGGTTTCAGGTATCCTGTATGCTCGGTCTGGTCTATCTAACCAGTGTAGCTGGTCTTATTGCTAGCAGCGCTGTGGTGCACCAGCTCAATTTGTCAAGAGATGACCAATCACTGCTTCCTCCAGTAAACGAAATCAGCTTCACCTTCATCCAGACTTCCAGTCTCAGTCCAGCCCGTTCCCTGCCCTGTTTTGTTCTGACCAACAAGTCTCTGAACAGTCACACTGGTTTGGTTGAAATCAGCCAACACCAAAGACAAAACGATTCCCCGCTGGTTTCTGCAAAAGGCTCGGTTTTGTGTCTCTGGGGTTCTCTCCTGGCCTCAGTGGGTCGAACACATCCTGGAAAAACGTCTGAATTGGAAACTGCCCAGTCCTGGCCTTCTTCCTCCTTCGACTGTTCTGGCTGTTTTGAAAACCTTCCTCATCTTCAGTGTGTACTGAGAAACACCTCGGCACTCCTTCACCACAACCCTGTTGGAAACCATCCCCAGTCAACACGGCTATCTTCCATGGAAGCAGCAGGATCAAGTCTGGACTCACAGTTTGAGGCGCTTCCAACAGTAGATCTGTCCCCCTGCCGTCCTGAGTTTCTGCTGCCTGTCAACAAATATCAAGCTCTGCTCATGCCTGGCTAGCGGCGTCCCCGTTTGTCATGCTGGAAACATCCCTGGAAACCGTAAAAGCTTTGTTTTCATGACTCCCCGTTGTCTCAGTCATGTTTTTAGAATACATATGTAACGTAAAGTGGCACTTTACGGGCGAAAATTCATTCATTTTATTACACAGTTCGTTGAAAAAATAAATCTGATGCAGCAGAGATTAATGCCCTCTAGTTTTATTTTTACAGATGATCTTAAAGGTGACAAAACTGCTTGTTTATATGGGATGACCAAGATTTGTTCTGAATGTCCTGAGTTATAAATGATAATTGTAAAGATGGTAACTGCTTGGGGGGGATCTTGTATGTGTTCTAAGGTTGCTAAGCATATCTACAAGTTAAAAGCTATCCAGTGAGTGCTTATTTTACTAACTTCATAAGGAGGAGGAACTAAGCCAGTTTAGGCTGTTTCCTAAGTTTTCACTTTGTGTACTCAGTGTTACTATTTGTTTTTCAATCAGTTAGGGGTCAGACTTTGGTCGAACATGTTCCAAGCACTGATTTTTGTACACCAAATAGGTTGGGTTTCTTCCTTGCAAACTTGATAAGGTTCACTTCATGCAGAAGAAGGTATCAGACTGGAAGTAGACTACTGAATAAAAGCTTTATCTGCAGATCAAAATGCACCTGACAGATTTCATAGCAATTAAATAGATCTTATTTGCTTTCTACAATATTTGGCATTTTCTTCTTTTTCTGCACCATATTTAATGTTGGTATTAGGATATGACAATCTTAAAGACGGTTTCCTGGAACCACGTTGAAGGTCAGTGTGGAAGATTTGGCCTCCGGGTTTTTGTAGCAGCTTTTTTTGCTTCTGTGTCCGACTCTTTAAAAGCCTAACTTAAGTGTTTTTTGTTTATGTGATCTGGAATTTGCACATTTTGTAGAAGAACACCACTTGTTTTTATTATTGCTGCTTTGTTGGCATTTAAACACCAGAGAAGAAGAAGAAAAAATATTTTTATGTGCATTTAAGCAAGAACTGGGAAAAACATTCAAGTTTTGGATTTGATACATTTTGGAGCAGAAAAACATTTAATTTTGTAAATGATGTAAAAAAGAAAAAGTGGATAAACTCAGAAATAATAAATGCTTTTCTTAAAGATATTTTTCTTTGTGTTCATATCCTTGAAATCCAACCCTAATCTTTCAATGTTTAGACTAAAACTGTATTTTGCTTTTTCATGTCTTTTTCTTTATTGCTCACAAATAATTAATATATTTAATAAAGTCTCAATAGTGATAGAAGCACAGATGAGAAAGAGAGGAACAATGAAAACGGTCATATATAGCGGAACTGATATCATCGGAATGTTTACCAATAATATTATTATCCCAAATTTTCTTATATTGTGCACCCCTAACTGGTCCAATTTTGTAAATATGGTTCTGGTGGTGTCTTTTTAAAGCTGGATATCTGCAGGGTTGAGAAATTCTTAAATACTTCCAGGTTCTCCATTTTATGTCCTTGCTTTTTATTAGGTTGCATCCTAAACTTCTAAGTTTAATACATCAACTTACTTAATTTAGTTGTTTGGCTAAGGATTTGGGATGTTATGCTGAAAACTACAAGGCCCATGATTCATGGTGGCAGACATAGAATTCTTAGCATTTTAAAATGGGTTTTCTGTATCTGGTACCAGCTTCATCCTCATAGGACTTTGGTATATCAAACAAAGTTTGGTTACAATACAGACTTCAGTAATTGAATAAAACCTGTTAGCAGCCATTATGAAGCTTAATGTGTAAAAATGAGTTAAAGTTGGGTTACTTAGATGTAAAAGCAATGCTGAAGCATGTGTAATAAGTAAATTATTATATGTATTTGACATATGTCTCAAATTTAATCAAAATGGTCCTTAGTTGAGATTACTGAATATGGCAGAAACTCTAAGGTCATGTTCCACCATTGTGAGGCAGCAATTTTATTTCACTTATTTGTGCAACCTTGCAGATACTGCACACTACAGTTACTGGCTTGGGCTTGCTTAAAAACAGTGAAGAGGATTGTAAAACAGGTTAAAATCTCCAACGCTCAATTGTAGAGAACTGTAGCAAAGAGTGGCATCTTGAGGTCTCCATAACCATGTGATTCTAACTACATAACAGGTGGCTGTTTGGTTTTCCTCTCTCCTACCATCACAAACATAAATGTATTAAGTCTGCTAAACACTACTGGGACTACTGGGCTGATGACACTAAATGAGTGACCTGATGCCCACTGGTAAGTAAGGTGGAGGATCTGTGATGCTGTGGGCCTGATTCTCTTCCACAGGCCTTGGGGACCCTATTATAGTGATGGAACTCTTAAACATCAAAAGATTTTAAGTAGAAATATGGTCAACAAATCTAGAGATATGATCCTCTGTGTGCTCCAAGCTTGTGAAATGTTATAAGTACTGTTTTGATGACCAGTAATGTTTTACAATGTATTTACAACAGTGGCACCAATAATTGTGGTACACGTGATTTCATGTTCTCAAAGATTTCAGTGTATGCTTAAGCTACTGCTATAAAAGATTAATTTATTAAAATGCTTTTTACACATCTTCACCAGGAAAGACAACATGTGTAGAAGGTCACTATGTCCTGAAAGACAATAAAGGCACAATAACTGTTGACAGACAAGAAGCAGATGTCTAGATTTGGGAGAAAACATACAGTCCCTCCCCTTGAATCTTTGCCAGCTTCCTTTTCCCCTCCCCTCCTCTGCCACCAGCACATACCACTCGCAAGCTCCTAATATAGACCCAACTGCTTTGTGGGAAAGGGTAACAAACCAAGCAGTCCCTGTCCAGACCTGTTTTTTTATGGACACGCAGGATAATGGAGCCTCTTTCACAGGTGAAATGTTACTTCTGTTTGGATATAATGTGGGGTGCTTTTGAAAATGATTATTTACAGAGGTTGTATTGTAAAGAATTTAGAAAATGTTTATTTTGTTGTAGTTGTCAGGTTCACCAGAGAACCCAACGATAAAGAAACAAGGTACTTTTACAAGGACTGCCATATTGCAATTGTGCATATGTGATTCAGGCATATGTATCTGTCTTGTTGCTAGCTGGTTTTTGTAGTCCTTCACATACTGCATGCATGCCTCTGCCTCCGTGCTGATTAGCTGCTGTGGGTTCTCCTAGAGGCTGATGCTACGGTCTACCTGAATTTCATGAAAAGTCACAGTTGCTATGATGCCATTCCTATCAGCTGCAAACTGGTCATATTTGATACAACACTACAGGTAAGAGTAGACTTTCCCAATCAAAATGCAAAGACAAAGGCTCCTCAAACTAACATATATAACAAACCCCTCCATCTTGCAAAGCGGGGATTGTTTGGCTACATTAAGATCGATGTGTCTAAAAAGTGCGTAAAGCTCAAAATCCTTATAATAGCTTTTAATTTCCAAATGGGAGGGGAATGGTGCACATTCTATTCCAAGGTAAATCATGACAAAAAACTTATCAAACCTTTTATCAATCTAGAAAAGGGGAGAAAGGAGAATATTACACTGTTATAAAACAGCAGTATCTGCCTGGTTCTGTATAAACTCAAACATTTACCATAAAACCTGAAAAATGCTTGATGCTTTCCCACGTGACACTGAACTAATATTTAGTTGTGTCACCGGTGTTTCTGAGATCTGCTTCACATCTGTGTTGCTTGAAGATGAGCTGGCTCCTGTGAACAGCTATTCCAGCCCAAAATGATTGGACAACATACCACAGTCACTCTGAATTTCTTGGCTTTACAGCAGAAACAGCACTTTTTGATGTAATCTCACATGTTTGCTAATGAAATAATATCCGAGGACTGAATTGGCCACTTCCAAACATTAATCTTTTTGATCTGGAACCGAGATGCTGCTCACTTACTGGTGGGGTTGTTGTCTTGTTGAAACATCCGTTTCGAGGACCTTTACTCAGATGAGACAACATGACACCTTTAAGGTTTTTTTGATTTATTCAAACTGATCTATTCTCCCTGGAGTACAATGTAAAGGCCTGACAGTACATTATGGGGTACATTTCCAAATGATCAAACAAGATAACTGGAATTAATTAAACCATAACTTGTCATTGACTTTCATGCTGTTATCTGTAAAGGTGAAAAAGGCTTTTTTTGCCCTGGTGGCAAATGGCTTGAGGGCTGCACCTCTATGGGACAGCAAGTTGCAGAGATTTGTAGGTAAGACGTGTGTTTCCTGTTCTAGATATGTTGTTTACCGCTGGTTTATGCAAGAATTGGGGTTAAAATCCTTTTATTCCACAGGCATGCTGACTATTACTGATTTCATCAACATCCTCCATTGTTATTACAAGTCACCAATGGTGAGCACAAATATACAGCAGTTTAACTTCAGCAACTCAATTGAGGTCAGTGCTGATGGAGGTCCTGTTTTACACTGGGAAGAGAGGGATAAAGAGGGGTCTTGAACCTATTTTAACATGTAAACTATATTATATATGTATTATTATTATTTTGTTGGTTGTTTTGTGTAAGCTCAGGTAGATGCTCTCATATCTTTTGTCACCGGCTCTACACCAAAAAGTTGCTGATCTGAAATCTGTTGATGGATAACATCAGCACTTCACTGATTTCATGGATGTATGCGCTAAATGCTATAGAACCAGAGTTAACATGAGATGCTATCATAATTTCTGATTTATCTGTTCTGTTTTTCTCCCACAGGTCCAAATGTATGGGCTGGAGAGCCATAAGATTGAAACATGGAGAGGTGATTCCCTTCAAAGTAAATAACAACTGCTAACAACATTATCTTGAAGCTAAAATCTCAATGAATGTCAATTTAAGTTCTCCCTGTTCTCCAATCTAGATGTGTACTTCAAGTCTCCAACTCAGTTCCTCATCAGTATTTCTCCACAGGCCAGGTTAATAAAGAAACATGTGTTAGTGTACATTCTCACAGATTTTTCTGCAAAGCATTAAATTCCTCTGGTATCTCTGCTTTTCCTGTTGCAGCCTCTTTGATGCCATCTATTCCTTACTCAGATACAAAATCCACAGGCTGCCTGTCATCGACCCAGATTCTGGAAATGTTCTGCACATTCTGACTCACAAGCGAATCCTCAAGTTCCTGCACATATTTGTGAGTTAGCTTTTTCTGACATATTGTGTCCACCATCTTCAGCTACAGTGCTGTGAAAAAAGTATGTTTTCTCCCTTGCAAATTGCTTCTGTTTTCATTTCTAGTTTAATTTTAATGTTTCAGATCATCAAAAAAAAATGTTATATCACAAAAAGAAAACCTGAAAAACAAACAAGAAGCAGCGTTCAAATGCTGATTTTATTTACTAAGGGAAATAGCTGTCTGGCCAACTCTTCGTTGCAAAATAGTTTTAGTTAAGCAACACTAGAGAGTTTTTGAGCATCACCACTGCCTATCAATAGGTTTAGGTCTGGACTTTGACTAGGCCTAGGCTCATAAACCTTAATTTTGTTGTTTTGAGCCATTGTCCTGCTACCTAATCTAAGTAAAATTCAGATTAGGGTCCCAAACTGCTGCCTGGACATAGAGCAGAATTCATAGTTCCTTCAATTACAGCAAGCTGCCCATGTCCTGGAACAGCAAAGCAGCCCCAGATCATCATACTATCACCAAGAGTTATAACTGTTGTATGATGGTCTTTTCCTGAAATGCAGTTAGTTTTAAACCACATGTAACGGCACAAACACCTTCCAAACTTAATCGGTTTTTAGAATATTATATATATAACTGAATATATAACTCTTGAGGCTCATCAGGTTATCTTTAAGCAAATGTAAGAGAGACCTTTATGTTATTTTTTGTCATGAACTCTGACCTTAACTGAGGGAAGTGAGGTCTTTAGACGTTCTGGATTCTTGTGTGACCTCCTGGATGAGTTGTCCATTAGCTCTTGGACTAATTTAGGTAACCACTCCTGTGAAGGTTGATCACTGCTCTGTGTTTTCTCCAGTAATGGATAATTGATCTTACTGTGGTTCACTTGACTCACAAAGCCTTAGAGATGATTTTGTAGCCCTTTTCAGATACATGTCAATGACTTCTCATCTGTTTTTGATTTTCTTTAGATCAGGACATGGTGTGTTGCTTTTTGAGAACGTTTTACCTGCTTCTAGTTGTCAGACAGGTTTTATTTTGAAAGGACTGGCACTTGTCAGGACTGGGTGTGGCTGGTGATATGAAACTCAACAGGACCAGGGGAAATCTGTTTGGGTAGTAACACTTTTTTACAGCACTGTACTTTATATTTTCTGAAATAATTATTTTTAGGGAAAAAATGTGCCCATACCTGCATTTCTCAAGAAGCCGGTTCAGGAACTGGGCATAGGAACGTTCAGGAACATTGCTACAGTCCACCAAACAGCAACGCTTTATGAAGCCCTGTCCATATTTGTGGAGAGGCGAGTGTCAGCACTCCCAGTGGTGGATGAGCAAAGTATGCTTTTTAAAGCCAACATTATAATCTCACTGATTTTATCAGCACTTTAGACCGTATCAACATTCAGCTGTTTGTTTTCTCAGGCAAAGTGGTGGCACTCTACTCAAGATTTGATGTCATTGTAAGTACAGCAGAGAGGATCTGATCCAACATGCCTGTTATTTGTCCTTCCATACCAAAGAGCATTGTTTGCTGACCTTCTGAGGGATTTTGTTTTTTTCCATAATAGAATCTGGCAGCCGAGAAGACCTATAACAACCTGGACATGACGATGCAGGAAGCCACTTGCAGACGCACATGTTGTGTTGAGGGCGTGATCAAGTGCTATCCACATGAATCTTTAGAAGTGGTCATAGATCGAATAGTTAAAACTGAGGTTGGTGTATTTCTAGTACTTGTTTGAGTTGTTTTGTAAACAAATCAGGAGATCAGGTATGAAAGAAACGTTTTCTTCTTGCAGGTCCATCGGCTGGTCCTGGTGGACAGATCTGACGTTGTGAAGGGCATTATCTCTCTGTCTGATCTGCTGCAGGCTTTGGTCCTCACGCCTGCAGGCATCGATGCTCTTCTGTCCTAGGAGGAAATCACGGAGGTTTCTCTCTTCTGCTTTACTCCCTGTGCAGGCTTGATGTCTGTCAATGTGCAGAGGCAGGTAGGCTCTTAAGCTTTTCAACACCCTTCTTCCCTTAACAACCCTCCACCATCTTGTCTAGTTACCATAACCATGGTGCTTATTGTTATTCAGCTCCCTGATATCCCTAAATAAGGTCCAGTGCAGCCAGTTCCTTTCAGAAGTCATCTAATAAGTAAACAGAGTCCACCTCTGTGAAATTCAATCTCAGTATAAATCCAGCTGTTCTGTGAAGGTCTGAGGGGATAGTTAGAGAACATAAGAGAACAAACGACATCATTTGTGATGCAATGTGTGACAGAAACTATCAAGGTACATCACCCTGAACACACTAACTCTGAGATGAGACATGGTGTTGCCAGCATCATGCTATGGAGATGCTTTTCTTCAACAGGTACAGAGAAGCCGGATAGAGTTGATGGGAAAAAAAGATGAAGTTAAAAGAGAGAAAAGCCTGGAAGAAAACCTCTTAGGAACTACAAAGGAGGTTCACCTTCCGGGATGAAAACAGCCATGTAAACACACAGCCAGACCCACAGAGGAATGGTTTAAATCAGTGTTGGAATGGCCCAGTCAAAGTCCAGACCAAAATGAATTGAGAATCTGCAACAAGGATTGAAAATGACTGTTCACAGGCACTCTTTATTCAGTCTTACAGTCTTACAGTTATTTTACAAAAATGGCCAAAAAAACTGAGGGCACTCGATGCACAAAGAGGACAGAGACTGACCTGAAAGACTTGTAGCTGTAATTGCACTGAAAAGTTGCTCTGCAAGGTATTAATTCACATACTATCCAAGTTTTTTCTAATTACTAATAGAGTGACTTCAAAAGGCCAAAGAGTTGCATTGGATTTTATTTAGGGGTATGAGATTAAAGTGGGCTGAATTAAATTGTACGCCTCACTTTCTAGATTTTTGTTTGTAAATCAACTGCAAAACCAAGCATAATCTTCCTTACAAATCACCATTATGCAATACTTTGTGTTGTTCTGTCTCATAAAAGTCCCAATACAATACAGTGAAGTCTGCGTTTGTAATGTGAAAAATATGAAAAGGGTTAGGGGGTATGAAAACCTTGGGGATGTACTGCATACAATACGCTATCTTGATTTGATTTTGTGTCTAACAGGAGACTAACAGGAGAGCTGGCGTAAGGATGGCAGATTTCCAGGCTGTGCGGTGTACAGTTAGATGAAAAGTATCTACAATCAGCGTGTTTTTCACATCTGGAAAGATGACCTCACGATTGCTCCTCAGAGGCCCTCCACACTGACTCCGTTTGCACAACTTGATCAATACGTTTACTCACCATAATCCTCTGTATTTGCAATAAATACATGTGAACAGATGCAGATGTGTTTTTATTGAACGGTCTTCTTGAAATGTACACACTGACTCATTGCTTTGTGATAAACGTCTACACACAACCAGCAGGAACTGAAACCTCATGGTGCCACACTCTTGCTTTCTTTAACCCACTCACCTTCCTCGACGAACAGTAAACAAGGAACACGTGACCAATTTTTTTTCCTTATCTGTGCCTCCGTCCATCTGTGCGCCCACTATCAGGACGTCAAGTTGAAATCATAAGGAACGACAGCGGAAGTAGACGCTCTTTTGCAAATATGATCATTACTGTGGTAATTAAATGAAATACAAAGTTAACGATCAATTGACTTGAATGAATACTACTTTTTGACATTAAATAAAGCAATTAATAAGCAGTTGGTAGCGTTGCAGCCTTGCAATAAGAAGGTCCTGGGTTAAAATCTTGGCCTGGGCTCTTTCTGCATGGAGTCTCCATGTTCTTCTTGAGTAAGTGTGGGTTCTCCCCGGGTACTCTGACTTCCTCACATAGTCCAAAAAATTATGATGATTATTATGTTAATTTGAATACTCTAAAATGCCCTTTGGCATGACAATGTGTGTGCATGGTTGTTTGTCCTGTGTGTCGCTGTGTTGTCCTGTTGGCTGGGTTCAAAAATAAATTAATAAACAAATAACTCTACCTATATGTTTGCGGGTTTTATTTGACTGTTTAATCCTTGAATTTGTAAAGCGTTTTATTTTTAGCATTTCGCTAATCCTCTAATCTTAGACTGGAGCAGAAACTTTTTTTTTTTTAGTTTAGTGTCTTTTAATTTGAAAGAGGTAACCGGAAGCTGCAGCTATGCTACACCATGTCTTGACTTAGATCGCTCCATATACCCCGTCATCTCCAAAACAACATAACAAAAGTAGGGGAAAACATGGCAAGCGGCGAGGGGGCCACAAAAAGCCCCTTGGTAACCTCCTCTTCGGTCGGCTTGGAGGATCTCTTCCCTTCCGGGACGTCGGAGCAGGCGTGCGGGGACGGGAACCCGGAGCTCGACCGCTTGCGGGAGCGTCTCCAAGCTTGGTTATCGCAGTACGAGCCCCTGCTGCTGTGGTTGCAGAGGTTGCTGGTCTGGGAGAGGCCGCTGTATAGCATCTCAGCCGGCCTGACACTCAACACTTTATTCTGGTAACCAATGAGTTTGTGTTTATTCACGTTTCGGCAATAAAACGGCTTTTAAGCGAATTTAAGCCGATGTCAGCGAGGATAGCACGTATAAATGTCAGGTGAAGTTAGCTAATCCCTCGTCTTTAGCCTAATGCTAACGTAGCCTGTAATTTAAATACAGTTAGCACTGAAAGCTTTAGCCATGCCTGTTACGGAAACACGTTGTTGAGTAAATAAACAAGCAGTTATTTTCAGCTGAAACACCTGCTACAGTTCAAACAGACATGAATTGTCATGCTGGGTATCGGAGCTGTTGACCAGCTGTCAGTGTCAGACTCGCTGTCTAATAGCATTGAACTCCGAGACCATAAACGCATCAGCAAGTTATAACGCCTGTTGGACCTCTTTTTGGCTCCACAGGCTACTGTCGTCCACCTCCCTGCGGCCCCTGTTCCTGCTGAGTGTGTCCCTGCTGGGCCTGATGCTGCTGGAGAGATGGAAGTCCAAGTTACCCATCATTACAGGTGAGGCCAGGCCTTCCACTGAGCAGCATGCAACTTATTTCTGACAGCCTTTCTGATCAGGTTCTCTAATTATTATAACTTCGCAATATATAGTTATGTACAATCTTGCATTTACAAAGGACTGCCTGGATGCAGTGTATGGTAGTCTAAAATATCTAGGGTTCACAGCAGCTTTACTC
Organism: Crenichthys baileyi; assembly: GCA_036173005.1. Classification (NCBI taxonomy): domain Eukaryota; kingdom Metazoa; phylum Chordata; class Actinopteri; order Cyprinodontiformes; family Goodeidae; genus Crenichthys; species Crenichthys baileyi. The sequence continues at coordinate 194,951 of JAHHUM010001575.1, forward strand.
CACAAGCCAGTAATATATCTCGGCAGTCGTCAGTTAATTTACTGGCAATAGTCATTTTATTTGCTACTGCTCAATATATTTTGACCATTAAAAACAGTGACAGATATTTCGATATATTATGCTCTAAAACAAAAGTGTGCTCTGCATAACTCTATGTCAACCCAAGACCAAAAAATATGGTGATTCATCCAGTGATCAGGAGGAAGTTAGGAGAACAATCTAAGGATAATAGCTTAGAGACGTAACAAACCAGCACCCTATAAATAGATTTTAAAGCGCCTGTACATTCACCACAGTGGGGAATAATCGCTTATAACCAAAACCTCTGTTTAAAATCACTAAAATCTTAGAAGCATTGATGTTACATGTTGCCTTCTCTGATCCAGCAATGTTGCTCTGCCCTGCTGTGTCACAAGAATACTTTGTATTTTTTTATTTATATAAAAAAAAAATATATAAATTATTTATATATAGAAATGCATATGATGCATTTATAGACTGTGAAGAGTCTATAAATGCAAATTCTTTGATGCATTTGTTGAATAGAAAAAAATATATCGTTATTTGACTTCCTGATGACCAATCAGATTCTGATCATTGGTCAAATAATTGGTGAATCACCATGTTTAAAACACTGTGATGCTATTCTGAAGTTTACTCTTATTTTTTACAATATTTTATTATAATTGACCATTTGCAACTGAATTTGTTTAGTATTTTTATGGTTGATTTTGTTTTTTGGTTTATATTACAATACTGTGCCCAGATTTTCTCTTTATTTACACCATTTTAATTGCCTTCATATGTCTCATTTTTGTTTTGTTTTTTTAATGATTGATCAAACAGTGCATCATATCATGTACTGTGGTCCTGAGCTCCGGAAAGACGCATCAAAAACCTTGTCTAAAGTATTCCGACATTGTGATTTCCTATAAAAATAAAAAATGTAGTTTGATTTAACTTTGAAATGCAATTACTGCTTATTATCTGTTGCTAATTTTTGGTTTGTTTCTTTTTTTTTCCTACAGTCCAACATGCAGAGGCTGAACCTTTACAAAGGTTTGCTTAAAATAAACCTGATTTATTTTTATAGGTTCTTTAAAAAATAAACTTTTTTATCATAAAAGCATCTGTGAAAGTCTTATGTCTGTCTGATCACATGTTCCTTGTGTAAAACTTGTCCCATCTCTTGTCTGCATGAACATTTTCAGGTGCATGTTGAGGCAGATTTATTTGCTCCACAAGTTTTAATTTTCTCTCTTTGTGCATGCCTTCTTTTTTCAATGAAAGCCAAACTTTGAGTACGGAGCACCATCTGCTCAGTGTTCCTGAGCTCAGCCACCACCTCGCTGAGAGCTACCTGACCTGCTGCCTGTATCTGCAGGAGATGCTGCAGTACAAACACAGGAACCATGGAAGGGTACGCACAGACAATTTATTTAACCAAGGAAGACTTCATAAACAATACCAATAATATGTTGTTTGTAAAACCTGTTTTCTGGTTCCCAGTTTTGCTCAATGATGTGCAGTGGCTGTTTTGTGCTCGCTTTGGTTGGACATTATGTGCCAGGAATCATGATTTCATATATTATAGGTGAGTCATTTTGTGTCTAATTGACATGCAGAAACAGCGTTTGCTGTCTGGTTGTCGTGACAAACACTGTGCTGAATAATGAGTAAATGCAGCATTAATGTGATCCTATTAATCAAGATGTTGAGTTGGGATTTAAACAGTAGAGCTTTGAATCTGCTGTTTTAATTTCAACCCTTGTACAGATGTGTGAAAACCCTTGAAAATAATAATTTTTTATAGAAGCGCTCTAAAAAATGAATTCCACTTTAAGAAATTATTATTTTTAATTTAATGACTGGTGCCACATTTAACGTCAACTCTCTCAACTCGCCAGTCGCCTTTACTTGCTCATATCTACATTCAGAGCAATAATTAACGTTTGTTAAAGTATTCTTGGACTTTAACTGGAAGCATGTAGTCACATGAGCCCAAGTTTCAGCTTTTGAGCAACAAACACAGGATGAATGTGTGGAAATGCGCCCCATGTCCGCTATTTACTGAAGAATGTGTGATGCTGTGGCCCTGTTTGTCTTTCAAAGGCCCTGAGAACTTTGTTAGACTGCATAGCATCATTAACTTTTTGAAATAACACCACATTTCTAAGAGATATTTAATGGCTTCTGTCAGAAACTTCTGTCATTTTTGGGTCCTGGGCCGGATAATGATGCAAAACATACGGCCAGATCGGATAGGATTATACAAACTGCTTCCATGGCCATCTCAGTCACCAAACTTACATCTTGTTGGAAACTTAAAGGGTGAGCTAAAGAGATTAGATTAGAAGTTGTTTTTTTTTCTAAATCTATTGTTGCTGCAATAAAAAAAGGAATTTACTTTAAGGCTGTTTACTCGGCTTCACCAGGGGTGGCGATAAATGCAGAGGGTGCGGTTGGCCTTTTGCCTGTTTGTTTGCAGCATCGTGCTTTAATAAATCTGAATAGAGAGCCATTTCTTTAAGCTGTCCGTGCTTTCTTTATGTGAATATTTTCAGCCCTAAGCGTGCTGCTGTGGCCCTTGGTGGTGTATCATGAGCTGATTCAGAGGATGTACACCGGCTTGGAGCCAATCCTGATGAAGCTGGACTATAGCATGAAGGCCGATACTGAGCACCGCAAGCACGACAAGAGGAGTGAGTGTTCGTCACAATGACACAGATAAATTTAAAGGGGACATATCATGCAAAATCCACTTTTTTAGCCTTAATATGTATTTTGTTGTGTACTTGGAGTAAGCTGCAAATAACGCAACTTACCGCTAATGTTGTTGATATGACATCCTGACCATTGTTCTGATGGCAGTAGCATTGTGCCTCCTGCTTATGTTACTGCTGTGTGCTGCTTTTAGCTCCTTGAGGACATAACCATACTGAGTGTTTTTAATAGTGCTATTACACAAACAGTTTTGCATGTTTTCTGCGGCGCTAGATAATTATTATCAAACTACAAAAATGGCCGAACGGGTTAAAGTGCAGCACTCTTTGACCTCGAGGGGGGGGGATATGAAGTGCCTCAATAGCATTTAAAGAGACGGCACCTAAACGAGTTGCTCTCAGATGCACCTCAGAACAGGAGCAAAAGAGGAACCTGCGCAGCTACAATAACGAGGAATTTAGACCAAAGCCTTGCAGTTCCACTTTTTATAGACCACAACTGAATGATTTAAGGGTAAAAACGAAGGAATTAAAAGCATGATATGTCTCCTTTAAGAGCTAATTTCTGTTAATTTACTGTTCTGCTAAAACTGCACGCATGTGATTTATGTTATTTATGTGTATAAATACTTTTCACAGAAATGAAGAAGGAGATAGAGGAGGGGGATGAGCCCAGAGCAGAAACAGAAAGTGAGAGCGAGGAGGAGGAGGAATTGTCCTGCTTTGCTCCAACGGTATGGACACTTACCCAGTACTGCACAAAGAGTATACATTAGTCAGTGTGTGCATTGCTTTAAATACTGGGACTGCTAAAGGAAGGAGGGGAGCTTGGATATATTGTGTGCTGAGATCAGCACTAAGCTCTATGAATGCAGTGTTAATGTAATGAAACTCTGAGCTGGGCTTATATTTCAAGTACTACCACATTCCTGCAGTGCAGCTGGAAGATGCAAAAAAAAGGTTTTGTATTCAGTCACAGGATTATTTCTTGATCCGGTTAATAGTTGTACTGGGGTGAAATGTAAGGTGCATTTTTAAATGGGTTCGGGTCCCATCTGGTCCCTGATGTTGCAGCTGGCCATTACCATTTTTTTGTCTCTTCTTTCCATCAAATGTTTAAGGCAAAGAGGAGATTTACTTTTAAAGGTGCATATATATATTTTCTTCCCATGTGTAAATTGAATACATTTGTGCTTTCATCAGGTTGATGTGAAAACTACAGCTCTGGCGATGGCCATCACAGACTCTGAACTGTCAGATGAAGAGGCATCTATACTGGAGAGTGGAGGGTTCCCAGTATCTAGAGCCACCACACCTCAACTGGCCGACTTCTCTGAAGGTAAATCGTAAATCTGACTCATCACAGTTTAGCATGCTTAGATTTATGCCAAAATAGGAGCTATCACTTGCTTCTAAGGAGGAACTAAGATTAGGTTCGTTGGCTTCTAGTATAAGTCGCGAGAGAAGGATAATGTTCTGCTGCACTTCTCTGTTCCAGACTTGGACCAACAGAGTTTCCACAGCGACCCGGAGGAGGCCTATCTGCGGGATCTGCCCGACTTCCCCTCTGTTGAGGAGTTCCCTTCCATAGAGCACAGCTTGCTTCACTTTCCTCTACGAGGTCCGGGCCAGGGAGATGGAGCCCAGGCTCAGTCGGAGAAGGAACCGCTGAGCCCTGCCACCCTCCTCATCCAGCACCTTGCATCACCTCTGCACTTTGTAAACACGCATTTCAATGGACACGGACGGCCACCTGGGGGCGAAGAGGGCGCTCTCCCTTCTATGGGCGTAAGGGAGGAATCACAGGTAGGAGAGCAGAAGGCAGCGGCAGTGAATCAGGGCACGCAGCGCTCCTTAGAGGCTTTGAGCGAGGAGATAGTGAGCACGGCCATCTCCACTGTCGTGCAGAACACTCTTTCGGCACTGCTGCGTTCCAGCGAGGCCAGCGAGGAGCCCACCCTGGCCGAGTTCCTCCCGACTGAAACCCTACCAGGCGCTCTGGAATCACCCACCCAATCTTCCGACACCGCTGACACTACAGTAGGAGCGCTGGAGCCTGACAGAGACCTGGAGGAGGGGCCTACGACGGAAAGCGGCGCTGGCGAAGAGTACCCGGATGACACTCTAGTTCCGACAGAGGAAGAGGACTTTGAGCTTTTGGACCAAAGTGAACTGGAGCAGGTGGATGAGGGCCTGGACAGAGAGGTGGGGGAAGCAGCTCCAGCTCCAGACGCACCTCAACAACCACAGTCATAGCCCCTGGTCCCCACTTTCCATCTGCTTTTGTTTGTTTTTACTTGTACGTTAAACCTACATCATATCCATACATACCCCTATATATAGTTATATCTGTTTAATGGTGTGGCGGAGAGAAGGTGATGGGACGTGAGCTATTTCAAGATTCTTCTTAGGTTTGACATCTGATTTGCTCCCAGTCCATCAGGCGGCACTGAGCAAAACAAAACTTTACTGTACCTTTTTAAAGGGACATATAGGAGCTGCCTGTTCTAACTTGTGGTGTCAGCTTCATTCATAGAAAGTCAAATTCCACTCTTTTTATTACTTTCTTATCCTTTAATTTGCAAATTAAAAGCTGGCCATCCTCTGTTCTTACAGATGTGTAACAATGGGGAAAAAAGCTCATGGCCAGCCAGCAGTTTTTAGAAAAGTCAGAAATTAACTTCAAGTTTGTAAATTTTCCCTTTGATATACAGTGCCAGTCAGAGGTTTACTCATCATGGGAAAAACATTTTTTAAGCATAAAACGATAATATTTTGTTGTTTTGTCTTTGTTTAATGAGGATTGGGTGCAGAATTTTAATATTTTGTAGATTTTCTCTAATCCACTGGATCAAAATTATACAAAAGCGCACAAATACACATACGTCCTTTTTTCTGATTTAAAATTTTTTTTTGCTAATTGTCTTGGGAGAAATACATCAAAAATAGCTCCTGCCCGGCCAGGTTCTAGTTTTATATCTTATTTTTGTCATCAGTATAGCCGAAAATGATAAACCAGATGCTTACATTGGATTGTAGTTATGTAAATACACAACATCACTTTGTTTAATGTTTATAAATAGTTCTTTGGGGGATATTTTAAACATTTTAGTCTTCTGTCATCCTCATGGGGGTGTTCCTCCTCACCTCCACCTGGCCTTACGTACTACGCTCAGATAGTTGGATAAATGTCCCTCACAAAGCTGCACCTTGACTACATGTTATTCTCACCTCCAGGCGTCTGGTATACGTCTTTTATTTGGCCACTCTTCCAATCACAAATAGCAGAATTAGCTTAATTTGGCTAGTTTCTTGACACACACACACACGTATTTAAAGCTTAGTCTATAAATGTTCAATATGGTTGATTCTAGAAGCATAATGCTGGTCTGCTTTATCCATTACAAAACCAGTTTGGATCCAGTTGTGTCAAAGGTTAAAGGTCTTGCCGTCAGTCCTGTCTTCATTATTTCATCCACTTTTGCCATCCACCAGTGCTAGTGGCAATGAAACCACATAACATGATACTGCCGCCGCCATACCTGCCAGTTGGTACAGTGTTTTTAAGAGTGAAAGCCTCACTCATGTTTGACGTCTCCAAACATACTTCTTCTCACAGGGGCCAAACATCTGAGTCTTTCTCATCTGATCATGAAACGTTTGTCCATGTGGGCAGCTGCAAGTTTGAGTCACGCTTGAAGGTGTTTATTTTAGAGCAGGTGATACTTTCTTCCCTCTCGGTTTATGGCGGGGTGAAACGTACTTCACTATGGACAATGGTGCTGGCTTTTCACAAAGTTTCCAGTTTGCAATAGGCTTGAGTCTTGATGGTTTTTTGGTTGTTCCTGAAAATGCTAAGTCATTTCATTTCATCTGTGCAGGACAGTCTTGGTTAGGTGGTTGAAAATTTGACAAAATCGGGCGTTCTGACAGAATGATGATCCAGAAGGCAGGTCCAAACTGGTTTTGGAATGAATAAGGCCGGTTGACAAATGAAAACGCATGTACTAATTTAATTCCAGGAAACCAACCAGTTTTCTGATGAGTGCTAAAATGTCGAATCAGAATTGTGCCAAAAGCTTCTTGATCCCTACAAAAAGCTTTCTACGGAACATTTCCCCAAATATTAGTTGGCCTCTATCAATATATCTTAACCTATAGGTATAGTTTGGACCCTGTGTGGAAAAGAGAAAATCCATGATGAGTGTATGTAAACATCTGACCCTAAACTGTCGAGCAAAAATGTGTCCCCTCTAAATACACACGTTGTATCGCGAATCATCAGTGTGGCCCGTACAGTAGAAGATTGTGTTTCCTCCTGATGTTTGAGGCAGAACTTGAATGAAGGGTTTATGGAGGCGTCAGTTATAGTTGTGGTTGCATGGTGGTCAGAATCTGGGTTCTGATGGGCCCAATAAACCTAAATACAGTAATAACGCTTCAGCTCACTGACTGAATCCGTCAGAGCAGAAAGTAAAATGATGGATTTATAAAACTATTAATATATGTTATAAATTATTTAAATTAATAGCCAGCTGGTTAAAAAAAGGAAGACTGAAAGTTTATTTTTGTCTTTTTGGCTACTTTAATGATTGTATATAGGTGTCTTAATGACACGATGTACATCCAGGTGTAAATTGTAGGAAAATAACAGAAATCCCTCACTGAACCTGCGTTTTAGTTTTAAAAATATATATTTTCAGTGACTTACAGCTTTGACATTATTGGATGTTAAGAATAAAGAACTGATACACACAAGTGACTTTCCTGCAAGGTGAAAAGGAAGAATGATATAATCAGTTCTACGTTTGTATTGTCATCTGTGCATCATTGGTCCATTTGTGACTGAATTTTCTCCTGATCTAAAAATAAAGTTATATAGGCTCTCCATGTGTATAGCTGTTGCTGGAGTATGTATATTCCCCTTGTTCTTTACTGTTCATGCATGCAGTGCATCACACGTAGGAATATTTGGGGGGGGGGGGGGTTTCCAAAAGGCTAAATCTCTTTACAATTGGCTCAGAAATGATTGAATCTGTATGGAGGGGCCTTCTCCGCTGTTATAAACCACTCAGCATCCGACTCTCAGGTTGTACAAAGCAAACGTAACACACAGCAGAATATGTATGCTCTTACCAAACCAGTCGTAGTGCATTGTATTTCTACTAACCTCTGATCTGTACCCCTCCCCCCAGTTGCTAATAGTGTAGAAATGCAAAACAAAAAAAAGGTGGAAAGTGTATTTTCTGCATGTAAAAACAGCACTCTCTTCAAGTTCTCCTTGTCTACAGACAAAGTACTGCACAAGTTGTGATGTAAAAAAACAAGCCCTTGAATGCTTCAGGCGAAGAGAGGTTCGGTTTGTTTCATATTTTGTTACTAATGTTGGGAATAAAAGTTGAATGTTTAAAGACTACCATCTGGAAATAGAGATGGGTTGGTAAAGTGTGTGATTAACAGAAACATTTGTGTTCAGGAGTTGTTTTATGCTTAAATACTACTATAAAAACTGTCTTTTAATGAATCAAACAATCCTGAGAACAAAAAAGAACATATTTTCTAATTGTTCCTTTTTTCCACAAAGTTGTCAGATCTTTTACGTCTAAATATACAAAACTGTCATGGACAATTTTTTGCAAAGCAAAGGATTTGTTGATGTTAAACGTGGTAAAATAAAAATACAACTCGTCTGAAAAGAATAAAAGGACAAACTGAAACAAAGAGGCTTAAGGATGGAAAAAAGCAAAGCTTTATTATATTTTTGAGCTGTATGTAGTTTCTATACAGTCCCTGTGTTTGAGATGGGGTTTATTCAGGAGTATGTGCTTTACTTTGTTTTAGGTGCTTTGTTGTGACAAACCTGCTGCAGTTCTTTTGCACAACGCTTGAGTTCCTCCTGAAGCTTCTTGTCAACAGTCACATCCTGCAGAACAGACCATTTGCCATCCATAAATGTAACTGGAACTGAGAGGATGATGCCATCTGGGAGATTGAACAAGCCTAAGTACAAACGTCGTAAAAGTATTTATATTAATGCATGTTTCGATTTATTGCTACTTAAATCTCTGTACTGGGTCCTAACCTGTGCAAAGTACACCAACTGAAAAGACCTCATCTTGACCATAAGCACCATGCCAAGCCTTCATTACTCTGAGGATGCCATTGGTGGCTGATATTGCAGCTGCATGGCCGGTCTTTGAAACCACAACCGCACGCTGAAGCCGAACCTGTTGTTGAAATTCTGTTTCCAGCCATTTCCTGGAATAAAGGAGGTTATTGCCTGTCATTACGCTACACAGTACACAGTGTATGGGATAATTCAGGGCAGATTGCAGGCTCAGATGTATTGTCCTATCCTTGTTTGCACAGACTGAAGCCTGTCTCATTTTTAGCTTTGTAATCTGATAATTTGCAGATATGAGCCCTGGAAAAGGTCCAGCTGGGTGAAATTAATAACTATAAAGGCTGAACATACCTGCTATAGTGTCAGATGTAGGACAGTACAGGTGCATCTCAGTAAATTAGAATTCCATTCCAAAAGTTAATTTTGTTCAGTATTTTAGAGTGATATATTTCAGGAGATCATTTCAGGTAATTTAGATGATTATGCCTTACTGCTAATGAAACCCTAAAAACCCATACTTTTTCTCATTGGGATTTAAGTCAGGTCAATTTGCTAGCCAGTCAAGCACAGCATGGTCAGTAAACCAGCTATTGCACCGTTTCTCCCACATTTTTTCCTTCCATTCAACCTTTCTATAATATGGTTAAACACAGCACTATGAACAGCCAGCATCTACAACAATGACCGTTTATGGCTTATCCTCATTGGGGACTCCAGAAGGTCCACAAAAGGGCAAACATGACTGTCTGCTGGACAACTGTCTGGTCACCAATCATCCCAGTGATTGTGTAGACCATAATATGGTCAAAAATCCTTTCTTTTTTTGTGAAATATTCCAATTCTGTGAGAAGTTAAAATTTGGGTTTTCGTGACCCGTAAGCCACAATCATCAAAAATAACAGAAACACTTGAGCATTTCACTGTGTGTTCTGAAACTACATAATGTGTCAGTTAATTGAATTAAGATGCAGTTAAACACACCGAAGTAGCTACAACCTTAAAATGTCAAACAAACCTGTCATGTAAAATCTGAAGGACTGACTGGGGAAAGGAAGCTGGTCCCCTGATTGCCCCTCGATAGTTGAAAACCTTTGCCCTCTGCAGGTCAATGATAAAACTGCCACTGATGTTCCCCCACACGATGACATCTGTGACATCTACAGCAGAAGACCAAATGATGATTACTCTCTCTTTTAAGATGCAGAACAAATACAAGCGAAAGGATTAAGAGTAGATACCTGATGGCCTCACTCTCATCTTCTTTGCAAGCACAGCTCTGGCTTCATTCTCCAGCTGTGTTGCTATGGCAACAAACTGGTGGCTGCTGATTGAAGGTGCATTCTCCACAAGCAGTGAACATCTCAGGTTGACAAAAGAGTCCCCAGACACTATCACCTTGACCTGTTTGTTGGCCCGTCCATCGATGAGGTGCCCATACTCTCTGTAGTGCTCTGTTGTAACTCTCAGCTTGGTCTCATTTCCTGCATCATTTCTGAAATCATCCAACAGAAGGATGATGCTTGCTTCATGGAAAGCCTGATCCAGATCTGTGTGAACTATCACCTGCAAATTCACTTTGTTTAAATAAAATTTGAAATGTTGTAGGTAAAGTTACGTTAAAGTGATGTACCTGAAGGGGCACACTGGGCGCCAGGTCTTCAACATCCATCTTCAGCCTCTGCATTTCTTCTTCATCCCCCTCCAGGTCCAGCAGATGGAGTGCAACAGCCGCAGCTTTAGGAAACACCTCAGCGGACAGCAGGCATGGGATCAAGATTTGGCATGTTAAACTGAGAGCACTGCAAAGATATGAGGAATATCAAAGCAAATTGTAGGGCATTTTCATTAGAAATATTCATCCTAACTTACCCTGTGATCCAAACATGAAGGGGCTGAATTAGACCGATACAATGTCGTTCTTCAGCAGTGAGGCTTGATTGTGTTTCCAGATTCTCTGCTGCAATTCTCTGCATCACATCTGTGGACATGTCTGATGTGATGCCATAGTACTCCTAAACGACAAGCAGTTAAAACAGTTGGAACTCAGAAGTGATATGAGCTCCGCTTAGATGTTTCCACTGTCAGTGGTGATTTGGGGAGCCACATCATCTACTGGTGGTGGTCATCTGGGTTTTAACAAGTCATTCACCACCTTTGAATGACTCAAAATACCCCAACCCTACCAATATCACTGGTTATCAAACACTAGATATGCCATAGGTCATCAATAAAATGAATTTTATTCGAGGTTTAAACCACCCTTAAAAAGAAGAGATTTCTATAACAAAAATGAATGCTGAACAAACCAAAAAAAAATCCTAAGGTATTTATCTAGTTCTACTTTACAGGCTAAAGGTCACTTGTATGTTTATATCTTTAAGCATACCATCATGACTTAGGTTGTTTCACCTAAGCATTTTAAACATGTTATAATTACATTAAATACTCGTACTCGTACTCGTCGTCTTCCGCTTATCCGGGACCGGGTCGCGGGGGCAGGAGACTAAGCAGAGACACCCAGATGTCCCTCTCCCCAGACACCTCCTCCAGCTCCTCCGGGGGGAGCCCAAGGCGTTCCCAGGCCAGCCGAGAGACATAGTCCCTCCAGCGTGTCCTGGGCCGTCCCCTGGGCCTCCTCCCGGTGGAACGTCCCTGGAACACCTCCCGAGGAAGCCGTCCAGGAGGCATCCGGTATATATGCCCGAGCCACCTCAACTGGCTCCTCTCGATGTTGAGGAGCAGCGGCTCTACTCCGAGCCCCTCTCAGATGGCCAGACTCCTCACCCTATCTCTAAGGGAGTGCCCGGCCACCCTACGGAGGAAGCTCATTTCAGCCGCTTGTATCCGGGATCTCGTTCTTTCGGTCATGACCCAAAGTTCATGGCCATAGGTGACGGTAGGAACGTAGACCGACCGGTAAATCGAGAGCTTTTCTTTTCGGCTCAGCTCTCTCTTCACCACAACGGACCGCCACAGCGCCCCCATTACTGCAGCAGCCGCACCGATCCATCTGTCGATCTCTCGCTCCATTCTTCCCTCACTCGTGAACAAGACCCCGAGATACTTGAACTCCTCCACTTGAGGCAGGAACTCTCCTCCAACCTGAAGAGGACAAGCCACCCTTTTCCGGTCGAGTACCATGGCCTCTGACTTGGAAGAGCTGATCTTCATCCCAGCCGCTTCACACTCGGCTGCGAACCGCCCCAGCGCATGCTGTAGGTCTTGGCTAGAGGGGGCCAGCAGGACCACGTCATCTGCAAAAAGAAGAGACGAAATCCACTGGTCCCCAAACCAGACCCCCTCCGGCCCTTGGCTGCGTCTAGAAATCCTGTCCATAAAAGTTATGAACGGGACCAGTGACAAAGGGCCACCCTGCCGGAGTCCAACATGCACCGGGAACAGGTCCGACTTAGTGCCGGCAATGCGGACCAAACTCCTGCTCCGCTCATACAGGGATCGGATGGCCCCAATAAAGGGCCCCCGATTCCATACTCCTGGAGCACCCCCCACAGGACATCACGAGGGACACAGTCGAATGCTTTCTCCAGGTCCACAAAACACATGTGGACCGGTTGGGCAAACTCCCATGAACCCTCGAGTACCCTGTAGAGGGTATAGAGCTGGTCCAGTGTTCCACGGCGGGACGAAAACCACACTGCTCCTCCTGAAGCCGAGGTTTCGACTATCGGCCGGACTCTCCTCTGCAATACCCTGGCGTAGGCCTTACCAGGGAGGCTGAGCAGTGTGATCCCCCTGTAGTTGGAACACACCCTCCGGTCACCCTTCTTATGAAGGGGGACCACCACCTCAGTCTGCCAGTCCAGAGGCACTGTCCCCGACCGCCACGCAATGTTGAAGAGGCGTGTCAACCATGACAGCCCTACAAGAGATTTGAGGTACACCGGGCGGATCTCATCCACCCCCGAAGCCTTGTCACCGCGGAGCTTTTTAACTACCTCGGTGACTTCAGCCTGGGTGATGAAAGAGTCCAACCCCGAGTCTCCAGCCTCTGTTTCCACCAGGGAATGCGTGATGGCAGGATTGAGGAGATCCTCGAAGTACTCCTTCCACCGCCCGATAATGTCCTCAGTCAAGGTCAGCAGCCTCCCACCCCCACTATAAACAGTGTTGGCGAAGCACTGCTTCCCCCTCCTGAGGCACCGGACGGTTTGCCAGAATCGCTTCGAGGCCAACCGGTAGTCCTTCTCCATGGCCTCACCGAACTCCTCCCAGGCCCGAGTTTTTGCCTCTGCCACAGCCAGGGCCGCAGCACGCTTGGCCTCACGGTACCCGTCAGTCGCCTCAGGAGTCCCACAAGCCAACCACAGCCGATAGGACTCCTTCTTCAGCTTGACAGCATCCCTTACTGCCGGTGTCCACCACTGGGTTCTGGGATTGCCACCGCGACAGGCACCGCAGACCTTACAGCCACAGCTACGGGCAGCAGCATCGACAATAGATGCGGAGAACATGGTCCACTCGGACTCTATGTCTCCAACATCCCCCAGAATCTGGTCAAAGCTCTCCAGGAGGTGGGAGTTGAATACTTCCCTGGCCGAGGGCTCCGCCGGATGTTCCCAGCAAACCCTCACTATGCGCTTGGGCCTGCCAAGTCTGTCCGGCTTTCTCCTTCTCCAGCGGATCCAACTCACCACCAGGTGGTGATCAGTGGACAGCTCAGCCCCTCTCTTCACCCGAGTGTCCAAAACATGCGGGCGAAGGTCTGATGATACGACAACAAAGTCGATCATTGACCTCCTGTCCTGGTGCCAAGTGCACTGGTGGACACCCTTATGTTTGAACATGGTGTTCATTATGGACAATCCATGACTAGCACAGAAGTTCAATAACAAAACACCACTCGGATTCAGATCGAGGAGGCCATTCCTCCCGATCACGCCTCTCCAGGTGTCACTGCATTAAATGCAGGTGTTACATTAAATAAAAAGATAAATATATTGACAAGCATAAAGACAACCTTTTTTGAGCATAACTACTAAGTGAGGTCACTTAGGTCACAAAAACTAGTATTTTCTACCAAATACAGGAAAAATAAAGTTCTTTGGACTAGATCTAAAAGTCTAGCAAGGACAGTGGGGACTGACTTGGACAAAAGCAGTTAAACTATTAGTAGTAAAGTAAAATATGTTTTGCATGCACTAGATATGTTTAACCAGAGAACATGTTGGTGTCTACCTGGCAGTGGTCCAGGAAGTCACTGAAGCCACCCAGGAGCATCCCTTTGCCCCCCTGTTCCACCAGCTCCCTCCAAACTAAAGGAGAGTTATTATGCTTCCAGCCATTTCTTTCACATGTGGATTCCAGCCATTCCTATTAGAAGAATAAGAGTGAGTGTGAATAAAACAATGAATACATAAGAATAGAATACATTTTTTGTGATGAAATAATTGCATTAATAGAAAAAAGCCTGAACAAACACAAATTTGCATTTATGAATTCAAACAGGCACGTTTCATAAGCAAAAACCTGTATATTAACTGAATATTTTATTATTCAGTATTTTCTAAATGTTAAATGTTTTTTAATAATACATTTCCTCAATTACCTTCCACTCAGCTGGCAGGATGGAGATCTTATGGACCCTGAAGTTCGGAAGGGATCTCTGCAGAACGTCTGCTAATAATTCCGCTTTGGCATAATAAGGACAATCTGCCTTACCTGTAGATGTGGAAATGTAAAAATATGTTCTTTATATAATAACTATCATTAGATTTATATTAACACACACTAAAACATGATTTGAAAATTAGAAAACCGTAGATGGAATTTAAAAAGAAAATAAAAATTTACCAGCGAGCACAAATTTTGCCATATTACTCAGAAAGCGTCTGTTGCTTGGAAACTAAGGTGAGCTGTCGCGCGTATTTGAGTCCGTGTAGGAACATAAAAACAAAAATCCTTAAAATAAATTCCTATATGTTGTTATATTTCAACATGTGAGTGAGAACAACGTAAATATACATCCAAATTTAAGCATATGTTATTTTCAGAAAATAAAAAGTTTAACGTATTTTGACAGGCAGCGTGTTGCTGAGGTTGCTAGGGGGACAAAAAACTGTAGCGCACACGTCTTTAACCTGCACATGGGAGTGGACGCTAACATCAGCTCGGCAAATTTAGCTTAATCTTTAGCTTTATTTATTGTCATTAAAGGACCCTTTTTTTTAGATCTACATGGTGTGGCAAGTACGATGCCTGCAGAAGATTGTTTGCTTTGTATGTTTTTGTGTTCCAGTGAAAAAGGCAGCTAACGAGAGCTAGCTTGCTATTTCAAAACTGAAAGGATGCAGTTTTTTAACCTTGTTAGCCGAATTGTTCGTTCTTTCTTCGTAACCCATTATTTCTTGTGCCTGGTTTTGGTTTAAGTGCATTAGTGACGTCTTAAGTAATTATTTTATATTAAAATGTACATGATGTGCAGACAATATTCAAGCTAACGAGCGAACAAAACAGTTTTGTTTACATGCCCCTCGACTCAATATAAATTCACAATATGACTATTAGAGTGACAAATGAGATCATGAGATGGTCACTGCGGTTTTGCTGGCGCAGGTTTCCATGGAAACGGCTCAGCGTCCCAGTGGCAGCATCAATAAGAGAAGCATCTTTATCTAAAAACGACCTCATTCCTGTTTGGGGCGGGAAGCGGAGCCAAAACTGCCTTTCTGGGACACTTAGTGCAACAAGATTTTACTCGGATGATAGGAATCACAATGAAAACCTAAAAGAAAGCAACAGCCTCACTTCAGAGCATTCACTTTCTACTGACATCACCCTTGACCAGACCTCCTCAGAGCAGAGACAGAGGAGCTCACCGTTCCTGGAACTCCTGCATCAATGTGGCTCTCCATCAGATGTGTTAGACCTCACATGCAAAAACTCGCCCACGATTCGCCAGGTCAGCAACTGCCTCAACCACATGTGGTCCTCCATGAAGAAGATGTCGGACGGGCAGCGGCACTACGAGTTGCAGCTGATGTTTGAGCATCCCGAATTTGAAAATCTTCTGCAACGGGCGATGAGGTCTGTCCAGCACATGTGCAACGATGACATTGCTTACTCTTTGTTGAGTATGGTCAATCTGGGGGTGCCTCAGCGTAGCCGTGTGATCCAGACCTTCCTTCGAACTTGCCAGGCAAGTAGTCAGAGATTGTCCTCTACAATGCAAATACATTGTATGGTTTTCATGTTGACCCTAATTTATTTTATCCACCAACAGGAGAGACTGAATGACTTTGATGAGAAGACGCTGTCCATCTTGGCCTCTGCTCTGGAGCATATGAAGGATGGTCAGAATGTGGATGCCCTAAAGGAAGGCATGAGGTATCATTTTGATTTTTTAGTTTAAGTATTAGGTAGCATCAGTGGATTCAGTGGAAGCTATTTTACATTGATTATTCTTATACTTCAGGCTGGTGGTTGAGGTCCGTCTTCCTGGGATTAAAAATGTTTTGGCTCTTCAGACCATGATGCGACTCCTTGGAAAAGATGCCCCAAAGGAGCTCAAACAGAAACTAGAGGTACGGTTAAGTCTTATTTTGACCACTTTTAGTTCTCAGGTTTTTCTCTTAAGTATCTGAGTTTTTAAAGTAAGCATATGTACAGCACTTTCTCACATTATAGCCTCCAACTTCAGTGTATTAATTCCGGTTTTGTGTTCATATTATTGGAGAGCTTTGAAGTGGTACACGACACATGGCTTATAAATTCTTTTACAGCGAAAATCTGAAAAGTGTGGCGTGCATTTGTATTCGGCACCACTGAGCCAATACTTTAGAATATGTAGCCACTGGCTTTTTACACCTAGAGGTTGAAATTGTTGCCCAAATAGTCCAACCTTAGCCCGACTGCATGGAGAGCATCCCCTTCCAGTAAAAATTGGTCCTAAGCTATATTTAGGATTGAAATGACCATATACCGTTCAGTATGTTAATCATAATGTTCCAAACACTCTTTCTGTGATGATATTGGCCACTAAGATGTCTATAAGGTGGGGCTATTAAGGACAGTGGAAGTCAGTCAATGTGCCATGATATATAACTAGCAAGCAGAGATTTAAAGCAGGCATTTTATAGCCTTCCAAATATTGCCTACAGGTATTCATCAGTGTTTGCCATATTGGACACAATAACGATTGTGATTCAATATATTTTGCAGCTTTAATTTAACTATCCTCTCTCCCATCCATTATTATTCCATTCAAGGCAGATGCATACCACGTTATTTGTTATTTTCTGCTGAATCCAATCTTTGTTGTCAAATTTTCTTTACCCTGTTTCAGAGAAAGGCTTTATCAATGACGGACCAATTCAGCCTACCCAATGCCCAATACATGATCTCCACTATGGCCAAAATGGGCTTCCACTCCAAACCACTTTTGAAAGTTTGTGGTGGGAAAATCAAAGGTAACATCTTAACCACAAAAAAAGCTCTTAAATCACTTTAACTACTGACAAACTCAAAGGGCACGTTGCAGATATCTTAATTGTATATTTTCTTTCTGTATCTGTTTTCTGGTAGAAAACCTACATGGCATCCCTTTTAACAGGCTGTACAATGTACTGAAGTCCTGTAAGGAGCTTCTCTACAGAGACGTAGATCTGCTTACTAGCATTTCAGACCATGTTGCTTCCACACTTGACATTTGGACTAATAAGCAGGTGCTGGAACAGACATTTGTCTTCTACTCATGCTTTGTTGACATTTGTAACATTTGCCAACCATATTTAGCTCCAGAATAATCTGCCCTCTTTTTTTGCAGCTGGTCTTCTTCCTTTCTGTGTTTGAGGACCTTCTCTTCTGTCCCACTTCCTTAATGGAGGCTTATTCTGAAAAAGTGATCACCAACCCTGAGGCCCTCACCCTCAAGGACCTTCTGTGTGTCTTAAAGGTTTACTCCGCTCTTAACTATGATCTGCAGCATCAAAGACAAAAGTAAGTCACCAACCCTCTCTTCCTAATCAGCATTAATCTGCAAAAGGTTTCCGCCACTTTGTTTCCTGGTTTCAGAGAGGTTTAAACTGTCAGGAGTTTTACTTAGTTTTTCACAATAACATGAAATTAAAATGGTATTGAACAGAACGGCAATGTTCTAGTACGGATTGCCTTTTTCGTAATTTTTTTTTTGTTTTGTTTTTCATAACTTTAGGTTTCTTGATAGTCTCAGTCATGCTCTCAGCTCCTATCTGCCCAAGATGTCTGGTTTGGAGTTGCTAAAGGCTGTCTACTGTCTGTGTCTGCTGAACCACTTTCCCTCTGCACTCCTGGAGCAGCTCCTGAATATTAGTATGTTGGAGCAGCTTGCATGTAAGGATAATAAACGCATAAAGATGCACTGTCTGATAATTTGGGCTGTTTTTAGTTTGTATGTCTAAATTAAAATAATTTTTTTCTCCTCAGCTGCAAAGCTCCCAAAGAGCACGGAGAGAATGTTTCAGAGAGTGGATCTATGTCTCCGTCTTGACCGTCCTCCTCTTCCTCAGCCCCTGACTGTCCCCTCATCCGCTCTGGGAAACCCCATTCTCAACAGTCCGTCAGTTAACCTGCGGCTCTCAAAGGGCCTGCAGAGTGTGCTGGCAGATGAGGCGAACGCAGCGCTGCAGGAAATGGTGGTGGTGGAGAACTTCTACATCATAGGTGAAGATGTAGCGTTGGAGGAAAGATGTTTGAGTGCATGAACTGGTTGAACACGTGTTTTTATGTTTGTACTCTCAGATGGTGTCATAATCAAACCTCTTCCAAACCCACCGTGTGTGACGGAAACAAGTAGCATTTCTCCAGCAGAGAGCAGTCAAAGGTAAAGAGATGGCAGCAGTAGACTGTGGTTGGTTATACAACCAACCTTTTGCAGTCTTTTGCAAATGTAAAATCTGTGGTATTCTTTTTAGGTCTGATTGTGAATGTTTATGTCATATTTGGTAAAGTTTGCTCTGAAAGCCTGTAATGAGCATGTTTCCAGGCATTGACGTACGCTGTGATCTCTCACGTAAAACATCTGTTCCCACAACTGTACGTGGCAACAAAGTCCAAACATGTAAAGTAGGCCCAAAAAGTTCTAGAAAATTAAAGATCCAAACCAGATGTCAGTTTAAGGTCAAGTTCTAGCGTATTTCTATAAAGGCTTGGTTTTTGTCAGAAATTCATTATATATAGTAATATATAAGAGTAATATGGTTTCTTTATTAATAATAGAGATGGTTAAACTACGATGAGTCTACACTGAAGACTTATTCTGCAATATTAAGTCATCTAAGTACAATTCTGCTCATTTTCTTAAGGTTTCTAAATAGTTACTAATATTTTGTATTTTAAAGTTGTGGAAGAGTTTAGTGGTTTATGTTTAGGAAGGATGAGCGTATTTGATGATGAAGGAGATTTACATTTTTGTCTGATTGTAAGGATTTAAAGAACAAACTCTGAGGCTGAAACTCTCAAACTCAAAAGCTCTTTAGACTTTCATGCAGTACAGTCTCAGTAGTTAGACTGTAAATCTTTATTAGTTTCTATATTTGAATCTGCACTTTGACACTTTCCAAGCAGAAATGTTTTCATTATGTTGCATTTTAATTACCTTTACAGGGGAATTTAATTAAATGTCAGTTCGACTCATCTGTTGGGCTTTTATTTTCCCTTGCTATTATCTGGATTTCTGTCAGATTTTTTTTATATTATTTATAATATTTCTACACCAAAACATAAAAATAAAAGCAATGCATTTAACTTAACTACATAAGCATTGCAGCTGTTCTCTTTAATTAGCTTTGGATTGGTGTATGAGGAGCGCCTCATATATATCATGATATCACGTAGTGGTTCTAGACCAAATTTACAAGGAGGGCCAGGAAGGGGCCAATGTTTTTCTCATGGTGGCCCTCAAAAAAAGAATGAAACAAAAAGAAAAACAGGGTAATATTTCTTCGTTTAATATAATAATTTGGGCCACAGAACCACTTGTGGCTCTGGAGCTGCAGGTTGCAGACCCCTGATCTAGCAGATGGAAAATATGATCCTATCTCAATACAGCTGAAGCTAAAAATGCAACACCTTAATTTTTAATTCGTTGTTAAAGTAAAACTGTCAAAAAAAAAAACTGTAAAAAATTAAATTGGTCCAGGGAACCAAACAGTTCTGGTATCTGTGCCAGTGCATATCATCATAGAAAATTTATTTAGTATTGTATTATGTCTTCAATACAGGGGCCAGGACCGATTCCACAGGGGCACTTGACACCTGTTGGCCCCTGTCTAGAAACGCCCATGTTGGTATCCCTGATGAAGAGATTACTATGATTACTGTTACTATGATTACTATGACATAAATAAACCTTTATTGAATTATCAAAATCTCACACTGAAACAATTGAATTGTTTCATCTACAGTGAGCTTTGAGGGTTTATTTACTTCCCTCCTCATCAGGGGGAGGGTCCTTGTCCGACCTTTTTTTGGTAGTTTGAACTCTCCAATCCAACCTGGCCTTTGTGAAATGGTAATTGCTCCCATCATGTCATCCAGGTCCTGAAGCAGCAAAGCAGCTCCAGACCATCATACTTCCACCACCATGTTTGACTGTTGGTATAATGTTATTTTTCTGAAATGAGTTTTTGAGTTAGTTTAATGCCAGATGCGACGGGACACACACCTACTAAAAAGTTCCAGTTTTGTCTAACAAGTGTCAGAAGATTTGCCCCAAAGTCTTGGGGATCATCAGGATGTGTTTTGGTAAATGTGAGATGGGCCTTTGTGTTCTTTTGGGTCAGCAGTGGTTCTGAAACTTTCAGGTAACTTGTAACTATACCGTGGAGGCCATGTTTGCCCAGTCTCTTATTGTTGAATTATGAACTTAACTGAAACAAGTGAGGCCTACAGAGCTCTATGTATTATTCTTGGTTCTTTTGTGACCTGGATAATTTATTGATGCTCTCTTGGAGTAATTTGGTAGGACTGCTACTCCTGGGAAGGTTCCTCACCGTTCCATTTTTTTTTTTCCATTTTGTGGATAATGTCTCTCCCTGTGGTTCATTGAAAGCCCAAAGCCTTAGAAATGGCCATTTTCAGACTGCTGTCAATGTTTTTGTTTCTCATCTGGTCTTGAATTTCTTTAGATCAGGGCATGATATATCACTCTTTAAAATCATTTCACCTACTTCATGTTGTCAGAAAGTTTAAATTTACCTGATTTCATGATTGTACAGGTTTTGCTGTAATCAGACCTGGGTGTAGTCAGTAAAAGTAAGAGTTATTTCAAAATTCAACAAGGGCCATTACTTTTTCACGTGGAAGTAGATGGTTTGGATTGTGTTTTTCCCACTAATAAATAAAGTAAAATATATTTTTAATTTAGGGTTTAGTAAACTGGCAACTACATTCAATGAAGATTAAAACATTGATTAAAAACTACAGTAAAGATACAAGAAACAAATCACACAGAAGAGATTTCTGCAGAAGTTTATATTGTGTCTTTTATATTATTGATCTTTATTTTCTGTCTCAAGGACATACTTTTAGCCAAACCTTAATTTTGCTTCTCTCTGTAACCAAATCCAGTTATTTAATTATTTTTTAAAGCTGACACATTTATTAATTATTATTTTTCTGTTTCATATTCTAGAATTGCAGTTATTTACGCACCAAACTCTAGTTTTTGCTATGGTACTTCTATCCCTCGTGGCCCCCTCGCTCTCAAGGTCCGTCATCTGAAGATCCTGGGATACACTCCTGTTTTGGTGAGACTTTGTTTTTCTTGTACCTACAAATCTTCCTGGTTTTCTCTCAGTGACAGCTTGGCTTACCCAATTACTTCATACTTTGTTTTAATGATGCTGGAAGCTTATGTGAATTCAGATTGTTCAAATCTTCAGGAAATATCTGTTATCGTCTGCATAGAATGTGACATTAATGAAAGGCATCCAGGTTTATGTAGCTATCTATGTTGCAATATCGGATTAAATCAACTGAAGTAAAACTTATATTTATGCTCTTGCCCTGAAGGTAACAGAGCAACATCTACAGTCTTTGTCTGAGGAGGAGAGGACAGATATTATACGAGGACTCATATTTCCAGAACATGCATCAAAAACACGACCACACGAGGTGGAACATGTGAGATCCTAAATGCTGCAGTCGTTGTAAAACGGGACTGAAGAGGCCTACGTGGCTTAGATTTTATTGTGAAAATTAAAAGTTTGTTCAAATGAAAATGTGTATATAATAATAATAATAATAAAGTCTTTAAAAACTTTGAACTCTGAATTTATTGTGCGTTTTGGTAGACACAAAAAATCAAATCTGTTCCTTTTAAAATATAATATTTTGTCAAGAGAAACTAACTTTTTGGGTAAACCATGATTTCACACAGCTTTATAAAAGGTGTTACAGCAAATACCTGAACTGATCTTTTATTCTGAGTGTTGCTTATTCACTTACTATGGAAAAAATGTGGTGATAACTATCAAATGACAAATAATTTAGAAGTGTTTTTAGTCATCTGCTTAACTCCCAAACCAGTTTAAAGGCTTCAGAAACATTATGCTAATTTTCTCAGGGCTTGTGGTGGCTGTAAAAAGAAACTTGCTACTAAATGAAACCAATAAAACCAGCTCGAGTGCTTGCACAGAAATTGCAAGGTGAGCACAGTAAAGGTGGAGCGCCTTTGAAGCTACGACCTCGGCAGAAAGCACAAAGAACGAAAGAAAGAAATAAAGGAAGGGAGACAGGAAATGGTGCAGCTTGTTATTTTCAAACTGCTTGCAATGTTTCTGCTTGTCATCAACCTCAGTTCAGTCTCAATATAGTTTCTCAGAAAAAAAAGAGAACACGTTTACAAGAAAGGTGTTGCAGCTTGATAAACTGTTTATCTTCTAAGTCGTGGCCTCTGTTGACCCACAAGGTGTTGCACTGATTTACAAACTGAAAGAAGTTTTTTAAATGTGGTTAAATCCCCTTCATTGAGACACCACCTTCTGTTTCGACCACAAAAATAGGGGTTCCCAACGCATGTATCTGCTAATTTTGGAAAAAGGGAAAAGGGGAAAAAAATTTACATTGTTTTTTAAAACACCCCCCAAATTTTTTCAACACAAACGTAAAGAAGC
>JAHHUM010001576.1:0-215023 GCA_036173005.1 Crenichthys baileyi
TCCTGACCCTACCCCTTTTTAATCCTGGATGGGGGGGAAGGTCACCCCGGGATGATTCTCTCTGCAGAGCTGATTATTCATTGCTGTCTGGACCTGTCCTGTTTTGTGGATGAACCAAACCACACTGAGATGGATGAAGACAGGACAGACTGAATGATGGCAGTGTAGAAGATGACCAGCAGCTCCTGTGGAAGGTTGTACTTCTTAAGTTGCCTCAGGAAGTACAGTCTCTGCTGGGCCTTCTTCCGAACAGTGTCTATGTGTGAAGACCATCTCAGGTCCTCAGAGATGGTGTTTCCTAAGAACCTGAAGCTGGTGGATTCCTGCCACCAGCTGCTCCACAGCTGGTGGCAGGAAGAATACAGAGCAACAGAAGAAAGGAGGCTAATTAACGCAGATAAGTGGGAACACTGAGAAGTCAAAGGAAGTAACAGAAATGTCTAAACACAAGAATGAACCAAAAACCTAATCTACATTGAATACACTAAAATAACAGCAACTACAGAACAAAAACAACAGGGACAAAACACATCTATGAAGAAACAAAAACACCTAAAAAAGGTGAATTATGACATTGGGAGCACCTTGATAAGCCAGATATTTAGGTATCACCAGACAGGAACAACAAAGAAAGACAGCACCTTACCTTAGGTCATAATCGTGCTGTTTAAGCAATTGAGCAAGTATTGTATGGTAATGGGGAGAACTACACAAATTGTGCTTCCTGCACAAAACAGACTATTTACAATATTATGGAAACCTGTAAAAAGAACAGCAGAAATGTGAACAGCTTACTGGGTTGTTGGGACCAGTCATGGTTACAGAGTCTAAGAGGACCTATAAAAACGCTCCTTTGTGAAGCTAGGATGCAGCAGCCTGTCACTGAAGAAGCTCTGTAGTGCTGCAACAGTGTCATACATGAGGTGGGGGACATTCTCCAAGAATAATGTTATTATTGCTAGAGTTCTTCTGGTTCCCAGTTGGCTCGAGGGCACATGCTAGGACAGAGCTGGCCTTCCTGATGAGCTTATCCAATCTTGTCTAAGCTGTAGATCCAGTAGACAACACCATAGAAGATGGCTGATGCCACCGCAGAGCCAAAAAAGGTATTTAGTTGTACCCCCTCAACTCCAGTTCTCTCAGCAGTTAGAGTCTGCTATGACTCTTCCAGTAAAGTGCATCTATGTTCTGACTCCGGTCCAGTTTATTGTTCAGGTAACTACTCAGGTACTTAATCCAGTCCACTATCTTGATGTCCGTTAACTGGGCAGTATACTGGGTCTATGCCTAAAAATTCCAGCACCAGCTCACTAGTTTGTCCTACATTGATCTGGTAGTGATTCTGATGGCACCAGTCCATAAAATGGACTAGTTTCTTCACTCTGAGCCCCCTCACCTGTGGCAACTGAAGAGGATGGTCAAGTCCGCCAAACCAATGTAGAAAATTCATCTCCTTACATGGAGACTGCACGATTTGGTCTGCAAACTTTGGTCTAATAGATTGATTAATGTCACAATTTCTGGGATAGTAATGCAATTTCATGATGCCATGAGCTCAGACCTTGGCAAAAAATACTGGCAATATTTACGCCATGTTAAAATTATTAAAACCATTAGCAGCCCATAATACTGTAAGATACTGTGCTTTTGAGTTTTTTGGCAAGTTAAAATATGAGTCAAACACAGTAAACTTAAACTGAAGGTACAAGTAGACTCAATCTTTCCTACCGAACTTACCTTTGAAATATAATCCATGTTTAAGCCAAACTAAATCTCACTGGCAACAAACAAGGAAGAGTGTATGGGCAACAAAATATGCTGTTAGTGTGTTAGGGAAGGGAGGGTCTGTAGTGTGCTTTGTTAAATTTCACATGAGTGGATTCCACACTTAAGAGGCCTTAAGCAAAGACAGCAGGAGCCAGTGAGACGAGGAGGAACAGAGAGATGTGGGGCAGAAAAAGAGACAGTTCTGTCCCACAGCAGATGGTTCCAGAGCTGAACATGATGTCAAATTGTTAACAAGAACAGCAATTGATTTTTAAATCTAGCTAAAAAAAATACAGTATGAATATGTGCAATTATTGTGTTCAAAGCAGTTAATTGAATGAATGAAAACATTTAAAAACATATATATCATATGTAGAATGTTACATATTACTGGCATCAGCTTCCATAGAGGTGGAAAGTTGCAATATGGCTCACCATTCAGGGCATCATGGGCTTGGGGCAGCGGAAGCACTTGACAAAATACAGGAATCTGTCAGTTGCACTCAGACTTGGTTTGTAATGCTTTTAATTTAAAATGATCCCCTTTCTCTGCCCACCTATGCTGTGTACAATGTAGCACTAGAACAAACATATTTAAGTTTAATGATTTTAGTTTGGTCGTCTGTTGTTCAAAATCAAAAATTTACTGGACTGATCAAACTTTTTCTAAATGAAACCAAGATACTTTAAAACAATGAGATTTATGAAAAAATGTTTTCTATTTGCAAAAACACACACAAAAAAGATAACTTTCAATGCTTTTTTGGCATTAAAACCACCTTAGATTGAGCCAACCTGGGGGGGTCTATATGAAGGGCTTGCAAGGATCACCATTCAAACAAGAACTGCCCCTCTTACTTACTTTATTTGAAAAAAATTAAAGTAATGCAGGCTACAACCAGGATTCACTCTTCACTGAAGCTAGTTATAAGATAAGGTATTCTCAAATATAATGTTACATGTTTGGAGACAGCAGGAGTTAGCATATCAGTTATATCATAACATAGTATATGTTTATTTTGATGTGTATGTTTATCTCGTGTGTTCATTTCAAGGCAGCCTTCCCATTAAAACGGCTTTCATTCACATGTAGTGCTGTTGCTGATTGTGAAAGAAATGTTATTTCTCAATGAAACATAGCCCCTTAAAAGCATAGAGGTAACATAAGTTGATTTCATTTAATGCACTGTCAGTTGACAATACTTTTTACTTTATTTTAGCTTTATGTACTTATGATGGTCTTAGAGATTAAATTAGAAGTTGCACAAACTCAAAGCTCATTTGCGTTCCTCTGCTCTTTCCGGCCTACTGCAGGCAGAGATCTGGATTAGATAATTCTCATTCTGGTGCATTCCGAACCAGGCTGATAGACATCACTTCTCATGTGTTCTCAGTTTTGATATAATCAAGGGTTGTTGGGTGCACCTCCAGCACTCATTGGGCAAGATGTGGGGTAAATCATGGACAGGTCAGCAATCCATAACAGGGTTAATTGTGATAGTAGACAAAGATAATCAGACTACAAACAATAAGCAGTTTTCAAATAATGATTTCAACTTTTAGGGTAAAAACTCTTCCAAGCCAATCTGGCACTATTTACAAAAGTTGCTCCTAAATTCAGGAGGTCACATGACTTAGGATTGCTTAACGACATTTATTTGGAAAGTTGAGTTTTCTTTTACAAGCCACACCCAGGCCTGATTACTCTCAGACCTACAGAATCAGAAAATCACATAATACAACCTGTCTGACAACATGAGGTATGCTAAAATATTTCAAAAGCCAAACACCACACCCCATGTCTAAAATGTAAGAACAGATAAAAAACAGATCATCCAATAAGATTGTGAAAATTATTACTTTTTTAGGTTTAATGTAATATTTGAATATAGCCAGTTGTTCGTTTGTTTTTTGAACAGGCAGTAATATTAAGTCCCAACATTAATTTGATAGATAATCTGTAGAGAGAGCTAAAGATTAGGGGGATGGTAGGGAGGCTGTCCAACCTCAAAGACGGAGCTCATCACCAAAGATAAATCTTCAATATACCAGTGGAAACTTATGGTGGTCAACAGGTGCAAACATGCAGGAAAAGGCTAAACGTGCTGCAAACACAATGATGCAAACTTCAAAACACACAATCAGCAAAACAAATGCAAAGGAAAAATGCTACAAATAGAAAAAAAAAAACAAGAGCAAGTTAAGAAAAGCTGCAAACTCCTTCCACAAAACAGAAGTGAGCCAGACCACTAGGGGGTGTCAAGTCGTATTGGACCAAACTATTAGTAAAGACATTAACAAGATGCTCAGAAGAAATTTGGATTGAAAAAAAAAATGTATGTATCCATCATGCTTTTTATAAACAAGTGGTTGTAAAAAAATTATGGAACAGCAGTATATTGAGATCTGTAATATTAGTGATTGACTCCCCCTAGTGGTCTGGTGCATTTCTGTTTTGTGGAGCAACTTTGCAGATTTTCTTAACTTGGTGCTGTTTTTCTATTTGCACCATTTTTTTCCTTTGCATTTGTTTGCAGGGTTTGTATTGGTGCTTGAAATCCTTGAAAATGCTTGAATTTCAACAAGGTGCTTTCATGGTTTGAAAAATGCTTGCTTTCTGTTTAAAGTCATTGAAAGTGCTTGATTATCTAACTGCACAAATTGTAATAAAGAGCACTCTAACAGTTTGATTTAAAACCTCAATTTGATATTTTTATGTTTACGGCACAAAATAGAGAGTGATCATTTTGCCTTTAATGAAGTCTCAGAAAGCCTCACTGTCACTTAGAGTTGGTTTGCTCCTTTTCATAGTTCCAGTATGTGAGCAGTAGACATCCCCAGATGAAAAGACCAGCCTCTGGCATACCCATGAAGCAGACCTACTTTGAGCACATAGCTGTGCCGTGCTGGTCACGAGACATCACCAGGCGGTTGCTGTTTTAATAACCGCTGGCTAGAAAACGCTAGATACAAAACATGTTTGAAATGGGGACCAAAATCCTCAAGTAGCTTCCTGCAACATATGCAAGAAGATATGCAGCCTTTCGCGATGGGAGAGTTGATGCTCTCGAGCATTAAGCCGTAGTGGGAGGGAATCTTAAATATATGCTAGCCTACATCTTTGCAGGTACATTGCAAATTGATTGTTTAGATGGATCGAGCTAGGGTTTTATGTCATCTACAGTACTTTAAAATGTGCAACAACAAAAGATTTTATTGAAAACGCTAGTAAAGGTAGTTAGTCAATGGTTTAATTACTCAAAGTATATGTGGCACTGTAATGTTTTTTCATGTGTGCTGTGCCTCTGATGTCTATTGAGATCCTTCTGTCTAGAAGTCCATTTCATATTAATACCATAGTTTGCAGAATTTTAATCAGTTGCAGTATTTTAGATAGATAGGCTCCCTTCTCATAGAGAACGCTGTGTGTGTCGCGGTTATAAAGCTCAGTGAAGAAAAGGAACACAGACTACTCTGAAGTTTGGTGCTGGAAAAGTTTTATTAATCTACTTTGAAAATGCTTTAAAAGTGTTTGAATTGTACTGTGGGAAAAGTGTACGAACCCTGTGTTTTGTTGGTTGTAGGATTTTGCTTCTCTCCGTTTACTATGATTGCAGCATTTTTCTTTTGCAGTGTTTTTCTGTTGCATTTTTTGGGACCCCAGCCATGGATGACTCTGAACTGTACACCTGCTGGTATGAACTTTTCTACACATTTCAGTGTCACACTAACTTCCACTTCAGCCCAGGTACAGGAGGATTCAGAGCTGAACAGAAACACCGTGCTCCAACATGGTGACCTCTTTCCACACAGGAGAGGAACACGTGAATGTCTCCTTGCTGGCAAGCAGACATAACTCTTCAACTTTGATACAAAAGTGTCTACTATCACGGCAATCATATGCAACAAAATAATGGTTTGATGTTTGTGTATCCAGCATTTATTCATACAGGGTGTAATAAGACAATTGTGGCTTAACTTTTCTTCGGAGGCATCCAGAAGGTGCCTGAATTGAAGCAGATTTTCCCCCATGGCATGGAAAACAAGGCATTGGGACTGCAGGATCGCACGCCATCCTGCACTGAAGTTGCTGCAGCATGCCTTTGTCAAACAGTTCGGCTGGGCCAGCTAAACAGCCAACGCTCTCAGCTACTGAGATTAGGTACAGCACGGTTCACTTAAGAGGTGGTGTTTGGGTAGAGAAGATTAGTTTAGAACAGTGATACTCTCGCATGCGACTCGTCGCGCTTGGTCCTGCAGCTCATAATCCTAACTATAACACAGCAAAATCAATACATTTTTACGACATAGCTAATTTTAAGAAGCTACGACGTAGCGCACGTGAAACCACCGCACATCCTCAGCAGCATTTAACATAATTATGGTTACATGCAGAAAAAGGATCGATTTCTAATAAAAAAAAGGGACATCACTGCTATCATCCCTAAGGACTAAACAAAATAGAAACCATAAGGGAACCCAGACTACAAAAGTAAACAAACCTAAACCAACACTAAGGGAACAAACTGAGAATGGAAAGGAGGAAACGAGGACTGGAATAAACATAAACAATAACTAGAGCTAACCTAAAAAGGAAGGCTGAAATTATAGAAACAAAGCTGAGGACTAAACCGAGAGAGAGAGAATACCTAACAGAAATACTAAATGAGAAACTAAACTAAAAGAATCCAAGGAGAACAAAGAACCATAATAATAATGAGTATTAATAATAATAAAAAATAATAATAATAATAATAATAATAATAATATCACACAAAGTGAAAAGAAAGCAACTACTAAGAAACTAAAAACGAGAGGAGAGAAACACAACACACACTAGGAGGCTGTCATTTTGTTTGCCAATCTGACCCACATGCAGAAAACACTGAGAGAGAAAATGAAGTTTAAGGTATTTATTTGTTCACAGGTCCGATGGAAATGGGATCTGGGACTGGAACCTCTCGGCTGCATGGAAGGGTAACAGGTAAGTCGAGGTAGATGACAGTGGGGTTTTTGCAGTGTGAGGAAACTTACAGTTTGTTGCAGGTGCTGGATCATTGGAGGAGAGTGATCCGGGTCTGGTTAGCTTGGTAAGCCTGGTTACTTTGATAACTGATCCTTTCCACAGGTCAGAACTTGGATTTGTTGTTTCCTTACTGGTTTGGTCCATTGGTGCCGCTTGTTGGAGGGTGGACAGGTTTCGCTTGGAGATGCTGAGGTTATGGAATCCAACTGCTGCCAGCAGAGCCTGACTGGAAATCTTGGCAACGGAGGTGAGGTCAGGTAGGTCCTTCAAGGGGCTTGAACTGGGTCCAAAACAGAACCACAGAGGCAAAACACTCAGGCGTCAAAGTGCTGGCAGCATGCTCCTTATAAACCTCCCAGCCTGATCAAGGAGATGAGAAACACCTGTCCAACCCAACAGCACACAAGCGACACCTAGAGGCGAAGCAAAGTTAATAGCAGGCACAAAATACAAACAGGAACTCCAGATCCTCACAGAGGCGGTAGAGAGAGAACAAAATAGCTAAAGGAAT
This sequence comes from Crenichthys baileyi, assembly GCA_036173005.1. NCBI lineage: Eukaryota > Metazoa > Chordata > Actinopteri > Cyprinodontiformes > Goodeidae > Crenichthys > Crenichthys baileyi. Next base: position 7,305 of record JAHHUM010001576.1, read on the forward strand.
AAACAAAAAAAAAACTCAAAGCCCAAAGAGTAAAGACACCAAACAAATACAAAACCAAAACAGAATCAAAAATGGCAGATCCTAACAGTGACCTCCTGCATGAGCTCAGTGGTTATTCATGTTGACTGGCCACTCCTGGGAAGGTTCTCCACCGCCCGTGTTTTGTTTCCATTTCTACACAATGATTCTTATCATGGTTCCCTGGAGTCAAAACGTTAGAAATGGATTTGTAGGCCTTTCCAGACTGATGGATGTTAATGTTTTTGTTCCTTGAATTTATTTACATCAGGGCATGATGTGTTGCTTTTTGAGATCTCTTGGACTACTTCATGTTGTCAGTGATTGTTTCATTCTACAGTAGTCAGGCTTTCATGTGGCCATTATACTTTCACATTGTTTTGTTTTTTCTTTCCTTGATGAATGGATCATTGAGTCAGTATATCTTGTCCTGCTGTTAATGTTTTATTGAAGTGTGACAATAAGGTGAAAACAGAAAAAAACTGTGAGGGGACACTGTAATGTTAAAGGCAAAATGAGTTAGTCTGACATGCTTTATTTTTCACAGTCTGAACTCACCCTGAACAGCATTTTTGCATTTTTCTAAGTGGCTTTAAGGAATATTTCTCTAAACTTCTTCAAGAATACCATAAAGCTCTGTGGACGGTAGCTGTTATTTGTTCCATTTTGTGTCAAAATGATCCCATGGTACTTGAATAATGCTTCGGTTTAGATTCTCAAGGAAAGACAATCTGATACTGATACAGTTCCAAAGTGAATATTTCTATCCAGTTAGGCTTTTACAGCACTGACAGAGGGTTTGGGAACACAGTCATGCTGAAAAATAAAGCTGCTGCCAATCGGTATTGCATGGTGTTTTCAATCTGGTCATACTTTTTTCCAAAGATAATTCAATCGATTTTGAAAACATCTCTAACACATCTGGAAGAAATGCACCCATTAACAGTAACTTCATTTAATTTAGCTTAATTTCTGTAGAGAATCAGACAAAAAAAGGGATGAAAGTCATTTTTTTCTATCACACAACTGTGCTTAGTTTCAAAACAGTCTTTAAAATTCTTACATTAGACAACTAAATTACACTAAATGCTCTTAGTTTGATACTCTTGACAAGTATCAGTGTTTCTGTGTTCAGGTGGATCAGTTAGAAGATCAGCGCTGTCCACAAATAATACTGTAAATTATTTGTTTAGGATGAAATCTGGCCTTTTCATTCTGCCCCAGTCCTCTTTATAGCCTGCTTCAATCAATAGATACAAAGGATGAATTTCATTAAAAGCCAAAATGAATACAGGTTGACATACTCAGAATTACTCAGATGAGTTAATATATCTGTTGTACCATCAAAAGAGAATGTATCTTTTTGGAATGCCAGATTTTATCCAAATATATACAGTTCTGCAACAGACAGAAAATGTAATGGCCTAAGAATGGCTCAATGTTTTATTGGTGACAAACTATATCTAAAATGAGTTTGATTCTATTTCATGGAAGGTCTAATTGGTTTATTTAAGAGAAAGGGTTACTGAGACTTCAGTATTACCAAGGCTTATTGGCACTGGCAACTGCCGAAACTAACATTATTGATATTTCGCAGTGGAGATACATCTGGGCCGTGTATTCAAAAAAGAACATAAGCGGTCTTAGAAATTATCATAAATAACAATACATAAAAAAGTATAATTTTATGATTCCAATAAAAAGTTTAAATAAATGAAAAGGATCAGATGTTTCAACTGTTGAGGGATCTTACGTTTCACACTTCTCGGTCTACTTGGGAGAGCTTCCTCTAGGGCATTGGGCAGAAGGCTCCAACTGATGATCAAGCTTCGGATTCAGGAGGGTAGATGTGGCTTTTATTCTTACCATGGAACAATAAAGTAGATATCATGGAATGGTTGAGGGGGTCATGGGAGTAAGCCCCCAGAGCTGTGTCCGCATTCTTGGGTCAATGTTGAGCATGTTCCCAGCGCTGGTTGGACTCAGCCAGAACCTCCCTCCGTCAAAATTCTGTTTGTGGTGTTCATGGACATGATTTCAATGTGTAGTCGTGGAGAGGGTGCCTGGTTTGGGAACCTTTGATCTCATGTTTACTTTTTGCATATGATGTGGTTCTGTTGGTGTGTACAGGCCATGACCTTCAGCAGTTCACAGTGGAGTGTGAACTGGCCAGAATAAGAGTTAGCTCCACAAAGTTTGAGGTCATGGTTCTGAACAGAATAACGGTAGACTGCTCCCTCTGGGTTGGGGGTCAGAATCTATCGATGGATGGATAAAAGAATGGATGGATGGAAAACAGTAATATGTGCTGTTAATCAGTCCAGGATTCAGTCCCATTTTTAGCTTACCAACTAGAAATGACGAAACTGGCTCACAGAATGAGAAATATGTGTACCAAGAAGGCTGCATGGAAGTGGAAAGGCTTTAAGACTCTAAACTGAAATTAAAGATTCAAACAATGCTTAAAAACAGGGGGCTTACTTAAGCCAATGATCACAAAGACACATGGATTATTGAGAGATTCATCCAAATGGACAGAGTGGAACCAGCTTCAACTGAGCATCCAAGGTGAGTTGATCGTTTATGAAATATTCAGCCATGTACTTGTGCTCATGATCAAATTCTTTGGGTCTCCGCTAAGACCTCTGCTGCTGCTCCCCTCTCCCTGCTGGATCTCTTTCAGTACACCATCTCTTCTGCATCAGGCTCTCTCTGCTGCATGGCCTCCTGCTGCTCCCTTCCTGGTAGTCACCCTTCCCTTGTCAGGGTAAGGATGCCATCTTTTCTACTGGGTACCATTCCCTTTTAAAAACTTAGAGATGCTCCCTGATTGGTTGTCCATTTTACACGGGCATGGGTCATTTTTAACAATTAGCTTGGAGCAACTAATGCAAGAGTAAAAACATGCAACTAAAATCATGCTAAAAATTATAAAACAAATGCTGATAGACAGAACAAAACATACATTAAAAGCTGCAAAAAAAAGCTGTCAAAGTAAGTACATCCATCATTCTTGTTGACAGAATAGAATAGAAGAATAGAATAGGTTTTTATTGTCATTTTACTGGGGGGGTACAACAAAATTGAGGGTGCTTGTGCCACAGTAGGATAAACAGTAGGATAAACAAAACAAATATAAGGCATTTAAGAAGGTTGTCCCTTCAAATAGAGATCTGATAGATGAAGTGTAAAAATATATACTGTATAATATGCCGTAAACAGTGAATTTGAGCAAGGAGGTAAATGGATATAAATATGTACATATGTTACATGGCTATAATATAAATGTGCTGGATCTGTTTAGTGACAACAATGTTTAACAATATGGCAAAGTCATATTTCTTAAAGTCATGCAAGACCAGGCCAGGGAAAGTACAATACAAGACAAAAATAAAAAAAAAAACAACTTAGTGAAATCCTAAACATGATTAGTTAGTGATCAAAGCAGTTGATAATTACAGACTTGCAATAACTGCTTCTTAAGAAAATGTTAATTATATTTTCTATTTTTATGACAAGTTGTCAAGCTTGAATTGTTTATTAGCACTTGTTAAAGAAGTTAAATCTCTGTGCTGATTTTTTTGTCAAACATTGTGAAAAACAAATCATTTAAATGGCATTAAATAAAAGATAAACAATTTATTAGATTTCTGTGACTGTTTTTCATTTTAATAATACATGCTGGATAAACATTCAATTTTCAAGATTTTCTTTCAACAAACTATTGAAATAAAAATCAATCTAATCTCCTTGGCAACATAACACACTGTGAACAGGGTGACCTTCCCAATCAAAGCCTATTATGTTTCACTAATTCCATGTAAGATGCTGAGGATAAGTTTTTGCTTAAATTAACTGCTCCTGACTATGTTGATTTGTTTATTACCACACACAAATTTTTTATATTCCTGGTGAATGCATCGCCCAGCAATTGATGTGAACCCAAATCAAATGAATGTGTTCATCAGTCAACACACTGAACCTTTTATTATGCTTCTTTATGACAATGCACCCTGTTCAATAAACCCGTGCCTAGCCACAGCAGCTTATTTGGGTTTAAATGCTTAGAAAAAGGGACTTATTTTACTCTAAATGGCCGCACCAGAACATCAATTACCACTGCCAGTGGCTCGTATGCAAATGAGAATGAATGAGGGGTGCATTTGAAAAGTTCTGGAACACATAATCCATTACAACCAGACCACACCGTGTGCAGTTTATATTGCAGCTGTGTTGCTGATTGATGGAACATTAGCTGCTTCACTGAACAATTTAACTCATGGTTGATGGTGGACAACTGGATTGATTGAACCAGTATATGAAATACACCCTGACTTTGGGATGAAGGAAAACTGACGTTAAACTGTCGCAGGGTTTCTACCTTTCCCCTGTCCAGTAAAATGTTCTGATAGTTGTGTCAGTCGCCAGCCTAAACAGAATTCTTGCTCTCAGGACAATTCTAAAATGTGATGTTTGGGAATAGCTTAACAAAGTAATAAAATATATTGTGCTGACTTGTACAAAAGAAAGGTTTAACTTTGAAAAAGATTATGCTCTCTGACTATAATGAAGACTAATGAATCTGTCGGTTCAGAAACCCATCACAGTGTAGCTTTGCATTCCAACTGGCATAGACGTCTTTCTACTGGAAGGCAAAGCCTCATCAGTCTTACTCTTTTACAGCTTGGAGCTACTTTATGATAATTAATGTACGAACAGGCTTGACCAATGTCTGTCTGTTAACTTTAATACGCCATTATAATTCCTCACAGAAAAGAAGCATCATTAAGCACAGAGAGTTGGGCCTGGACGCTGTCAGAGTCACTTTAAGTCAGGTTCAGTTCATTTGCTATTGGGCCATCTTGGGTCTTTAGGGTGAGATAGGGGAGATAGGGGTGACAGACCATCTCAGTAAAATTATCTGTTTCAGCAAAAACCTTAACTTTAGGGAAACAGCAACCTAGTGGGTCAGTTTGTTAACATTGTTCAGTGCTCCTCACATGGTGGACTGGTGTTTGCGATCTTGACCCAAAAGTCAGTAATTTGATTTGAAAGACGATGTTTAAGCTTTCATTTTTGCAGATTTACTTTAATTCAGTTATAGGTTGCAGCCTGTCCAGCCTTTACAGAAGTACAGTAATCTTAAATGACAAAAGGAGTCTCCAGGCTAGCTCACTGATTCTGCAGAGAGAAGCTAACCTGTAGAGAGTTAGAGACTCACCACCTTAAGGAATCATCCCAGAAAGAGTTATAAAAATTCATTATCACAGTTTCTAAATAGAGGAGATTGAGAGGCAAGATAGAGGTTTTCATGTGAACTGGATCATTCTTCATATACATTGGAAACAGTGGCAAGCTGTGTCTCTCATAGTTAACCATAGTTAGTCAGATCAATTCAGTGACATCACCTGCACACAGTCCGGATCTCTATCCTGAAAACTGAACATTAACAATTAATATTGAAAATGTTGCACAGCAAGGCTCTATCCAGGTGGCCTGTCAGTCGCTATATGAGAATGTTGGAACACGACTGATGAAACATTTTGATTTTCAGTGTCAATGTTGACAAAAAAGTTGTCAGAAAAACCAGAAGAGTGGCGACAAAGTACTAGTTTGGATGTTTTGTGGTTCATGATTCTACAATTTATGTCTTTAACATGAACTCATTAAATATTTTGACCTGATCTGCAAAATCTGGCATTGATTGTAAAACTGTAAGATTTAGGAATGTGGCATTTATTAAAACACGTTTGTGACATATCTATTCTTTTTTCTACTAAGTAAAACAACTGACTGACAATCCAGTAAGAATAGTGATTTTTGCCAAGGGCTGGTAGAAACCCAGTTTGGCGAATCCATAACAACCCTAAACAGAACCTAGACATAAGAAAATAAAGTAACAAGATCAAAATCTTTCTTTAAAATGTTCTAATCAATAACATGTCATATTTTGTTGCATTTTATTTCTACAAGACTACTGACAGTAGAGCTGGAATGTATTATGGGATAGGGATGCAAACTTTGTTGAATTGGGGGCCAGGATCTGTTGCATTGGGGGGCAGTTAAGACAAAATAAACAGATACAAGAAAAATGTCTTCCAACAAGTACTTGAAAGTCATATTTTACTGAACGCTCCAGTAAAAGGGTTTGTGTAATTAATAATACAAAAGCCCCGAGCAGCAAACATCATTTAATAATTATGGCGTAATATAGTAAAATGGGCATCATGAATATCCTTCCATCTCTAACATCCATCCCATTTATTCCAAACATGGCAGTCCCTTCCAAGTTTCAAAAGATAAATCTCCAAGCAGAGCTGTGCTGTCACTGCAGCTTCTGTGCTGTCCAGCTGCTGCCCATTGCTCAATTGGATTTAAAATGAAAAGCCTATTTGTTCTATTTACTTACTGTCCAGAGTTATTTTGTCTAATAGAGAGAACAGATAATAAGAACATCAATCTTTTAAGGAACATTACTGGGCAGCACTGAATTCTTGGTTATTAAGTTAGAGCGAGCTCCAACCAAGTTGTACATTTCATTAAATGTCATGGCTGACTCTGAGGCGAAGGTCTGTCGTTCTGGGTTCTCTCCTAGTATGGTATTCTCTCAAAGCTCCTGGGTTAAAACAACACAGTTTGGTTTATTTTGTGTTGATTTTCATAGATTTTTTCATAGATAGAGATAAAATACCACGCAAACCACAACCGGATTGAATAATTTATTTTACGACATTAGCAAAAGCGGTATCTGTAGTGGGGCCATTTTGCTGGAGCCAGCATTTTGTGATGGTCTTCTTACGTGCAGCCAGCAGCAACCGAAGAAGATAAAAATCAGTTTTACTCACGCCATCTGCAATAATTCCAAGATAGAGAGTTGTAAACGATACGGTGACACTGAAACACACAACCTTAGTCTGGTCCCATAATATACTAGGATTTACTTCTTTATTTTTAAAAGTCTTTTCCATTAAATGTCTAAAGGTATCGTTGTTCAACATACCATTATTAAGTTTTTCGCTGTCTACCATCCAAATGTGAAGTTAGAAAAATCCCTGAGTGGCTTGAAAGATCTCTCTGACCTAATTTGCAGTATTTCAGCCTGTGTAGATCTTTGTTAACCATGAATAATAGTTAGACATTGAGTAGGCTTTATGTCTTGCAGAACAAAAGGTATACCCTGGGTTGATCCATTCAGGACCCTCCTTACATCAATAACTCCCAAATCTTTACGTATTTTGTTTCTGCGCTTTTCAATCAGGTTCCTTCTTCTGGGTTGTATTTAAGGAAGGGTTCAGATGTATATTAAAATCTCCTGCACAAATAGAGTCCCATATGCTTCTCATGTAATCAGTTCAAACACCCTTCTGAAAAAGGGGATTATATTGCTTCCAGGGCGAGCATTTGCATTAAATAGTGTTACTTTTGGATCTTTTTTCCCTTTTACCAAAAAAAATCTATCCGCTTTATCTCAGATTTGAGTTCAATTTTGTATTAACCCCAGGCCGAAGGTACACAAAACAGTATAGAACAAATGAACCAGAGAAACTCTACTGTAGAACAGCGAACTGAACATCTATCAGAAAAGCTATCATGTTGCGTTAGACACTGAGGGAGGAATTGGGAAATAATGATTAAATGCCTAACTTAACCCTTGTTGTGGTTCCCAGTTCCGTTCTGACGAACTCATTCAACTTCTCCCAGATCTGCTCCTGGAACCGGTTCTTTTCTCCGTCAGGTCGGGCCTCAGTTGTCTCCTGGGTAGAAGCAGAGTCAGCGTCTGCTCTGAGATGTCTTTGCTCTTGGTCCTGCTAGGGATCTCACCCACCTTAAATCCTCTCCTCCACAGGTCTTCTGCTGCTTCCACAGCATTGTTATATGTAAGGGGGCGCATTTTGAAGAAATCACACAGTCTTGTCAGTGGAGTCTGGAAATGTATGCTGCCATACTGTAGTGTTTTCAGGATGGGTATATAATCCTTCCTTTTAATCTGCACCTCCATTGCATAATCATGATTAAAACACACCCGTTTATTTTGGACCTAAAGCTCCTTGTTCTAGGCGGCGTTCAGGATCTTTTCTTTCATTAAAAACTGGAGAAATTAAACTACCGTGGTGCCCACCCTGATAAGCGTGGTGGAGCACTCTGCAGTGGTTTTGGTGCCATGTGACGTGCACAACCTATCCCCAGGATACGGTCATTGTCGTTCCCCAGTTCTATCTTGAAAAGGTTTTCATAAAAGTCTTTGCTGATGTGTCCTCGGCATCCTTAGGGACACCATAAATCCTAATATTATTGCACCTAGAGCACCCCTCCAGATCAGTCACTTTTTCCTGTAGTACCTGCTGTTAAGTGAGCAGTTGGGTGAGAGTATCCTTGGCTCCAATGTTCCATCTTTCCATGTCGATCAGATTTTCCTCCATCTGTTCTACTTGATTCGCTGCCCTTTCAATTTGATCTGTTTACTTCAGCTGCGAATTTGTCCATTTGTTCTCCTCCCTGACGCACTTGTTGAGTGTAGCAATAATCAAGTGAGGACCATTGAATTTAAGGCTGATACCTGGAGCATGCCAAAATGAGCATCACTCAATACACAATCATAACAATTAAGTAAACTGATTTAAATATGACAGACGGGGCTACTTGTAATAATTACATATGTTTTATCCGTGTATTTGTATTTGCAGATTGATTCAAGAAATTACAGTTTTGACACCTTTCATCTGAACATGAGTCAAATGTTTTAAAGTATTAATGTCCTCTCTATGGAGCTAAATTGGGGCCATAAAGTTTGTTCAAACGAAAAAAATTTGAACCTGAAAAATAAAAGTTTGTTCAAAAAAAAAAACATTTGAACCTGAAAAATTATTTTGAACCTCCCCCCAAAAATTGTGAAAACTGAAAAAAAAAGTTTTACAACTGAAAAAAAAAGATGTGAAACTGGAAAAAAAAAAAGTTCAAAACTACTTTTCAGATTCAAGTTTCAAGTTCAGATTTTTTTTTCGGTTTCAAACTTTTGGCCCTGTTTTGGCGTGGGGGGCAGGGCCTCAGATCACGGGGGTGTGGAATCATGACTGACAGCTCAACACAGCGGCTGAACAACATATTCCCAGCTGTTGCATTCAGGGACCGTGGGAACTGGAATTATCTGTAATACATCATCCATATTCTATATATATATGTGATTGGTTTGAAAGATAACATGCTTCACCGATAGAAGCAGCTTACGTGAATACACGGCGCACAACTCAGAGGAGAAAATATGATCTTGACAGATTTTCACAGCATTTTAAGTCCGTGTTGGAGATTTCCCATGCTCTCAACATAAAGCAAAAGAAAAATGCAAAATGAGCCGGTATTTTCCGAATATCCTTGCATAATTAAGCCTGGACTTGTTTTCACATGGACTGGACTCTGGTTCAGTTTCTGGTGCATATTTGATTTAAACGTGTTTGGTCTCCATCTAGTGAAGTGACTCACAGCCAGGGGCAACCGGGGTAATCCCCGGTGGACCGCTGGCTTAGGCATTTCTTATTTTGTGAATGTTTAGTTTTTAATAACCGCCTTTCACAGACGCAGGGCGGTGGGCCGGTGGTTCACAGGCTGAAGTGAACCACCGGCCAACTGCCCTGCACAGACGCAGGGCGAGCGCAACATCAAGTTGTTCTGGATGTTCTGGGGCGCTGATATTTTTCTGGACCATTGTGCCCTAAACTATGCCATATCAACCTATTAAGGATAACCTTTATTTATATTACTCATAGCTGTTTTTCCCACTTATACCATAATGATATAAAGCATAAGTTCTGATGTTTCCTTTTTGTTAGAATAGGACAAGAATGCTCATCGACACACATTACAAGGTAAATGGCCCCAAGGTTGTCTGAATGACCTGGGGGGGGGCACGGGGGCTTGATGGTGGGGCAGGCTGTTGGTTTGTTTGTTTTTTTTTTGCAGCAGCACCTTCGATTAAGGGAGGACACCCGCTATACAAACCCCCAGATAGACACCCAATGGGGGACAATAGTCACTGAGGGGGGGAAAAATCCATTGCATTGGGTGCCAAGATAAAAAAAAACATGTGCCCTTCTTTTGGGGCTCTTCGTACCCTTTCACCGCGGTGACGGTCCGAGAGGGGAGCCTCAGCGCTGATCTCTGAAATCATTCCTCTGCTTAATTTAGATAAAGGAGTTGAAAGTTAGAAAACTGTTTGAGAGCGTTCCTTTAAAAAGTCCAGTGTTAGATAGAGTGGATCGCTTTTTGGGGCCAAGGACCGGAGGAATCCCACGGTCTGACCGCCAACAGGGCGCGGTAGTCGGACAAACCTCTCCTCTGCCCAGTTTTGCAGATCAGCTCTGCTGCGCGCTGGCGAACACGATCGTAGCAAAAGAACAGGCTTAGGGCGGGGGGGGGCCCGGAGCTGACAATGAAGAGCAAGGTCAGAAAAAAAAACCCGGGTACTAAAAACAAACAGTGGGATTATTAAAAAAAAAATATATATATATAATATATTATAATATATTAATAATATATATAAAATATATATATATATATATATATATATATATATATATATAAATAAATAAAAAAAAATTATTTTACTAAAATCTAACTGAAGTACTGCTCTTTAATCAGAAAACATTAACATTTACTTCAACCTATAAAAATGCAAAAGTATAAGCATAACACACAATAATCTGTCATTTGGTGGGTTCTTGACACAGCCTTGGTGGTACCATCTCTAGCAGCTGTCACAGGCAAACTGAAAATGATAAAATTCTCAAATGGTCAAATTACTACATTTAGAAAAATTCCTCATTGTTTTGTATCTTTCTGCTAATTGTTTACTAGATAGATAGATAGATAGATAGATAGATAGATAGATAGATAGATAGATAGATAGATAGATAGATAGATAGATAGATAGATAGATAGATTCATATATCTAATATATCAAAATGTATCTAAAATGCTAAATATGAAACAAATTTGTATTATTTTCTGTCTTTTGAAGGTTTTTCTTTCCCCATACCCCAAAATTGGACATTGCAACTTGTAACCATTAACATTCAATTTTAGAATAATGTGGGATATTAAGTTCAACCGTATTGTGTAAATATTTAATTGAAGTGGACCTTATGAAAAGTATTGATTTCTCAAACCAGTTCTTACAGTTTTATGTCCCCTTTCTCCTAAGTTTTGAATTGTAAAAAAAATTAGGAAAATTTCAGATTGGCCCTTTAAGTCATAAAAAAACTGTACATGATCTTTGCATATTAAGCAGGCTCCTGTTTGTCCTAAATCTTGAATTTAAACATATCTGTTCTTCCTTTTTTGAAGCAGCTAGCCAAAAACAGCTTCAGTACCTCTTTTTGGTTTTCAAACATGTTTTTGCTCATTTACAAAACTGAGTCAGAATAAAAATAGGGCAATGTCATTCAAAGGATTTAGATAATGTTTCTAAATAAACGTATGTCTGTCTGGACTAGGGTTGTCAAAATAATCGATATTTCAATGTAATCGATGCTAGAAAAATGAACTATTCTTAAAGATGCTCATTTGCGTCAAAATTGATATAAACTATCCCATTCTGATTTCTCCGAATTGTCACTCTTCTTCTCTGCCCCACCCCTCCCTGAGGCCGCTCACCTGACCCAAACAATGAGCTGCTGCTGGAAATTTGAAACTCTGCCTACATGGCGTATACATCCAGGAAAAAAGCGTATCTGACCCACTTTAGCCAGCAACTCAAACACTAGAGTAGGCTTAGGAGTATGGTTAGGGGGTTGTTTGAAGGTACTTCACCTATGAGGCAGATGGACAGGAAATGCTGAATGATGTAACATGCTAGCTGCACTAACTCTACAAGCCATATGTTTGACAGCAACTTAAATGGGTCAGTGAAGCTCCTGTATCTGCAACAGTGAAGAAGTAAACCTCCCGGACGACATAAGATAATGCAATCTGTTTCAGTATTATGCTCACGGACACAGACAGCTCAATGATGGTTTCCTGTCGGTCTGAGCTCAATATGTGCTTTCCAAGTGTGCCGTTCCAAACCATGCGATGCTCCCCTCTACTTCGGTACAAATTAACGGAAAATGTTAATCAGCTGAAAGCTCAGTTGGCTGCTAAATTGTGGAGCAACAATACAAACCAGTTTGCCCCCTCTATTACTCCATTTAGTTGTGAAGGCATCAGAAGCTCATGGCACTGATGATAACACAGGTTATGGTGGAGCCAGGCTGAAGCTGACAAGTAGAACAGAAAAAAAGAAAAATCCGTAGCAAGCGAGCCTGCTGAAGTAGTTGGTCACTAAAGGAAATATTCAACAAAATAAGCCGAATAATTTTGTGGGGTTCCTAGAGGCAAAACAGAAAAAAAGTTTTCTAACAGTATTTGAGTCTAAAAGAAAACCGTTTCCAAGTGCACTGATGAACACCCTTATGCTTGAACATGGTGTTCATTATGGACAATCCGTGATTAGCACAGAAGTCCAATAACAAAACACCACTCAGATTCAGATCGGGGAGGCCATTCCTCCCGATCACGCCTCTCCAGGTGTCACTGTCGTTTCCCACGTGGGCGTTGAAGTCCCCCAGCAGAATAATGGAGTCCCCGGGAGGGGCACTATCCAGCACCCCCAACAGGGACACCAAGAAGGCCGGGTACTCCGCACTACTGCTCGGCCCGTAGGCCGAAACGACAGTCAGAGACCTATCCCTGACCCGAAGGCGCAGGGATGCGACCCTCTCATCCACCGGGGTAAACCCCAACACTAGACGGCTGAGCTGGGGGGCAACAAGCAAACCCACCCCAGCCCGCCGCCTCTCCCCGTGGGCCACTCCAGAGTAGAAGCGAGTCCAGCCCCTCTCAAGGAGATGGGTTCCAGAGCCCACGCTGTGCATGGAGGCGAGCCCGACTATTTCTAGTCGATATCTCTCGACCTGCCGCACAAGCTCAGGCTCCTTCCCCCCCAGTGAGGTAACATTCCACGTCCCTAGAGCCAGCCTAAGCATCCGGGGATCGGGCCGCTGAGGTCTCCACCTTCGTCCGCCACCCAATCCTCTTTGCATCGGTCCCTCACGGTTCCCCCTGCAGGTGGTGGGCCCACTGGGGGATGGCCTTGCGTCTCTCGTTCGGGCTTGGCCCGGCCGGGTCCCGCGAGGAGCGGGACCCGGCCGCTCCTCGCGGCCGGGTCCCGTCGGACTCGTGGCGCTCTCCGACGAGTCCCGACCCCAGGCCTGGCTCCAGGGTGGGACCCCGGCTCCGCCGTACCGGGCGACGTCACGTGTTTAGTGGTCCTTCATGAAGGATGACGGACACCCTAGGCAGGAGGTCAATGATCGACTTTGTTGTCGTATCATCAGACCTTCGGCCGCATGTTTTGGACACTCGGGTGAAGAGAGGGACTGAGCTGTCCACTGATCACCACCTGGTGGTGAGTTGGATCCGCTGGAGGAGGAGAAAGCCGGACAGACTTGGCAGCCCCAAGCGCATAGTGAGGGTCTGCTGGGAACACCTGGCGGAGCCCTCAGCCAGGGATGTATTCAACTCCCACCTCCGGGAGAGCTTTGACCAGATTCCAGGGGATGTTGGAGACATAGAGTCCGAGTGGACCATGTTCTCCGCATCTATTGTCGATGCTGCTGCTCGTAACTGCGGCCGTAAGGTCTGCGGTGCCTGTCACGGCAGCAATCCCAGAACCCAGTGGTGGACACCGGCAGTAAGGGATGCTGTCAAGCTGAGGAAGGAGTCCTATCGGCTGTGGTTGGCTTGTCGCCAACACTGTTTATAGTGGCGGTGGGAGGCTGCTGACCTCGACTGGGGACTGGTGGAAGGAGTACTTCGAGGATCTCCTCAATCCTGCCATCACACATTCCCTGGTGGAAACAGAGGCTGGGGACTCAGGGTTGGACTCTTTCATCACCCAGGCTGAAGTCACCGAGGTGGTTAAAAAGCTCCGCGGTGGCAAGGCTTCGGGGGTGGATGAGATCCGCCCTGAGTACCTCAAATCTCTGGATGTTGTGGGGCTGTCATGGTTGACACGCCTCTTCAACATTGCATGGCGGTCGGGGACAGTACCTCTTGACTGGCAGACAGGGGTGGTGGTCCCCCTTCATAAGAAGGGGGACCACCCAACTACAGGGGGATCACACTCCTCAGCCTCCCTGGTAAGGCCTACGCCAGGGTATTGGAGAGGAGAGTCCGGTCGATAGTCGAACCTCGGCTTCAGGAGGAGCAGTGTGGTTTTCGTCCCGGCCGAGGAACACTGGACCAGCTCTATACCCTCTACAGGGTACTCGAGGGCTCATGGGAGTTTGCCCAACCGGTTCACATGTGTTTTGTGGACCTGGAGAAGGCATTCGACTGTGTCCCTCGTGATGCCTTGTGGAGGGTGCTCCAGGAGTATGGAATCGGGGGCCCTTTATTAGGGGCCATCCGGTCCCTGTACGAGCGGAGCAGGAGTTTGGTCCGCATTGCCGGCACTAAGTCGGACCTGTTCCTGGTGCATGTTGGACTCCGGCAGGGCTGCCCTTTGTCACCGGTCCTGTTCATAACTTTTATGGACAGGATTTCTAGACACAGCCAAGGGCCGGAGGGGGTCTGGTTTGGGGACCAGTGGATTTCGTCTCTTCTTTTTGCAGATGACGTGGTCTTGCTGGCCCCCTCTAGCCAAGACCTACAGCATGCGCTGGGGCGGTTCGCAGCCAAGTGTGAAGCAGCTGGGATGAAGATCAGCTCCTCCAAGTCAGAGGCCATGGTACTCGACCGGAAAAGGGTGGCTTGTCCTCTACAGGTTGGAGGGGAGTTCCTGCCTCAAGTGGAGGAGTTCAGGTATCTCGGGGTCTTGTTCACGAGTGAGGGAAGAATGGAGCGGGAGATCGACAGACGGATCGGTGCAGCTGCCGCAGTAATGGGGGTGCTGTGCCGGTCCGTTGTGGTGAAGAGAGAGCTGAGCTGAAAAGCGAAGCTCTCGATTTACTGGTCGGTCTACGTTCCTACCCTCACCTATGGCCATGAACTTTGGGTCATGACCAAAAGAACGAGCCCGGATACAAGCGGTTGAAATTAGCTTCCTCCGTAGGGTGGCCGGGCACTCCCTTGGATATAGGGTGAGGAGCTCGGCCATTCGGGAGGGGCTCGGAGTAGAGCCGCTGCTGCTCCACATTGAGAGGAGCCAGCTGAGGTGGCTCGGGCATCTATACCGGATGCTTCCTGGATGCCTTCCTCGGGAGGTGTTCCAGGCACGTCCCACCGGGAGGAGGCCCAGGGGACGGCCCAGGACACGCTGGAGGGACTATGTCTCTCGGCTGGCCTGGGAACGCCTTGGGCTCCCCCCAGAGGAGCTGGAGGAGGTGTTTGGGGAGAGGGATGTCTGGGTGTCTCTGCTGAGTCTGCTGCCCCCGCAACCCGGTTCCGGATAAGCGGAAGACGATGAGTACGAGTACGAGAAAACGGTTTCAAAAAGCACATGATACACAATGAAATATGGTTGCAATGTCCACTCGCATGGCATTGACAGCAGTTGTTGATGGAAGATGAAGGTTCCTTGCACTGCGCAATCTGTAAAAACAGGTAATTCCAAATATAAAAACAACAATAACAAGGCTTATAGTGTCTTTCTTGCTGTCTCAAAAGAGATCTGGGAACCTTAAAACCCATAATTCAATTTGAACGGTGAAGTATTTTTAATATGAGAGATTTTGCAAATGTATTTAATATTCATCTATTTATATTCTATATTCTACTATACAAGTAACGTATGATATTATGCATTTCTAACCCTCAGTTTAATATGCATACAGTCTTGGGGAAATTTATAGTTTCATTGCTTAACTGATTCATTCAATAGGGGTTAACTAGCTCTTTTATACTGTCAAGAAATTTACATCAAATTTTTTTTTGTAAATCCACTAAAATGAACAATTTCTTCCTATATAAAATTATTGATATTAATACTACCTTATATGTTCAATGTCCCACCAGAGATGGCAACATCCTGGATCTATTGTTTTCCGTTCGGCAGCCGTCGGTATTCCAGTGTAGCCGCTGGATACAGCCGGTTGGCCCACCTGATTCTTCAAGCCCACCAGTGCAATATCCACCTGTTGGGCTTCGTGTGCAGTCCTGTGGAAGAGGTGTGAATCCAGGAAACCCTCGTCTGCTGGGATGAACTCCTGCTTCTCCTGGAATGACCACCCTTCAGATGGCTCTACTGAATACCAGATCACTGGGCAATAAGACTTATTATTTTTAATAACTTTAGTAAGCTCATCAGAGCTGGATTTTTTATTCATAACAGGGATGTGGCTTCGACCTATTTAGTCCATTTGTTTTTTCAAACTTCTTTCCTCTGGTTATTAGTTTTTAAGCTCTCCTCAGGCCATGAGTAAAGGTGGAGGGGTAGCTTCTGTTTTTACAACCAAACATAGTGTCATAATGTTCCTTATAGATTTGACCAACATGCAGAATGACACTCAGGAGGCAGGAGAAAAGTTTAACAAGTTTATTTGACAGGATATGTGAATTGAACTGGAACCGGAACTGGAGGCACAGCACTGTACGGGAAAGGAGGACAGGTAAGTTCTCTGAAGATAAACGGAGTACTGGAAATTAAATGAGACTTGAGCTTACTGTCTTTGATGAGAAGGGGGTGGTGTGGAGGAATGATACGAAGCCTGGGAGGACTTAACAGACCCTGCTGCAGCACTGGTGGATAGTCCAGGATGACGATGAGTACTTTCTGCAGAGGCTTTGGTGAGTATTGACAATGGATATCTGTATAAATAAATTGGAGATGAATTTACCTGGTGAGTCTTTTGTGATTAGTTAGTGGAGGGTGAGCAGGGTTTGCTTGTCTGGAGGAATTGGTACTGAGCTGTCAGTTGGAGATGAAACCAAACTTGGATTCTTCTGAGGTTTGAATACTTAGGCTGAAGTGGGATCCAACACTGAGGACTTTCAACCAGAGCTGAAGGTTGCATGAGCATGAAACCAGGACTTGAGGATTCCACAGAGGTTAACACTCAGGCACTGTAGTGCTGACAGCTCTACCTTCTTATACTCCAGCAGGTGATGGAAATGCGGCACACCTGTTACCCTCCACACCAGGGGATCTTGGCGGCATCTAATGGTGAGTAAGTGTTAGCAGCAGCTAAAAACAATACATGAAACTCCCAGGCTCCGACACATAGTTGTTGGCAGCTTTCACTTGTCTCCTACACCAGCTTCGAAGTCCAACTTTTGGAACGCTGATGCATTCACAACCTGTTACTTAACTCCTATGCTGATCTTAACGCTGAAGGGTTGGTTAATCTTTTTAATACATGTTCTGACATCTTGGACACAGTTGCTATATGTAAGTCTAAGCGAGCCAAACCATCACATCAGCCTTGAATGAATAAATCCACCCGTGCGCTCAGACGTGACTTTCGCTGTGCAAAGAGAAGATGGAAGAAGGACAAAATCTACGTGTCTTTAGGAATTCTGCATGGCTGTTTATCTAAATATCAGAGGGCTGTGAAGGCTGCAAAATAAGCATTCTTTTCTAAATGGATCTCTGCAAATGGTCACAAACCTCAAGTTCTTTTTAATATTTTTGATTCTGTTATTAATACCCGTGACACTGTTTCCATGGAGGGTTCTTCTAACCTTTCTGAAGGGTTCTTGAAAATTTTTATTGACAAAGTTTCGGCACGAAGGTCTTCTTAGTCACAACCTGTTTAGATCAGCCTGTACCTTTTCAATGCTCTGCTGTGTTTCACCAGGATTTAAAGGAAATGTAAAGGAAGGTTTTAATTTGAGTCAAGTCAAGTTTATTTATATAGCGCTTTTCAGCAACAAGGCACTCAAAGCACTGTACATAAGGAAAAACATTACAATGATACAGAAAATGAAACACAGAAAAACAAATCAAACAACATTAATAAGCCTTTGGGGTTTACTGGTAAGGAATTCATCCTGTGCTAGAAGAAAAATCCAGGAGATATTTTGTCGATAGCCAGTTAGCAGAAGTTGCCAAGGCCACGTTGTGGCGCCAGATTTAGAAAAACAATAAATGTTTTGGTTCAGGCAGTTGTGAATTTCCAACCACCTTAAGAGTTTTACTGGTATGTCTCAATTGCGAATCCAAATAGCCAAATTTCTGGTATTTTCCCGCAGATCTGGAGCGTAAAACTTCTCCCAGATTATATCCTTTAACCTCTGAGTCCAACCGCTGTCAGACTGCGATTCTGTCCAAGAATCGTGTCCAGCTTGCGATTCTGCTCTCTTAACATTTCAGTCTGAGTGTTGATCGCTCTACAGACTCCATCCAACATTGCAGGCAGCTTTGGAATGTTTTGAACAGCCGCCCACATTTTGCAAATAACTTGATAAGCCAGGTAATCACCAACTCCAAAAAGCAAAAAACCTGTTATCAAAAGTCCAAATATGTACACATTTTCTACGTCCGCGACCAACATCGTAGTCAGGTACATAATCTTCCACTGCTGCCAAGAATCCATTGTGTATCCAGAGAAGAACGTCCCGTCTGGACAAGAGGGTCTCCTTTACCCTGTCTTCCCTATTATCCCTATCTATTTCCCTATCTATTTTTTTTTTAATCAATTACGTTGAAAGTCCAGCTGACCAAATCCATAATTTACAAGGTTGGAGGATATGCAAAGCGAGGCTCTGAGAAAAATACAGACAAAAAGCAGAAGCAGGGACCAGCAGGGAGGGAGGGAGAGAAAACGCATGTGTCTTCCACCGAGAGCAAGAGAAAAAAAGAAAAACCTTCTATTTCCCCGCTTCATGTCCTCCCTCATATTTTTAAGGAGAGCCTCCTCGTCATTGCGCCTAGCGTTTTACACATTCTAAATATCTCTTTTTCATCTGGCTGTGCACCAGCTTCATTCAAACATGCTTTGTGCAGCCAATTATCCAAAGGAGGAATCTTGATAATAGTGTTCTATCTAACTATAGGGCAATTAACAAACTACCCATTAGATTTAACTGCTGCTGCTGCCTTTGATACAGTATTCTATTATCAAGACTTGAACACATTGTTGGTCGTTGTTGGACCATTTTATTTGCTACTGTATCTCCCAGTGTCGTCACCTACTATATTCCCCAGTATCATCTGCTACAACACCTCCCAGCATGCATTGCAGCTAACAGGAAGGGGCGTCGCAGCTCTGATGTCACAGTGGGCTCTATAAGAACACAGGAGACGCTCCACCATTGCTTTTTCTGCTGCTGGAAACCGAGACACGGTTACGACGCAACAGAGGTGCGCATCATTCTGGAGAAAAAACTCACACGTGGGTTTTCACTCATTCTCCTCACTGACCAAACTCATGAGAAGCTCAACGAGCTGAAAGACTTGCTGGGATAAGAAGACCAGCAAGTTTTACCTTACTGATTGAAGGTGTGAACCTGACACACAACCCAAGAAAAACCCACGGAGGTTTTCCCAAGAAGACAAAATTTTCCTCCTTGTTTTGCTCCAGATGTCTGCGTAACAAATCCTCCCACCCCCCTGCTCCAGATAAGACGACACCAAGTAATCCTGTTTTGTTCTTTTTTATTAGAAACAGCTTGGGCAGGGTAGAGTAGGATTTTAGGGCGATTTAGAATTGCCACTTATTGTAGTCCAATGTGTTCTAAGTTGTATGTGCATGCAATGTCTTATTGAAGCTTTGATTGCTGATGGACTCTGAAAGCCACAATGCTTTGAAGCTGTGTGTGTCTCACTGTGTTTGAACACCTGAGCGCAGACTTAGGTGAACTTAAAAGTTGGACTGCTAGAACCTCATGGTGAAACACTCACTGTTCCATTGTCTACACTTGTAGTGTTTTTCCACTGGTTGATTTACGACACTGTTTTACGGAGCTCCAACTTTGGAGGTTTGATGACTGCAGCCTGGTGGAGAACTAAAATAAAAAAAGAACTAACACAAATGAAATACACTTCAATTAAACACTTATAATTAATCTCCCAAGCCACGCGGAGCCACAAGGATGAAAGAGCAGCACGCAGCTCCGGATCCGCGGGTTGCCAATCCCTGCTTTAATGTAACTCAGGGAACAGGGGTGCTGGCTCCCTGGCAGAGCCGTCCTTCACTCCCCATCCCGGACACCTACCTCCGCTCTATCACACAACCAGTTCGGGAGCTTGTGTTCGATATCTGTGCCTTGGTTGGTGGTGGCCCTGAGGGGAAATTCATGTTGGGGTTCATGGGGGGCCTGAGGTTCATGGGGTTAAGATCAGAGTTCATTAGGGGATTTGGACAGTTTCGTCTTGGGGCGGCTCTGGTTGGTGGGCTCGTTTGGACTAGTTGGACCCCTCTTTTGTTTGTGACCCCCTCTCTGGATGGGGACAGTGGTCGCTGTAGACCAAGGTTGGGGCCTGGGGGTCAGGTAGTTGGCCGGGGTTGTTTGGAATCAAGTGGTGCTGGCACTAGTGTGGACTGGTGGCTCAGCCAGTCTGCCTGTCTCCTCCTGGGAATCAAGGGGACTAGCTCTTGGGTCCGGGGGCTGGTTGCACCTCTGGAGTATTGGTACCTGGACCTGGGAGAATAGCGCATCAATGGGGAATGCGTGTGAGTGTACGGGGTCCATTGTTGTGTGTCTTTACGTTGGATGTGTGGGTGTGAGTGTTTTTATGTGTAGGCCTATACATGATACATAATACAGTTGATATATACATATATATATATATATATATATATATATATATATATATATATATATATATATATATATATATCAACTACAATAAGTAACATAAATAGGAGCTATCTCTGTAGTTATGCTGCTATAGGCTTAGGCTGCTGGAGGACATAATGACCACTCTCACCCTCATCGCTACATTCTCACACTACTCTACAATTTTACATTATTTGCTGTTATTTCAGCTTTTAACTTTGTTCTCTCTCTTTTCTCTTCCTAGAAGCTACACCTGGCCTGACTCTGCGTCTACCTGTGACACCTTTCTGGAGAGAGGCATCGTCCAAGCTTCTGCTGGCAACAACTTAATGCTCACCCCTTTACCGATGAGCCACATGGCCCTGTCTTTCAGTGTTTAATCCTTTCCCTCTCCTAGACATGGCAATTGATTGAGCTTTTGCTGTGACTAACTCTATTTGCTCTCTTTCAGACTCTAACCTTGAAAACTGGTACAGAGTTTATCTGTTCTTTCTTTTTAGGTCGTGGCAGATGGCCGCTCACACTGAGCCTGGTTCTGCTGGAGGTTTCTTCCTGTTAAAAGGGAGTTTTTCCTCTCCACTGTCGCTACATGCATGCTCAGTATGAGGGATTGCTGCAAAGTCAACGCCAGTAACTGTCCACTGTCTCTACATGCTCATCCGGGAGGAGTGACTGCTACAAATCTCTGACTCGATGCAGGGTTTCCTTAGATAGAAAAACTTTTTATCCAATTTGAATAAATAACTGAATCTGACTGCACTGTTCAATGATTAAGATTAATTGGAATGTATGTACCTGAGTTTTGTGAAGTGCCTTGAGACGACATGTGTTGTGAATTGGCGCTATATAAATAAACTGAATTGAATTGAATTGAAATATATTCACAACAGAACAATATGCACTTCTACAGACATTACCTTTTCTTTAATTTTAACTTTTCATCTGATATAGAATCCAGTATTTAATTTAGTATAATGAAAGAGTGATATTAACTGCAATGTTTTCTATTATCACAAAATTATTTTAATAACTTTCAGATAAAAGAAGACACTGTTTCCAGTATGCTCTTATGACATGCCAAAAACGCTTTGAATAAAAATTACTGAGTTGCCAGAAAAAAAAAATATTAATGCAACTACATAACAGGTCAAAGTGAACTTCAACTTGATGTAATGTGATGCTTTTTGATTAATTTTGTCTTTTGAGGTTTTTGACAAACCACTTTTGTAAGAACCTTGATCTTTATACTGATAAATGGTCTGATAAAGTTGAGGATCCATCATTTACTGAGTAATTGATGACAATACTGGCTAGTAAAAACAACTAGGATTACAAGGACCCACCTGATTAGTCATATATGCACCACTTACGACACAGATACTCCATATTGGAGAGTCCTGTTTATACCGCACCTTGTACATATATTTAATTTTCTTTTTTGGCCAGGATCTCATATCAACACACAATAAATTCATGGCTAAAATAAAGTTTGTTGTCATTTTAGTGTTGTTTGCAGCTTACAGCTTTGCTGTGTCCATCATTTCCATAGACAGAAGGAACTGACCCCTTAGTCAGATGAAGTCTTTTAGCAAATGTTTCTTGATACTAGGGGAGGTGGCTGAAGAACTCTTCCTTGAAGTGGGGGAAATAAAAATGGCGGATACGCGAAATTGGTCAGCTAGAAGTCCATGACTTTGTTTAGCTGATCTGTAGCAAATACAGTGATGTAACAGATCAATAAACATAATAGAGGATGGAGAAACTGAACGAACTGAAAAATATGATCCACACAGAATATAAAGAAATCTACGCAGCACCTGGAGATACTAAATTTAACCTTTCTGCACTCCACAGACTCCAAAATGTATTTAAGGATTAAAAAAGTGGATTTTGCATGATATGTCCCCTTTAAATCTCAGCAAGCTGCAAATCCCCCCTGCCAAAAAATGCAAGACCTGCAAGAGGACTACATGCTTATGGAAGATGTAGGGAAATTTTGATTATTTGATTATGAATATTTATTATAAAAATAATTTCAAAAATTGAGAATTCACACAAAATGTAACTGTATTATCAACCATTTTACCAAAAGGGGTAAAACAAGCACCAGGAGGTATAGTTACAGTCCGTTTCTCTGAACAAAAATGAAAATAAGAAAAGAAATGGCGAGGATCCAACAGATGATATAACATTTTCTACATAATCACACATGCTCTTTAGGTTACTGGTGTGAGTTTCATAACTGAATCATCTATTTTGATGTTAAATGAGGTGAGACACAAATCTCAGCAGCCCCAGATTTTGCCCCAAAAAACAGTGACCCCCCACATAATCACATAATATCAGGTCCATTTCCAGTTTTGGAAGAAGGGTACAAATATACAAACATCCAGGGTGCTATTAGTTTTTGACTTTAGTCAGTCAGTCATTTTCTACCGCTTATTCCATAGTGGGTTGCGGGGGAGCTGGTGCCTATCTCCAGCAGTCTATGGGCGAGAGACGGAATACACCCTGGACAGGTCGCCAGTCCATCGCAGGGCAACACACAAACAACCATGCACACACTCATTCATACACCTAAGGGCAATTTAGAGTGACCAATTAACCTAACAGGCATGTCTTTGGACTGTGGGAGGAAGCCAGAGTGCCTGGTGAGAACCCACGCATGCACGGTGAGAACATGCAAACTCCATGCAGAAAGATATCGAACCCAGGACCTTCTTGCTGCAAGGCAACGGTGCTACCAACTGTGCCACCGTGCAGCCCATTTTTTTTTGACTTTATTGATAATTACTTAACTGCATTAATATAATTAATTTATTGATTCTTAAAAATAAAAAGCTTGCAGATCTTTGCATCATTCAAAAGATTACTCTAAAAGACAACCATGATTTTGTTTTTTCGTTACCAGAACAGTCAGTTTGAGAGCTTACAGTGTACACTACATATTCTAAATATTCTTTATATTGTGTAATTTATTACTTAGGAGTTTTTAGACATCCAATTTATTGTCTTTAAAATGTATAATACTGAATAATGTACCCTTCCTAATGTCAAAATCCACATAAATGCAGTAAGTTTTTCATATAGCTGTGAGTTATCATGACCCCTTAGAATGTATACTGACAACCAAATTCTGCACTTCACCATCAACTGTGAATGTAAATGTATTCCTACATAGCTTGTATCCTATATGTACCCATACCAGTGTATAACCGCTGGTATGGGCAATGATGAAAACGTCGGTGAGATGCTACATGAACCATCTTTGAAAACCATCAGATACGTATCAGATTTAGTACCACACATTACACAGTGCCACAATCCAAATATCTTTGGAGGTGGAAAAATCAGAGTTGGCTGTTCAGACTGCCATGAAAAAGTCCCATATGGGTCACATTTGGACAAAAGATTATATTTGGGAAACATTTTCCTGCTGTGTGAAATGTAGCAAATGACTTTAAAACATTCAACTCACCTCAGATAAGAGATGTCAAAACCATAATTTCTTGAACTGATTTGCCAAACACCATCACTTTCTCAGGACATACAGTACTGTGCAAAAGTTTTAGGCAGGTGTGAAAAAATGCTGTAAACAAAGAATGCTGTCAAAAATAGAAGTCTTAATAATTTATTTTTATCAATCAACAAAATGCAGTAAATGAACAAACAACAAATCTAAATCAAATCAATATTTGGTGTGACCACCCTTTGCCTTTAAAACAGCATCAATTCTTCAAGGTAAACTTGCACACAGTTTTTGAAAGAACTCAGCTAGTAGGTTGTTCCAAACATCTTGGAGAACTAACCACAGATCTTCTGTGGATTTAGGCTTTCTCACA
This sequence comes from Crenichthys baileyi, assembly GCA_036173005.1. NCBI lineage: Eukaryota > Metazoa > Chordata > Actinopteri > Cyprinodontiformes > Goodeidae > Crenichthys > Crenichthys baileyi. The sequence goes on from JAHHUM010001576.1 coordinate 31,856, forward strand.
TCCTTCTGTCTCTTCATGTAATCCCAGACACACTCCATGATGTAGAGATCAGGGCTCTGTGGGGGCCAAACCATCACTTCCAGTAAGTCTTGTTCTTCCTTACGCTGAAGATAGTTCTTAATGACTTTGGTTGTATGTTTGGGTTCACTCACCTAGCATTTTGTAAATTGATAAAAATAAACAATCATCATTTATATTTCTGAAAGCACTCTTTGTTTACAGCATTTTTTCACACCTGCCAAAACGTTTGCACAGTACTGTACATGGATAAGAAATGTGTCAATATTATGAACACATTTGAATGTAGCCTTGTCTGTCATATTTCAATCATTGTCTTCGCTTATATGCAGGCGTACTTAGCGATGGCATGCAAATCATGGCAGACATGCATTTTCAGCGTAACAATGGCACAAGTATGTATTATTGGATGAGGTTGAAGGACAGTTCAACTTTCAGCTGTACCTTAAGAAAGGTTTATTTCCTTATCCTGAATTGTGGGGAAATGACTGTACTTGAAGTACACTTAGTTGCTCATTGCTTCTTTTTACAAACCCCTGGTGAGAAAAAATTGGAAGATTTTGTATTTTCTGTTTTGCAGTGTGTGCTCGATGCTTTTCATATGATGAACATAAAATACAGATTAAAAACTGCAATAAAATCTGGCTAATAGAGAATTGGGTTGGTCTACTCTAGAGTAAAGCTATAAATTTTGCGTTCCTACTTGAAAGATTTTCCCATAACCTGATGCAAACTTTACATACAAGGATGCAACAGGGACGGAAGTTGATGAAGAAATATTCAGTGACCTCATTATATAATTAAATGATGTGCTAAAGTTTTCTGTCACAATGGTGAGATATAAAGAGAAATTTTATCAAGCATCCTACAGATTTTGCAATAGGATCAAACTATTTATTTACTTTTTGTCCTTCAGAGTTCTCAGATCCTGATGCAATTGCATCAACATCAACAATACTGATGGATGGGATCCCATGCAAGAAGGAAAAAACTAAGAAAGCTAATAATGCAATGTCTGCTAAAAAACTTTAACAACATTTCCATGTGCCTCTAAACTCTTCTTTAGGTCCTCCCCATATCACCCTGTATTGCCTTTTTTATCATCTGATGGCTGGTTGAAGGTCTCCAATGAAGCAAGTCTGGTGGTGAAGAAGTACAGCAAAAGTATGAAACAACAGAAATATTAACTGATGTCACAAGAAGACAAATGATAAACATACTGGTGGCTCACATGAATGATCACCAGGGGTAGTGTGTTTTACGCTTTTTATATTTACGCAAAAATGTACCATTTTGTCACTAATTTAATATCTGCTATCAGCTTTAAACTCCCTGTTAAAGCTATTAGAGAGGAGTATTCCCCGGGCATAGCGACACTACTTCCTTCCCTCAAGGATTTATGGACAGAATGGGTCCAGTTTCTGAGAGGTAAAGTGATGTTAGGAGCATCATTGCTGACATTGGCTAACATTCAAAGCAGTAACAAGCTTTCAGAAAGTTTACATTTACATGTAGATTTATATTATCTCAAGTAAAGCATATGATCAACGGTATAAAGGATAAAACGCTATGATCAATGCTCGCAATTCCACCTCCTGACTTGCTACAGGGGTGTGTGTCTGAGTGAGATGCTCGAATGGGATGCGCTGTGATGTACCAATGTGATGTAAACATGTACCAAGCTGTACTGTTTGAACCAATGGCAAAATTTAACTGCAGTAGCCACTGTTCAACCCAAAGAAGCCAGAACTAAGTTGGTTTTAGGACAAATATTGCAGAATTAAACAATTTTAATCAAAAATGTCAAAATATGCACATCAACATAAAGATTGCACCCTTAAGGCCACATTTTTTACAGTTTATCTGCAAAATAAGGTTGATTTGGGGTTTAGTTCTACTTTAAGTCTTTAAATGTGGATTTATAACCTTTAATGTATATTTAATCTCTACTTTTTCTTAAAGGTGGATCAAGACTTCAGTCTTCTCTTTAATGAAGACACCTCCTCCAGAATGCTGCAGAAGTGGGATGTGTTCTTCAAGTCAAATGTCACAAAAGAGGCTAAATGTCTAACTTCAACATATGAGTTGAGAAGTTTGGTGAGGTCAGCTGAAAGGCTTCCAGCAGATGATCAAGATGAGGCATCTAGTGAGTACCTAAATATATTTGATCATAATTGACTCTTTAGAGGTTGCTATTCTACCTCCACGATCTCGTAAAGTTCTGAGAGATGTTACATTTAAAAGTTGTTCTTAATTGTGAATTTGTCCTCAGCCTATGACCAAAAAATGGCCTCCTTGTTGCTGCTCATACAAGTCATTCCACACCACCGAAAGGACAGAAGTCTCCTTAAATTTAGTGCATGTCATGCAGTTGTAAGATTAAGGTTACTGCATTTGAAATATGTATAGTAATTTGTCACTCTGCTGTTATACCATGTATGGGTGGTTGAAAAGCAGCTTGTTGTTTCACTAGCAAATATGAATCTTAAAATTTTTATAATGGCTGGAGCTGTCTATCTTATTTCTTATGTTCTGTGTATATTTTTTAACCCTAGTCGTGCTGCAGTTTGAAGGAACATCTCTGGAGGCAACGGGGTCGGATGCCGTACCTCCTCGCTGTTAAGCATCAGTGTAACATTAGTATTTGTTGTCGGACCAAAGTGCAGGTAAGAGCTGGGCAGCCGCATGTTGAATGATCTTCAGCTTTATTCAGAGGTATCCAAAACGTAACATAAATCACTGCAGGAGTTAACCAGAGTCAAAGTCCAAAACTTACATCTCTAAGCTCTGCAGGAACATGGAACACATGGCAGTCAAGGGTAGAGACCTGAGTTGAGAGAAAGAGGAACCAGCAATGAACACATAAACCAGACTAACTAATATACTAAGGGAATACAAAGGGCAGGTAATCAAAGGAACAGGGAACAGGGAACAGGTGAGACAAGGAGGCAGGGAGACAGAAGGAACAGGTGAACTAATGCATAGACTAAACATGGGCGAAGAGATTAATTAAAAATAAAAAGACACAAACCAAAAACCACACTGAAAGTCCAAAATGTCACACTGTGACAATCAGAAGAGCAAGATTGACAGCTTTGACATTGTCATCGAAACGTGTCTCATCCCATGCTAGTTAAACTGGTCTCTTGGAGTATTTGATGAGCTATTCAAAGCACATTTTGTGTTTAATGTCTCTTATTATGCTGCATTAATGATTTTTCATACATTTCTGGAGTCATGAGTGTATAAAATTTATGTTGGCAAAATGAAGGAAACACCCACAGTCAGGGAGCTGAGACCGAGGCTGCTTAACCAGCCACTTCTTCTCTCCTGCGGGTAAGTCAGGCTAAAAATGTTGACCTGTTTTATGTCCCAGAAATTTTATCCAAGCAACAATTGTCCGCAATTCATTTTATATTTAAGAGTTGAACATGGCTTAAAATTTAAGTAAAATTTTGGTCTCATCAAACTATGAATGTTTGCCCCTCCTTGAACTGCCACCTTAACGTGGTGGAGGGGTTTGAGTGTTCAAATGATCCTAGAGGCTATGTTGTCTGGGGCTTAAATGCCCCTGGTAGGGTCTCCCATGGCAAACAGGCTCTAGGTGATGGGTCAGACAAAGAGCGGTTCAAGAATCCTTCATGAGGACCACTAAATCGAGGCACATGACGTCGCCCGGTACAGCAGAGCCGGGGTCCCACCCTGGAGCCAGGCCTGGGGTCGGGACTCGTCGGAGAGCGCCTGGTGGCCGGGTTGCTCCTTGCGGGACCCGGCCGGGCCAAGCCCGAACGAGAGACGCGAGGCCATCCCCCAGTGGGCCCACCACCTGCAGGGGGAACCGTGAGGGACTGGTGCAAAGAGGATTGGGTGGCGGACGAAGGTGGAGACCTCAGGGGCCCGATCCCCGGATGCTTAGGCTGGCTCTAGGGACGTGGAATGTTACCTCACTGGGGGGGAAGGAGCCTGAGCTTGTGCGGCAGGTCGAGAGATATCGACTAGAAATAGTCGGGCTCGCCTCCACGCACAGCGTGGGCTCTGGAACCCATCTCCTTGAGAGGGGCTGGACTCGCTTCTACTCTGGAGTGGCCCACGGGGAGAGGCGGCGGGCTGGGGTGGGTTTGCTTGTTGCCCCCCAGCTCAGCCGTCTAGTGTTGGGGTTTACCCCGGTGGATGAGAGGGTCGCATCCCTGCGCCTTCGGGTCAGGGATAGGTCTCTGACTGTCGTTTCGGCCTACGGGCCGAGCAGTAGTGCGGAGTACCCGGCCTTCTTGGTGTCCCTGTTGGGGGTGCTGGATAGTGCCCCTCCCGGGGACTCCATTATTCTGCTGGGGGACTTCAACGCCCACGTGGGAAACGACAGTGACACCTGGAGAGGCGTGATCGGGAGGAATGGCCTCCCCGATCTGAATCCGAGTGGTGTTTTGTTATTGGACTTCTGTGCTAGTCACGGATTGTCCATAATGAACACCATGTTCAAGCATAAGGGTATTCATCAGCCGCTGCTCCTCCACATCGAGAGGAGCCAGTTGAGGTGGCTCGGGCATCTATACCGGATGCCTCCTGGACGCCTTCCTCGGAAGGTGTTCCAGGCACGTCCCACCGGGAGGAGGCCCAGGGGACGGCCCAGGACACGCTGGAGGGACTATGTCTTTCGGCTGGCCTGGGAACGCCTTGGGCTCCCCCCGGAGGAGCTGGAGGAGGTGTCTGGGGAGAGGGACGTCTGGGTGTGTCTGCTTAGTCTGCTGCCCCCGCGACCCGGTTCCGGATAAGCGGAAGACGACGAGTACGAGTACGAGTACAAACTATGTTAATATTGTTCATAGTAATGTTCAGCAAATTTCACAAAATTCAGCCATTGCAAGTTGATCATATAGTAATCCAGTTGTAACATCATGTTAAGCAGAAGCTTTGCTGTTCTATAGATGGCTCTGTAGGATGATTCTTATGAGAGCACTTCCTTACAGTTTTCTAAAGATCAAATTCAAGACGTGTTAATCCATAGTGGCCAAATTACAGGGCAGTGGGATCTCTGGCAGTCTAGTGTCCTCAATTGTGAGATGAGAGTTAATTAAAAGCAAAGCATACAGCTATCTCTGCATTAACTGTGAGTGATCCTAACACTGTGTGATAAATATTTTTTGAACTAATTCACAAACGTCAATACAGAATGTAAACAAAACAAACACTTCAACCTTAAATGGGGTGTTACTGAACCCTAGGAAAAAAAACACTGGGATACCCTGGGTGACATATTACAGCAGGCTAAATCAGAGCTCTGATGCAGATCAGTGAAGGATACTTTTGTATATGTGCCGATGTTAGAAACATTACAGTTCCTGTGTGATTTCTGCACAGTAAATATAATTAACAATTATTAACAAAATTATTAATAATGTTAGAATATTTATTTTTAGTCAAACTAATAAAGCAGGGCACCTCCTGATCATCATGAACTTATATGAATGCTGGGAGATGTAGTTTGATCAGTGCTTTCTGGGTGAGTAAAAAGACCCAACACTTTGAGTTTGTAATGTATCTATTTGCTGCAAACATATATTCTATGGTGACTATGAACCAGCCAATCTCCTGGGCTCTAAACATGGAACTTACAAAAGTGGCTGTCTTACTCTAAGAAATCTGCCTCCTAAATTTAATTCAGTTTTGATGAATATTCATTTGATATCACTATTTAATTCAGAAGATCTTCACAAATATGGTTTTGATTCTATTCGGGAACAATAGATTAATGGTATAAAGAATCTGGAAAGCCAAGGCCTTAGTCTTTCATTTTCATTGATGAGCCAGTATATGGGACAATCTCTTAGAAAACTGGAGATCATTTAGGGATGAAAACAATTTTTGGTGAGTCTTTCAGTGGTCGTTACTTTTGTCAGGTTTTTTTAATAGACAAAAATTGGTTTTCAATACTCAAAAAGAGATGTTTGAAATGCATTATAAGTCTACAATAAAACCCACAGCTGTCATCATATGGTTTAAAAAAACCTTTACTTAATTCACTGAGGTATTTTTAATGTTTCTAGTAACTATTCCTTTGATATAAGGCATGATCTTCTTCAGAGTGTCACTCGGTATGAGATAAAATTACTTTTTTAATATCTTATTTAAAAGTTCATATCAGAACAGGATTTGCTCTCCAGGATTTATAGTTTTGATTATGGGTATGTAGAAAGGAAAAACCATCCCACAAAAATGATTTTGGAGAGCGCCAGTAATAATATAGGTTTGAATTCTGTTCAGAAGTTGTGTCTTGTTAAAAACATTCCACTTTTGTTTGGAGACATTATTCCTGCAGGAGACAAAAACTGGTACATGTTACTGTTGTTACTGGAAATAATGAACATTGTCTTTTCACCTATCCTCACTATAGGTATGATAATATATTTGAAGCATTTGATCGCTGAGCACCACAGACTCTTTAAGTTCTTGTATCCACATAAGCTCGTTTTCCATTGCTTAGTCAAAGGCCCAAGTTACTGAAAGCCCAGGTCCCCAGGCCCAGATTTCCCCGGGTAATTTTACTTTCCCAGGTAAATGGTTCTACTCTGGAGTAGGTCTTTTCAGCTTTCCCTGGATCTGTTAAAGAGACTGGGTTGTTTGCAGCGAGACTTGGCACCAGCAGCTTCAGTAATGGCGCAGGTTACTAGACAAATTAATCTTTTTTATACCATTAATTTATGACAAAAAGTAGTTTTAACCTTCCTCTGGTGTTAGCTTTCTGCTGCCATCTGTGGTGTTAGCGGGTCATTTTGGACCTGTGTATTAAATCAGCCATAAAATACCCTAAAATACCATGGACTTTTTTCCCCTCAAGGTTTGTCATAGCAGTTATGACTTTTTTTAGTGACAATGTCAAAAAAAGATCAAAGCACGTCTTGATGTCACTTACTCTTGTCACAGCAAACCTCGTGACCCCAGGGGTCATTTTGATGATGTTTGCAGCAGCTGTCCTTCCATGCACATCAGGAGGAACTGTGCTCCAACGGATGTTGCCACGTTTGGATTGCAATGATTCAGCAGGAGCAGCTTCAGCACCAGTGACCTCCTCTTCAGACTGATCAGTTGTGTCTGTTTCTTCCAATTGGTACTCCACATCATGTTCGTTCTCAAAGGCCTGCTCATCTCCATCGCTAAAATCCTGTGTGTCCTCTGCCTCATTTGCAGCAAATATGTGATCCAAAGCTTCATTTACAGTGAATCTTCTCCTCATTGTTGCATCCTGTGAATTGGAGATGTGTACTCTGCAAGTCACCACCTCTACACTCAAATGGCTTGACAAGCCTGGACATGTCTCCCTTTGTTTGTTCTCGCAAAAAGGCAAAGAGAAAAGCCCCTAAATGAAGCTCAAATGGTTGGAGGAAGAGGCTGTTGGTTGATTGTGTGTTTATGATTTAATTTTTGGCATTTTTTATTGTTTTATAATTGAAAATTTTAACCGGGTCAAAAATGACCCGAACACCACAAAAGTCATTTTTTCACCAGAGCACTTTATAATTTAGTAAAAAAAAAAAAATGGTTTTATTTTGTTTAAATGGAAGTCCCTGACAAAGTCAAAAAGTTTCAATGCAAAAAACAAATGTATGAAGTACTTTTATGCATGCTAAAACTCAAAACGGGTCCGTAGGGACCCTAACACCATAGGAAGGTTAAGATGTTTTTTAAGAGTAGACCTTTTTATTGTAATAAAATTTTTACTAAAAACATTTTCTGTAGTTTCTTGTAGTTCTGTTTGAAGAGTTTCAGTCAGGTTTCAGAGCTCATCATAGCACTGAAACAGCTCTGCTGAAAGTCACTAATGATATTCTCCTAGCTTCAGATAATGGACTTGTGTCTGTACTTGTCCTGTTAGATCTCAGTGCTGCATTTCATACAGTCAATCACAATATTCTCTTAGAAAGGGTGGAACATGCTGTTGAGATCAGGGGAACAGCACTAGGCTGGTTTAAATCTTATTTGTCTGACAGATTCCAGTTTGTTCATGTAAATGATAAATCATCTTCAAACTCCAGGGTTAATTGTGGCATTAAATTGACCTCCGGTAATAAAGTAAAAAACCTTGGTGTTATTTTTGACCAGAACATTTAAGTTAAATCCCATTTTAAACAGGTTTCTAGGATTTCCTTTTTTCACCTCCAGAACATTGCCAAAGTTATCCTATCCAGGAGTGACGCTGAAAAACTAGTCCATGCATTTGTTACTTCATGGCTGGACTATTGTGATTCTTTACTATCAGGATGTCCACAAAATGCAGTTAAAAGCCTCAGCTGATTCAAAATGCTGCAGCAAGAGTTCTGATGAAAATTAAAAAGAGAGATTATATTTCTCCTATTTTAGCTTCCCTTCGTTGGCTCCCTGTTAAATCCAGAATAGAATTTAAAATTCTCCTTCTCACATATAAAACCCTTAATGATCTAGCTCCATCATACATCAGAGATCTGATTGTTCCATATATTCCTAACAGAGCACTTCGTTCTCAGACTGCAGGTTTACTGGTGGTTCCTAGAGTCTCTAGAAGTAGAATGGGAGGCAGATCCTTTAGTTATCAGGCTCCTCTCCTGTGGAACCAGTTCTCAGTTTTGGTCTGTGAGGCAGACACCCTGTCTACTTTTAAGGCTAGGCTTTAAACTTTCCTTTTTGATAAAGCTTATAGTTAGAGTGGCTTAGGTTATCCTGAGCTATTTCTGTAGTTATGCTGCTATAGGCTTAGGCTGCTGGAGGACATAATGACCACTTTCACTCTCTCTGCTACATTCTCATACTACTCTCCAATTTTGCATTTGCTGTTTTTTCAGCTTTTAACTTTGTTAAGCTACACCTGGCCTGACTCTGTATCTACCTGTGACACATTTCTTAATGCTCACCTTCTATCGATGATACACTTGGCTCTGTCTTTCAGTGTTTAACCCTATTTTTCTCCTAGACATAGCTACTGACTGAGCTTTTACTGTGACTAAATATATGTGCTCTCTCTCAAACTCCAATCTTGAAAACTGGCTCAGAATTAATCAGTTTTTTTCCTAGATGAAATCACTAAAGGAGCTACATCCATTAACATTTACGTTTCCTTCCCATAGAAAGTACTCCTGGATCAGTGCTTCTTTGTTCTTTTTTTGTCTTTACTCTGTTCTCTCAAACCCCCAGTCGGTTGTGGCAGATGGCCACTCATACTGAGCCTGGTTCTGGTTCTGCTGGAGGTTTCTTCCTGTTAAAAGGGAGTTTTCCTCTCCACTGTCGCTACATACATGCTCAGTATGAGGGATTGCTGCAAAGTCAATGCCAGTGACTGTCCACTGTTGCTACATGTTCATTCAGGAGGAGTGAATGCTGCAAGTCACTGACTCGATGCAATCTGCTGGGTTCCCTTAGATAGAAAAATTTTATAACCAATTTGAATACTAAACTGAATCTGACTGCACTGTTCAATAGTTAGGATTAATTGGACTGTATGAACCTGACTGAAATCTGTATGATTCGACTGAATTGACTTTGTAAAGTGCCTTGAGACGACAGGTGTTGTGAATTGGCGCTATATAAATAAAACTGAATTGAATTGAATTAGTTATCTGATACGAGTTTACCTGATGACAATAAAAGAAAAAATGTTACTTAATCAGTGTTTAGTAGTTATTGTAAATGAATCATGCAGTTGTAAAGCAACAACTGTGGTCTGATGCAGGTTGGTAAAATATTTAATGTAAAAATAATGTTTTAAACATTTCCTGTTCACGGTTCCAGTACAACTTAAAGAATATTGGAAGGAACTAGTTAACTGTAGAACTTTAAAGCTCCTCATCATCTATTATGTATCAGTTGAAACTAATAAATTATATATTATCTTTTAAATGGGGTAAAGGAGTAATGCCATCTGCTGGACTGAAGGTGTATTGCAGTTTTCCTCACAACTTCCAAACGTCATTAGGCTGATTTAAGTAAATAGGCTGTGGCAATGGAAAAAGAACGTACGAGATTCCCTGGGATTCCTATTACCCGAGTAAAACAAATCCTGGGGCTTTAAATCCTTGGGCTCTCAGTGGAAAAGGGGCTATAGAAACGTAATACCTAAGCATCATTTTATAATCCACTATCCATCTTCTATTAGGAAAATTGGTCAATTGTACATATGTGGTCTATGAGGTTTGAAGCCAAACACAAGCTTTTTAAACATTATTTGAAACACTTTAGAGAACATAACACAATAACTTGCAGAAAAGCAACAATTGGCCGTGGCTTATTGTTGGGAAAATGACAATCATTAAAGAAAATGAGCACGGGCCAATCAAACCATTTTCCCTTGGAGATGAAGATGTGGTCAATAAGGAAATTATTCAAATCCAAGCATCAGAGCCAGGGAGTTGAAAAAGCTCAACAAACTAATAAAGAAGGCTGGCTCTGTTCTGGGGACTCCTCTGGAGATCATTGTGAAAAGAAGGATCTGGATTATGGAGAACCTTGAGCATCCTCTTCATGAGACTGTTGTACAACAACAGTGTCTTCAGTCAGAGGCTTCTTCAGATCTGCTGTAAGACAGACCAGCTACAGGAGATCCTTCCTGCCCACAGCCATTAGTATCTACAACAGCTCTTTGAAGAAACCTGCATAATATGAGCTACAACATTTAATATCCCTTTGGGATTAATAAGGTATTTTTGAACTTAATTGTATTTGAATGTCACAGTGTTAATTTCCCTGTTTTGTGACTTAAAAGGGAATTCTGGAAAATATTTTACTATTTTTTAAGTTTTAATTTAACTCCAAAGAGTGTGGAACTATATAAACCCTGAAAGAGTATTAGGGTCAACTCTGCGGGAGTTAAATCAACCATGGACCTGTTGCTATGTAGGAAAATGAAAACAAATTAGCCAAGATAGTAGGAAGACAATTGTGGATTTCCACAAGTCTGATTCATCCGTGGGCTTAGTTTCCAGATGTCTGAAGTTGCCATGTTCATCTTTTCAAACAACAAAGGTATAAACAGCGACAAAATATTCAACCATCATACCATTCAGGAAGGAGATGGCTTCTGTGTCCCAGAGACAACAGCAAAAGACCTTGTGAAGAAGCCAGTAGGAAAGTGTCATTGTCCACAGTAAAACGAGTCCTCTGCCAATATGGGCTTAAAGGCCACTCATTCAGGAAAAAAAACATTACTCTGAAAGCAACAGAAAAAGCCAAGAGCTTATTTGTTGGAGCAGTGTCCTGTGGTCTGATGAAACTAAAGTGTTTTGCCACCATGACTTGAGCAAAAAGGGGTCTTCCAAATGGACCAGAACCACATACACAGCAATAAAATAAAAATAGAATAACTTTAGGACAACAAAGTCAATTCACTGGAGCTACCATCCCAAAGCATTGATCTCAGTCCCATAGGAAAATAAATAAATATCAGATGAAAGTTGGAACAAAAGAAACACCCCTATAAATTAAAGTAGGACAAATAATACAACAATATTTTTTTTTCATTTTAATATTTTTTTCTTTATTTTACCAAACATCAAAGACATCCCTGGATTGTAACGAATACTGTTTAATATATTCACTCACACGATTAATCTATAATTAGCTGAGTATTTCTGATTTCTTATTGAAGCTGATTCATCTTAGTTCTTTTTCTTTGCCATATAAATACTTGATGCAAAGCAAAGATTTCTCTTTTTTTTAATAAAAGCCTAAGCCTCAGTTATGATCAATGTGATCGTGTATTCTGTTCTGAGATAGTTAACTCTATAGATCGAAGATATAATCTCTCATTTGGTTTCTTTCATCTTTCTGCCTGTTCTTCTCTCTCCCGCCTCTTCATAAAAGATGAATGGCTTTTCACGAAAGCCACTGAATGAAACCTGCTAATACTTTTCACGTTTGACTCGAATCATTTAACCCTCATAAATGATTTATACATGGCACGGTCGATGCGCAACGGGGTGAGTGAACTGTAAAATGATCTTCAGTTTGTAAACTAGTGACTTGGAGGACAGGGTGTAGTCTAATGTCTAAAAGGAAAGTGTGACCTGTTGGACAGAAATGTATGTATATATATATATATATAAGCTACTATATATGTATATATATATATGTACAGTACAGACCAAAAGTTTGGACACACCTTCTCATTCAAAGAGTTGTCCTTATTTTCATGACTATGAATATTGTAGCTTCACACTGAAGGCATCAAAACTATGAATTAACACATGTGGAATTATATACTGAACAAATAAGTGTGAAACAACTGAAAATATGTCTTATATTCCAGGTTCTTCAAAATAGCCACCTTTTGCTGTGATTACTGCTACGCACACTCTTGGCATTGTTGATGAGCTTCAAGAGGTAGTCACCTGAAATGGTTTTCCAACAGTCTTGAAGGAGTTCCCAGAGATGCTTAGCACTTGTTGGCTCTTTTGCCTTCACTCTGCAGCCCAGCTCACCCCAAACCATCTCGATTGGGTTCAGGTCCGGTGACTGTGGAGGCCAGGTCATCTGGCGCAGCACCCCATCACTCTCCTTCTTGGTCAAATAGCCCTTACACAGCCTGGAGGTGTGTTTGAGGTCATTGTCCTGTTGAAAAATAAATGATGGTCCAACTAAACGCAAACCGGATGGAATAGCATGCCGCTGCAAGATGCTGTGGTAGCCATGCTGGTTCAGTATGCCTTCAATTTAGAATAAATCCCCAACAGTGTCACCAGCAAAGCATCCCACACCATCACACCTCCTCCTCCATGCTTCACGGTGGGAACCAGGCATGTAGAGTCCATCCGTTCACCTCTTCTGCGCCGCACAAAGACACGGTGGTTGGAACCAAAGATCTCAAACTTGGACTCATCAGACCAAAGCACAGATTTCCACTGGTCAAAGTCCATCCTTGTTTTTCTTAGCCCAAGAAGTGCTTGTTGCCTGTCCTCAGCAGTGGTTTCCTAGCAGCATTTTACCATGAAGGCCTGATTCACACAGTCTCCTCTTAACAGTTGTTCTAGAGATGTGTCTGCTGCTAGAACTCTGTGTGGCATTGACCTGTTCTCTAATCTGAGCTGCTGTTAACGTGCGATTTCTGAGGCTGGTGACTCGGATGAACTTATCGTCCGCAGCAGAGGTGACTCTTGGTCTTCCTTTCCTGGGGTGGTCCTCATGTGAGCCAGTTTCTTTGTCGCGCTTGATGGTATTTGTGACTGCATTTGGGGACACTTTCAAAGTTTTCCCAATTGTTCGGACTGACTGACCTTCATTTCTTAAAGTAATGATGACCACTCGTTTTTCTTTACTTAGCTGCTTTTTTCTTGCCATAATACAAATTCTAACATTCTATTCAGTAGGATTATCAGCTGTGTACTGTATCCATCTCCTGCACAACACAACTGATGGTCCCAACCCCATTTATATGGCTTGAAATCCCACGTATTAAACCTGACAGGGCACACCTGTGAAGCGAAAACCATTTCAGGGGACTACCTCTTGAAGCTCATCAATAGAATGCCAAGAGGGTGCGTAGCAGTAATCAAAGCAAAAGGTGGCTACTTTAAAGAACCTAGAATATAAGACATATTTTCAGTTGTTTCACACTTTACACATAACCTATACGCTCATAAGACAGCATAAAGCGAAGTACAGGTAATAGTTAAGCAAGAAAAAAAATCTGTCACAACCCATATATGTGAAACTGAAACAACAGCTGTTATGTGATTGAATTGAAGTATGTTACTGCTGATTTCAGGCCTTTCAACCAGCAGCTACTATACCACATGTCCATAAATTATATAAGAAACTCAACAGAACTCATTAAAGTGTGAACAATAGGAGCATAACATGGTAGAACTGTCTTCCCAAAGGCACCTACAGATTTGGCCAATAACAAAGCCTATTAGTCTAAGGGTCTTTTAGGCTACGTTCCCACTGTAGGTCTTAATGCTCAAATCCCATTTTTTCAGGAATCTGATTTTTTTGTGGGGTCGTTCACATTACTTTGAAAATGTTGCGGCTCTAAACTGACCCGCATGCGCATAAGGGCAATACGAACACAGCTCAAGCGAAGCACAACAGTAAACACGGAAAAATAGGTGTAATGGTTTAAATGCACAATAGAAGCCATTTATTGTGTCAGCGGGTGCTGTGTGGGAAACACGTAAATAAAAAGAGAGTGAAACTCTTTATTGTTCCATTTTAGGGAGATCTGACTGGAATCTCAGTACAACAAACTGGATGCAGAGATACAGCCAGCAATAGTGGGGCAGGGATATTAACAACTTTACAGAGACCGAGTTTATTCAGAACTTTATCATGTCGAGGGCAACTTTTATTCATTTATGTCAGTGTTTCTCCTCTCAACTCCACCCGCAGAAGATTTGATGCAATCCAGTGTATCGGACTGCAGCAGGGGCAGATCATCACATGCTTGGTAACCTCGATAGCATTTTACAGTCCACTGTTTGAAGGGTTGTAAACAAATTTAACAATACAAACTACGTTCCACATCCAGACGGTTCCTATGAACCTTTCAACTAGGCTTAAATAAAGTTTTATCACTGTTTATTAATGAGCTCTAACATCTCGCAGTCTCTCCACTGCGCAGTACTATTCTAGCTCCCCGGCTTTTTTGCTAACTGCTACCATTTCCTGCCGGGCAGCGCAAAATTGTGACGAATGCAATGGAAAGTGACGTCAAAGTCACATCTAATCCTCATTGGTCATTCCCACTGGAGTCCCATTCCAAAAGATCAGATACGAGTCGCATTCAGGACCACATATGAATCTGGCTCAAATGTGACTTGAAAAAGACCAGATATTGGCCAGATATGAGCATTCACACGTGTTTTAAAAAGTCTGACCTGGTCACTTGATCCCCAAAAAATCTGATTTAAGCCCCATTTGCCTGCAGTGTGAACGGGGCCTCAGTGTTAACTACCAATTTACCAGATTAACAATCCCATTGATAGTTCCCAAATTACCTGTACTTGGATTCAGGTGATGCATACAGGTCGATGTATAATACACCCATTGGTGAACATATTTCACATGATTGATCAAAGATGGCTTGAAAAATCTCAATTAATCCATAATCCATACAAAAGGTAAAATAGCTGACCTAAAAATTTCACCCAAACCTGGTAAAAAAAAAAAAAATGGTTCAAGTTGCTTTGTGGTAAGAAACTTAACACTGCTATGATTTTTTAGAGTTAATCACACTTTTTTCAAGAAAAGTTTTTGCTGCTTGTTTCCAGTAAGTTAGTATTGATGTCACAATCTAAGGGTGCTTGGGTTTTGACTTTCTAATGAGTATGCATTTTGATCATCTCCCTGTTTAGAGTTATTTACAGATTGATCTCTGTTTGTCTTTTGCCCATTTGTTTTCGTTGTACCTCTGTTCAGCTCTGTGTTAATAAGACTCTCTCCCTCAGCCCTCCTGCATTCTTTCTGCCATATCTGCCCCAAATCTACTGTGATTACTGCTGTGCCACAGCCATGGATAGAAACATGGCCTGAACTGTACACACACAAAGAGGCTGGTAGGAAACTCGGCATCTTTAAATACAGCATTGACATACCTTCAGCTCAGCCCAGAAAAGAGCTGTAACAGCTAAAATCCACGCAATGTCATGTAGCCACTAACAAAATCATTTTCACATCACACCTTGTTCTCAGTCTCGTGCTAGCATAAGCTGGTCGCAATGGGGAGGAAGTGTGCAAGAGAGTCTGAACATTTCTGACGAGAAAGATTCAAACTTCGAAGAATCCCAGGCTTCCAGTTGCCTATTATCTGATGTTAGCGTATCCATCGATCGAGACAAAAGTTAGCTAATAATCTGCTGTTAAGGTACCCAGCGTTCGTGCTACAAAGGGGTAATTAAGACAGTCTGTCTTGAACCTTTCTTTCTGGGCTTGTGCAGAAAAGCAAAATGAGCCAGAGATGCACCAAAAGAGCCGTTGTCTCTAATCAAAGCAGTTTTCCCCACAGCCTCAAGAAGGCATCAAAACTGCAGGTCTGCATGCCTGATGCATGCCGATCCAGCATAAGCTGACCCCGGCCTACTGAGAACAGCCGCCATGGCTCCTTTGTTTGCTGTCCACCACACGGCCAGGCTGGGCCACCTCCGCCACCTAACCCAGCGCCCTTTAGACCATTCCTCACTTCTGTTCTTCACAACGGTTCATGTATGAGGTAGTGTCTGGGCTGAGAAAATTAGTGTAAGATGAAACAATATAAACATTGTTTATTTCAGGGTGTTTTGCTTTGTTTATGATACTAACAGCTATCTGTTTAACTAATGTGAACTGACCTCTAAGCTTTGAGGCCAGTTATTTGTCCTAAGTTTTGATTTAAAGTTATGACACACTTTATTTAATTGGTGGTTTTAAACACAGATCCGCCATAAGGCACCCCCATCGCTTTTCCATTAATAACAGTAATTATGGTAGTTAAAGGTACATGTTTGACTTTAAATAAGTGGTGAACGAGCTAAAAGCATTCCTTGTTAACCAAAACCATTAATGCTAGCCCCAGGAAGGTCAAATATTTACATATGACTTGTTGCCATCTTGTGAGAGTCCATAGACGTTCCTCTCCGCCATTTTAGTAGTCCATTATTCTATATCATGGCTAGTTAAAACATTACGATCAATTTTCTAAAAGGTTATTGACTTCTGGTTAGGTAAATAATATTTCCTTAAATATCATTTTACTAAGATAATGGTGGCTAATTAAACAACATTAAGAATCCAAAAGGTTAATTTCTAATTTGGCAAATTATTCTTTAAAATATTACTTTATTAAAATTGTATTTGACTTACCTTCTGATTTTGCATTGCGACTGGTTGTTTGAAGACATACCAGTTGTTGTCCTTAATTAGTTTGAAAGTATTTTGACCTCATTTTCAAATCACCCAAGATAAACCTTAAACCTAATATCCACATTGAGCTGTCCTATCATTGCATCAATTTTATTGGCTCCGTTGTACCTTTATTTGTACATAGTTATTTAATTAATTATTAAATGATTTAAACATCCATATTGCATAACATTGCTCCTCTGGTTTGCTTGTTATTTCCCCACACTTCCCTCAGTATACATACTCACTGGTTCTCTTTGTTCTTCGCTGGATTCTTCCGTTTCTGTTCCTGTACTATGTCCGATACCATGCCTGTTTCGCCCACATATATGTGCCTGTTGCCCTCCTCATGCTGTGCTGTAAGTTTTTCTTTGTCTTTTATTTTTATTAAATTAATCTCTCACTGTGTTGCTTCCACGTTTCTCTGTGCTCCTACTCCAAAAATCACAACCTGACACATGGATTATTATAAATACTTGAAGAATATTAATCTCCATACTACTGATTTGTGACGCTAATCAGGAAATCCATCTGAATGTTTCAGTTTTGCCATTTATTATGTGAAGTGAAATTAAATTTAAAATATTTGCACATTTCATTAACTTTTGTGTGATCTCAGAGGAAAATGAGAAATCAATGTGCATCTTGAGTTGTAATGCTTGTTGGAGCTTCATAATCACAATTCTAGTCACCTCATGTTGTTAAATTAATGGACCTTGGAGAATTATCTGTGTATATTCAATATTTCTATGCACACTTGTGTTTGTTTGTGTTGTAATTATTGTAATAACCTGATGATATAAATGTAGTGGAGAAATGGAACTGGTCATTAATGTGCATATATTCCTATATATCAAAACAAAAGGTAGTGGCAGTAATTTTCTGGGCTTCTGTCAAAAGGTTAATGACTCCATGCATCATTAGGCTACAATGAGGTTTTTTGCAGCAAATCTTGGCTGTTATGTATAGCCTTTCCCTGCTTGGCTGTGTGTAGAGTGGCTGCGCTCATAGTTATATTAGAACTGTGTACTTTAGGAATTCAAATGGTTAATATTTACACTTTGTGTGGTCATTTGCCATGTATTAGTACTTTTATGAAAAAAGGGCACTTGAAAACTCTTAGATTTCTGAACATTGTCAGGGACAGAGTAGTATCAGATCACTTGAAACACAGCTTTAATTTCCACAAGCTTGTTAGCACTTGACCTGCCAGTTGGGAATGCTAACTCTAGCATCTGTGTGTGATCCTGGCTACACAGCATGCAACCATAGCCCCTTCTTAGGTATTTACCACAGCCCAGGCAACAGTTTAGCTTGCTAGTGCCTGACTACACTTCACCATTCAATGATTGTATCTGCTAATGTCAAGCCTGCACAACATCAGGACTATCTAAAAAACAAGTTATTTCCTGGCCTTGTTTTGCAATCATTTAGTAAAAGCAGCATGTTGATCCTGAATCTGACATTTTAGCATCCTTTAAGTTGTTGAGGATGATGATCCTCCCTCTGTCTCTTCATCTATAATATGGAATGCCAGTTAATAACCAGGTGGGTATTAATATCCATCCTACTTTGTGGAGCTACCTTGTAACATCTTTTCTTGTTCCCTTCCTTAACTCTTTATGGTGCTATGCTGTCCAACCCATTTTTTGCCTGTCACATTTCCACAATGCATCCCTTTGAATGATATAATTCTTTATAAACTGATATATTCACACTAAAACGTGAATAAACCCTGATTTATGCTGGTGTTTGTAATGTGTTTGCTTATTAATGGACCGTTTTAAAATGCTACTATTGCCCTGAGGCAACAATTTAGCATAGTGGAAAATTGCATATACATTTGTCTTCAGCCATTACGGTATCAGTATGAAATGTTGATTGTATGTGTTCAGTTGCAGCAATATCACCATTATTTTGCTGTGATCTTTACTAAATAAAGAATACATTTAATGTTTGTAGTAAGGAAAGGTTCAGGTTATTCTTGTACTCCATAGGGTCTAGTCTACGTCTACAGTGAACTCGTTTAGATTACTGCAAACCACTTAATGCTGGGCTTAACGAAACTTTGGTGGCTCAAATACAGCTGGTCTAAAATGCTGCTACTCATCCTTTAACTGTTACCAAGAAAGAAGAGCACATTTCTCCTGTTTTTAGCAGCAGTTCATTGAAGTTGTTTTCTGTCATGTAATAGTGAAGTGGAGGACCTAGGTGCCAGCATGAAACAAGCAGGTAAAAACAGTAAAAAAAAAAAAAGAACAGGAAAATCTAAAACTTACAAAAAGTAGAGTCCAGGAAAAAAATCCAAAACAATTCACAAGAGGACCAAAGGGATCAAGGACACAGGTAGGTGGTAACAACATCAGAATCTGACTCTGA
Organism: Crenichthys baileyi; assembly: GCA_036173005.1. Classification (NCBI taxonomy): domain Eukaryota; kingdom Metazoa; phylum Chordata; class Actinopteri; order Cyprinodontiformes; family Goodeidae; genus Crenichthys; species Crenichthys baileyi. The sequence continues at coordinate 51,083 of JAHHUM010001576.1, forward strand.
CTGAAGGCACCAAGAAGAATCTATATTTGAGAACTTGATTCCTGGAATCTTGGCCCGGTGAGCAATGAGAGATAGGCGGTGGTGTAAAGAGCTGAGACACTGAGGGAAGGTAATGAATTAACACAGAGCGAGCTGAACTGAGTACAAAAGATCTACAAACAAAAGGAAATAAAAGCCTAACACTAATATGGGAGTTTAGACCAAAATGTACAGTAAACAGAAATACAAAGAAGTATGCAACTCAACACAGGAATGAACTTATATGGCAAGACCAAATGACAATAAAAACAACCCTGTAATAAACTGTAAATGGAAAGCGAAGAACAAGTCCAAAAAATAAAGCAAACACCAAGCCAATGTCCCAAAGATTTTTTTAAATGTTCTTTTTAAAAAGCAGTTATATTTGTTTAGTGACCTGTTGAATATACATAGAATATGAAATAAATATTTACATTGAAAAAAAACAACAAGAAAAAGGTCGGTAAGGTTCTTTAAAATAGATTTGTTTAGTCTCTCCAGATGTGTTTTCCTAACTAGTATCAAAATGCTGTGATGGACTGGTGACCTGTCCAGGGTGGATCCCGCCTCTCACCCATAGACTGCTGACGATACCAGTTCCCCCGCGAAATGTGTACCACAGAGGGTTAATTAAAAGTTCATCAGTTATCTTAAGGAGCTAAACCTCAGGAAGGCTTCTGGCTTTTCTGGACATGCCTGCTCTGTTGTTTAACCACCTGAGGGGCCCTGGCCTTGCCAATCTTCAGGGCGCCAGAATGTCCCCTGTACCACCCATCCATTGCCATCTTCCCCAACAACCTGGCATCCCAGCCAGATTGGTGTATCTGTTTACAACATTATTGGGCTTGAACCAATTAGTCAATGTCATTCCACAACCATTTAAAAAACTGAGTCTCTCATACCTTTTTAACCCCTACAAAATATAAAACCCCCACCCGCCTAAAAAAAATCTTCTATACCTGCAGTTTAAAGAGCAATGTGTTTCATAATGCTCCATCATAGGTGTTCTTTTGAAAAATCATTCTTATTATACATTTCTTTCCCTCAGTAAAGTGTGACACACTACACCTTGTTGTGCACATACAAAAGCAAAGGGATTGTGTAATCTGTAGGGGCATTGGGTGAAATGAGATTTGGCCTTGGTTCTTCTGTATTTGGGTTCTCTTTTCTGAGTCACAGCTCAGTGTTTAACCAGGATCAGAGGGGGTCACTGCTTTCATGCTCTGGGGTGCTCAACACAGCTTCCTCGGCCCCCTGGAGAGGTGATGTTGCTTTGGTAGATTTGTAGTGAGCCGGTGCCACAATGTTGAAGCAGGTCGAGTTGTTTCACAGGAATGCTGTATGTCTTAAAAAAAGAGTGAATGCATGACAGCTTCCATTGTACCCCAATGTTGTTAACATTACAGAAATACCCTAGGACCCCGATTTTAGTTTTTAAATGATCAAACAAAACAATGAGCGCTTTTGGTATCAGGTACATAATTGTCTGAGGTTAAAATGGTGCTTGTTTTTTGCCCAGTAAATTTGTTTGCCTTAAATTAATGCCCAGAATATCACAGTGTAAATACGCAAACTTTTTTGCAGATGCCTAATGGTAGCAAAACAGAATATGCATATTCGTATTTCAATGACACAGTTTGCCTAAATTTAAATGTATTATTCATGTATTCACAGGAAGTGTGCCCATATTATTGTATGTTTGTATAAATTATCGTTAATAGCTTCACACTCTAGTGGTTAGCACAGGGGTCTGTACCCTGTGGCTCTGGAACCACATAAGGGTCTTTAGGCTCTTCACAGTGGCTCTTAAGAACTTTGGGCAAAAATGTTAAAGGGCTGAAAAATATTTTTATATGTAAAAGTAAAAATAGGCTAGTTCTAGCATTTTGTCCATGTTTTATGCTATATTTGCTTAAAATATCCCACAATAGAATGACACCATTGATACAAGGAATTGTTTTTTGTTTAGTTTTTCTGGTTTTGTCATTAGGCTGCAAACTACATGTTTTTTCTTCATCTTCATATATTTGACACATTTCATTAAAGCAAATGTTTTTTTTCTTTTTTTTTGGTCCTCTTAATAGTTTTTATTTATTCTCAAACCAAATTTTTAATATATATTCTTAGTTATTTAATTTACCTATAAACAAACTTGAAACAAAAAAGGATCAGGTACGGCTTTAGACAAGTTTTATTTCTTAAGAATAAGGGCAACAAAATAGGAGCAAAAATGAGTTAGCGTTACGCAGATTGCAAAAAAATTAAATACATTTGGCTGATAGATGGGGATAATTTTGGCACAGGAAAATTAAAAAAAGACAGCTGCTACGCTACGAGCTTCATAAAAAACTGGTGATGGATGTTGCAGGAGGTAGAACTGATCCTCTGTATTTATTAAGGCTGTCAGATAATTTTGCAACATTTTTTAAGATCAAAATCATATTCTAAATAATTATTATGATCAGTTTTTAAATTTAGGAATGCAAACCTTTTGATTTTGGAACATTCCAACAGATGCATCACACACAGAGGTTAAAAAGATCCAACCTTAATTTTTCATATATTTGTACAGACTAAATGTAACAATTATACATCCTAATCAGATTTAACTTCCATTTCTTTTCTTTCTACATGAATTAATAAGCGTTTGCACCATTCCACTGTCTTTAACTATCTGCAGCATATGACCTCCAATCAGATGTTGTTCTGGACGTTTTGCAATTGGATTGCACTGAAAATTCTCTGTTAATAATAAAAAAAAAGGGAAGCATATTTTTCCATCTCTTTTATCACTTCTGAAGCTGCTTTGTTTGTGGCTGAAGAGACATTAACTGTTACCTGGTACAAAAAAGGGGATAATTGCTAGTACTGCATAGGAAGGTTTGATTCTGGTTACAATGCGACTTACAAAGTTAGACTTTATGCATTAACAAGCTGGCTAGCCAAAGTACTTCAGAAACTGCTGATTTCCCTGGGTTTTCACACACAACCATCTCTCTGGTCTGAAACAGAGAACCTATCCAGTGAGCAATGGGCAGACAGGTTCAAATGGATAGAAAGGCAACAGTAGCTCAAGTAACAACTTGTTATAACCAAGGTATATAGAATATTGTCTGTGAACGAACAACATGCAGAACCTTGAAGCAGGTGAGCTCCAGCAGTAGTAGACCACAGCAGGAGACACTCCGGTCAGCTAAGAACAGGAAACTAACATTTACAAAAACTCAATAACACTGAACAATAACAGTTTGGAAAACTGTTTCCTGGTCCAAAGAGTCTAAGTTTCAGCGGCAACATTTAGATGGTAGGGTGATAATAAAAAAATAAAACAAAACAACATGAAAGCAGGGATCCATCCTGACTTGTAGCAACAGCTTAAGGTGCGATCCATCCGAACGCGATTTTAGTGAATTTTTGACCTCATTCACGTGCTGTCGCTCACCTCACATTTCGCCAGCAATTTGTGTGGCCAATGGACGACAACGCTCCACTCACTTCACTTGCTTCACCGTGTCATCAAATAGGAGGAGCTTCTATCTGCTGCTTGCCGGTTTGAACTCAACATGGAGCGAGTCATGGTGCTTTATTTATGAAAAGCCGAACAACGCTGTCGGTGTCTCTGGAACCAGTTTGGAGAGTACCACCACCTACTGCAGTAGTAGCGTCTGGACCACGGTCCGTCTATCCTGGACCCAGTTAGAGGATCTGCTGCCCCGCGTTGGGGGAAAAATCGGTCTCCGGGACATCAACTCCAGGTCCTGTATCCCCTCTGCAGAACGCCTGTCCATCTGTCTTCAGTGAGTAAATAAATCTCAGCTCAATAGAAAAACAGCCAAATTGTACTGTCCAAATCTTCTTAATATTATTAACATTTTTGTGCCTAAACATATGGACAAGGACCACCAAAATACACCAGGCAAGAGCTGATATGACAACAGTATGTAGCATGATAGCCATAAGTATTGAATAATTATGTAATAACGGCTGACCTAGAAATCAGGCTTGCTGACACATGCATCTGAAAATTCAATACTTTTAAATTAAATATAATTTCCTACATGAACATAGATGTTCCCTGAGATGTTCCCATAGGGTTAACATGTAAATTGCTAGCTCCTGTCGCATCTATTGCGTACGGACAGAACGCATCTTTAGTCTGTTGCTGGCAGTGTTATGGTGTGAGAGATATTTTCTTGGCACACTTCCGGCCACTTAGTACCAACTAAGCATAATTTAAACACCATTGCTACCTGACCATGTTTGTTGCTGACCATGCACATCTTTTTATGACCACAGTGTACCATTCTGATGGCTACTTACTGCAGAATAATGCTTCATGTCACAAAGCTCAAATCATCTCAAACTGGTATCTTTAATGTTAGAATCCATTCTTTGTACTAAAGTTGCCTTCACACTCACAAGGTTTCAATCCAATACAGCACCACTGGGATTTGGTGGAAAGGACGATTCTCGTGAACATGCAGCAACTGCATGATGCTATCATGTCAGTATGGTCCAAAATCACTGAGGATTTTTTTGAGACCTTGTTGAATCCATGCCATAAACAATCAAGTTCTAAAGGCAAAATTGGGTCCAACTAATACTTTCAGTGATTAAAATAGAATCTGTTATAGTATTTGCCTTTTCACTAAAATATCTAATAAGTTCTCTCACCTGCTGGTTGTTGCAAACAAGCCTTGAATTTGTGTTGTCACCTTCATTCCAGATGCCATCAATTATCACCCTTAGATGTTATCTGTGGATGTGTGAATGTTCTGCCCATTAAAAAACAAAATTATTTACTGTGGGCGGGGCTGGTAGGTCATTAACTAGACCCAAATGGGCAGGAAACATGAACTAGAGGCAATTAAAAAGCTTTAGCATGAGTGTGTGTTGCTCTGGCACATATGGCTCACTGCTAATGTATATGAATTCATGGAAACAACGTTAATTTGCAGACTGTACATTTTGTATCTATGTATTCTCTGTGTTTAATGCGTTTCCAATATTCTGATTCAAATCGTGACAGAGAGAGTAGCTTAGGGCTTTCATCCGGTTCAGGCTGTCAAACAAAAAGAAGCAAGGAGATTAATCTACTCAAACCAAAGAGTGTGAAACAATAATATGTGTTTTATCTAATGTGTACATTTGAGTACAATAAAATAATTCTTTCTCTTTAGATTTTCTTCTTGATCAGCGTGTACATGTCTATTAGTCCCACGCTGCAGCAGGCCTTCCTGATAAGGCCTGCTATCAGCGTATGGTGAATAATTCCTATTTAACTGGCTGCCTGCTGCGCTCACTAGGTTGAGAAAATCACTCTCTGTGGCACTAATTGACAGGGTGATATACCGCATAGTGATTAGGCTGTTTGCTGTCACTAAACATCTCTGTGTGTCATGGGAAAAAAACCTCAAGGCACTGTTGCAGAGAGATTTCCCACTGGTTGCATATATTCTGTTGCACAAACACACTTGGATTCCCTGCTGTAATCTTCTGTAGGTGGATTGATTTATTTATATATAAAATAGAATTTAATGTACTCAGTATTGCTCAACGAGCTGGAAAGGTCAAATGTATAGATGCTGCTCCATGTTGCTTCAGGGATGGGGTTTCAGACTGAAATTTTAACACATCATAAGTGCTACAGGGAAGCTGCGAACATTAAGCTTTGTGATGTAATAGATGCTAATATTTTATATTTTGTCTGCTATTAGCCAATGTGTGCCTCTGTCTAATTTAGGTAATGAATGTGCTAGTGCATTGCAGTCAGTGTAGCAGTCTGTAGATACCTTAAAATCTAACATAGACAGGGAAAGAAAACAGGTGATCGTATAAAAGCTACCTCTATAACCTTTTGCTTTTCAGAGTCACAAAGAGTTATCCTCTACCTCCACCTGGCTGAAATCACTACATACTTAATGCATACATTTCCTTTTGGAAGTGTTCATAAAACTAGAACAATACTACATTTTGTCACATCACATCCACAAACCTTTAAGACATTTTTATTAAGATTTAATCAGATAGAAAACATGCATAATAGTGATCAAGAAGAGTCCTGCATGGTTTTTAATTTTTTTCTATGCAAATGAAAATCAGAAACGTGTAGGGTGCATTTGTATTAAGCCCCCCGAGACAATACTTTAAAGTAGAACCTTTCAGTAAGATTCCAGCTGCTAGTCTTTTGTGTTCTTTGTCTATCAGATGAAGTTTTTCTCCATTGTTCTTGGCAAACAGCTCAAGGGAGACTGTGTGGATGTCTGTGGTTATCTTTCTTCCTTGCTGGTTCTTCCATTGTCTCCTTTCTGTGCTATGTTCCTCATCTCTCTGCTATTTCAGTCCTGTTTCTTCACCTTCTGTCTGATCTCCTTTTGTGAGCTCATTTTGTACAATATTTTATTTTATTAATAAAACATTCTGACCTTAACTCAGCTCTGCATTTGAGACTTTTATTAACCTAAATATGACAGTATCAGTTTTCTTTCAATTCATGTGCAGTTGTCACATAAAATCCCAACGAGTGGACTTTGAGGTTTGTGGGGTTATAAATGCATTTCCAAGGCACTGAACACAAGACTCAACCACTTGGTCTTTGACTTGGCTAAATGTTTTTATTGTATTATGTGGTAGATGCAGTAAACTAGCAGTCAGGCAAACAAATGTTGGAGCACTCTGCAGTCATACAATATTAAAAGCACTGATGTAAGCCAGTGATTCAGGCTGTCAGCGGGTGCCACCTGTTAGACAGCCAGCTAAAAATGTTTGCTGTAGGCAATCCACACACTCACTCACACACACACAGACCATAAACCTGCTCCACAGTCATACAGGGGTTGGACAATGAAACTGAAACACCTGTCATTGTAGTGTGGGAGGTTTCATGGCTAAATTGGACCAGCCTGGTAGCCAGTCTTCATTGATTGCACATTGCACCAGTAAGAGCAGAGTGTGAAGGTTCAATTAGCAGGGTAAGAGCACAGTTTTGCTCAAAATATTGAAATGCACACAACATTTTGAGTGACATACCAGAGTTCAAAAGAGGACAAATTGTTGGTGCACGTCTTGCTGGCGCATCTGTGACCAAGACAGCAAGTCTTTGTGATGTATCAAGAGCCACGGTATCCAGGGTAATGTCAGCATACCACCAAGAAGGACGAACCACATCCAACAGGATTAACTGTGGACGCAAGAGGAAGCTGTCTGAAAGGGATGTTCGGGTGCTAACCCGGATTTTATCCAAAAAACATAACACCACGGCTGCCCAAATCACTGCAGAATTAAATGTGCACCTCAACTCTCCTGTTTCCACCAGAACTGTCCGTCGGGAGCTCCACAGGGTCAATATACACGGCCGGGCTGCTATAGCCAAACCTTTGGTCACTCATGCCAATGCCAAACGTCGGTTTCAATGGTGCAAGGAGCGCAAATCTTGGGCTGTGGACAATGTGAAACATGTTTTGTTCTCTGATAAGTCCACCTTTACTGTTTTCCCCACATCCGGGAGAGTTACGGTGTGGAGAAGCCCCAAAGAAGCGTACCACCCAGACTGTTGCATGCCCAGAGTGAAGCATGGGGGTGGATCAGTGATGGTTTGGGCTGCCATATCGTGGCATTCCCTTGGCCCAATACTTGTGCTAGATGGGCGCGTCACTGCCAAGGACTACCGAACCATTCTTGAGGACCATGTGCATACAATAGTTCAAACATTGTATCCTGAAGGCGGTGCCGTGTATCAGGATGACAATGCACGAATACACACAGCAAGGCTGGTGAAAGATTTGTTTGATGAACATGAAAGTGAAGTAGAACATCTCCCATGGCCTGCACAGTCACCAGATCTAAATATTATTGAGCCACTTTGGGGTGTTTTGGAGGAGCGAGTCAGGAAACGTTTTCCTCCACCAGTATCACGTAGTGACCTGGCCACTATCCTGCAAGAAGAATGGCTTAAAATCCCTCTGACCACTGTGCAGGACTTACATATGTCATTCCCAAGACGAATTGACGCTGTATTGGCCGCAGAAGGAGGCCCTACACCATACTAATAAATTAATGTGGTCTAAAACCAGGTGTTTTAGCTTCATTGTCCAACCACTGTACATGTACCCGCAATAGGGTGAGCATGATTGGCACTTAGTGATAGCTCCTGTCTTTCTTCAGTTATGGGAAAAAATCCACCTGTGAGTAAAATATTTAAAAATGTCTTCTAATAAAGAACTATATTTTTTTATAAGACAAACAGTCAAGAAAATATGTGCTTAATTTTAAACATTGTGAGGGTTAGAAAAAAAATTTCACTTACCATCTTTCTAATGCTGAGATATATTATACCCATAGATTGGTGTAAATGTTGCCTAGATCCATATAACTAATTTCAGTAATTCACTGGCAGTGTTACACAGTTATTTTTTTATTGTTACAGAAATCAGTTATGCCAGTCAGCATATTAAACAGACTGTCAATTTCAACCAGACATTAAGCATTGGTCAGCAGTGTGTTGGTCTGAAGTGGTGTCATGTTGCACTCAAGCCACAATAAAATAAAAACAAAAAAAAAAGACTTTCAGACTTGACTTAGACTCGTTCTCTGGATATCAAGTCTCCTGAAAAATATCTGTTTCATATAATCAGGGGACATTAAAAGCAAAAACCCTTGAGATTAAAAAAAACAAAAGCCCTTCTTCTTGGATTTATGATTATGAATTGTGATATTAAGAGGAGTTAAGCCATTTCAAATATTTTTTAAACAAAAATAAATGTTTCTTAAGGGATAAATGCACCTAATCAGAATCAGCTTTATTTCACAAGTTTTCACAATGGTTTTTCCACAGATGAAGACTCCAGCAACACTTGAAGTACTGGGAAACAATTTTATTTACAGACCAACACTTTGGTCTGTTAATAAAAAATTTCTAGTTCAGTGCAGAGCACAGCTGCTCTTGACCCTCATGATCATATTGCAGCCGTAAGAATGGCACAATTATGCAGAACAGAGGGGCATGCAGAACTTCCATTGTTGTTTTTCTCCATTTCCTGGTCTGTGGTCTCTCCTGCACTAGTCATTTCTGTCCAGTAGGTGCAATGATCGTCACCCACCTGGCTTTGGTTACAAGTTATAGTTCACTTGCAAAAAGTGAAAGCAAACCGCACCAAACAAAAAGCATAAAATCCGCTTTTGGTCTGCACAAAACAAGCGGACCTGGTGTGAATACACCCTACGTTCTTTTTCTTGTCATATGTTTTATACTGAGTTTTAAACAAAAGAGGAGGACAAGGTTGAATGAGTTCAAATATGCATGATTTCAGTCTGGACACTCTAACTTTTTTGCAAATAGTGCTCTCTAGCGCCTAGTCTAAACAGTTTGTGTCCAGGATGTGTGGGGTCTGCAGAGATGTTAGCTTCCCTTAGACCTGTATCGTATCCAGCCCCCTATCTCACAGAACACCGCAATGGCAAGGCAAGGGCTCTGCGCAATGCCACCCCAGCCTCCACTCATGAGTGCAACAGAGCAGACAGCACCGAGCACCGTACACACAACAGACCCCCTCGCCGCACACCAAGACGGGACAAACTCACCCGGCAAGAGGTCCCCGGCCAGTGGTACGCACCCGGGGCAGGCGGCCCCCACCATGCCCCTGCAACTACACAACTGCAACTTCAGCCCAGGGAGAAACACCAACCAGCTTAGCTCCACCATCACTCCTCAGCCATTTCTAATGCCTGTGACCACACACGAAAACCCCAGCAACATACCTGCAAGGACCCAAGCCTCCCAGACCCAGCCAGGACCCCAGCCAAGGGACGAAATGCCCCAAGAACCCTGAGCCCACCCCAGACCTACCCAGAAGCTGCACGGCCACCAGGCCAGTAACCTATGTCTGCCGGCATAGGCCCCCCCAAAAGCATCGCACACAGCCACAAAATGTCACCCTTGAGAGCCACCAAAGCTCCACACTGGTGAGGGCCACAGCCCCTTGTGCCAGAGCCCCCCAGGAACCCCCCCCCTATCAGCAATAACGCCCCACAGGATGAAGCCAAAGGTCCCCCACCCCCACTAGGTGATGGATCCGATTAAAGAGCTCAAAGAGATTGATTTTATGTGGAGGCCGAGGCTGTCTACAGACTTATTTAATCCAACAAAAGGCCTCTATACTGGTTAATACTAAGAACATTTTTATTTTTCCAATTCATAAGGATAGTTTTCTTTGCAATACATAAGGTAGTGAAAACCATGTAAGCTGAATTTGTCCCCATGGTGACATCAACTAAGTCGCCCAACGAAGAAACTGAGGGTAGGGTGAAATATTACATCTCAGACACTTTGATAAGTCCTCACATATCCGGCATCAGAACCTCTGGACAGGTGTGCATAACCATAGTACGTGGATGTAATTGTCAGGTAAGCAAGTATTAGACGGTGCAAAACCCACCAAAAACATCTGTTGACATGTGTAGTGTATTCTATGAAGGATTTTATATTGTATTAATTGAAAACTGGGCTTACTAGTCATTTTAAAAGTTCTGGAACATATCTGAGACCAGAATGCTTGGTCAAAATCCACCTCCCATTTCATAATAGAAAGGGATATTGATTCATCTATTTCATCTTGGAATTCGCTACAATAGGCTGAGGTCGGTTGTGCTTGGGCTTCTTACATCCGAGCCGGTGAACACAAATCAATGTGATGTTTTTTACCTCATCACTTGGGAGTTTCAGCTGACTTTGGCGAAATTCATGGACCGTGGATTCGGGGTCCCCCTCTGCCTGTTCTGGGATGCCAGAGAAGACAAGGTTGTCCCACATGCCCCGAGCTTGTAAATCCAGGATGATCTCCTTCATTTTTTTATTTTCTCCGGACAGCTGTGTCATTCCATCGATTAGTGTTTTCATCCTATCCCTCTGTGTTTGGTTCTCAGCTTCGAGCGAAGCTAGTTGTTCCTGATTGGACTTCAGAGACTCCCCCAGAGCTTGGAATTCCCTGTGGAGAACTTCCACCAGTGCCAGACAAGCATCCAGGCTGGTTAGCTTCTTGTTGATAGAGTCTAGGACATCAGTGTGGCTTTTCTCTGGAGAAATAGTGGAGGTGCTGGCTTGAATTTATTGGCTTGTTTTACCTGAATTTGTAGTGTTTATTTGTTTACCAGTATAACACCATTTACTTATGCATAGCTATCACGAGATCTCAGCCTCTCATTACCATCTGCTCATACATTTCACACAACTTTTTCAAATTTTTTTTTGAGGAAGGATTCAATATCTTCACCACTGTGCGGTTTGCTTGTGCTTTGCATAGCTGAAAGGCCAGTAACCTATTGGCCCTGATCCCTGACTCATAATATTTTTGGTTAGCACAACGCAAGGCCTCCTCAGCTTTATGTGTCAAAAGATCTTTAAGCGCCTGTCTATTTAGAATGAGAGATTTCAAAGTGTTTGCATTATTCGTCCTCTTTGGGTTTTTTTTTTTTAATTTTGGGATGCAGTTTCCAACCTGAACACTACTTTTGCCGCCTCCCAGTGGATTCTAAGACATCACCATTATCCTTATGTTTCATATAATCCATCCAATTTTGCTTTGTAGTCTTAACTATTTTTGGGTCGGTCAGGAGCGATACATTTAACCTCCAGTTTTATTTCTTCATCTTTGTCTAGTTTTATTGACATTGCAATTGGGGCATGGTCTGAAATATTTATGATTTCTATGTGGCGGTCCATAACTATATATACATCTTTTTTTAGTAACCAAAACTAATCAATTCTAGAATAGCTCCCATGCATTTTTGAAGAAAAGCTGTAGTCCTTCTCCTTTGGTCGTCTGTGGTGCTATACATCTATTAAGTCCAGCTCCTCCACCATATTACGCAAAACCTTGGTTTTCATTGCTATTTTTCCCTTCTCATATGATTGTGTAATTTCTGATTACACACTATTAGGAATCCATCTGCATGCCGACTTCGCATAGCTAAGATCTCTATAAAGAATGAGTCATCCTCATTCAGTGCATACAAATTTCAAATTGCCACCCCTCTTTTGCTGCCTTCTTAACAGGTGGAACTGGACACCTGGTGATTGAGCTCTGATAACTTTTTTCTTTCAACTGTTTCATTACTTCATGGAGCTTCTTCCACTTCCTCTGTACCTCTGCTGAGGTCCTGATCAAAGTAGACTTTGTAGCCCTGGGATTTAACATTCCTTTGCTTCCACGCCTGAAGCGCCACCATCTGTTTCAACTTGAAGTCCAAAAAATGGACTATAATCGATTGTGGAGCCCTATGAGCATCTGGTTTCAGGCCGAGAACTATTTGCGCTCTTTCAAGCTTAATATCAGTCCCTGCTTGCAACTCTAGTTACTTGTACAAAAAGGCAGTTACAAAAACCATCATGTTGTCCTTCTCGGCCCCCTCCGGTATGCCACAAAGCCTTATGCTATTACGCCTAAGCCTGATTTCTACATCATCACATTTCACTGCGAGGCTAGCTTCCCTTCGCAGCATGTAGGTCAGTATCCTCTCATGCTGTCTGTATTGGTCCTCTATAGCATTTACTCTTTTCTCCGCGTCTGTGAGCCTTTTATCCAGTCTGTCAGTCTGTTGTTTTAACTCATCCATGGTGGACTCCAATCTTGTAAGAGATGTTTGTTGGTCACTGAAAGCTTCTTTATTGTCCTGTTGGAGCTTCCGAAGCTCTGGTAGAATCTCTGACTCAGCGCTAGCCTCCCCAGTATTATTCACTGGCATCAGATTGGCTAAAGTTAGCTGCTTAGCTCCTGCTTTGCCGTCGTTGTTTTTTTCTCCTTTCACATCTTTTCGTGTTGTTTTCTGGGTCAAAGTCATTTCTTTAGTTTCTGTAGTCATTAATCGATGTATTATTATTGAACGGCTATTTTCTAAGGGGTTGATTGGATCGATGGAAAGGTTTACTTGTCTGTCTTGAGCCAGAAATTTTAGTATCAAAGTACAGGAATGTACCATGTTCATCCACTGTACAAAAAAGCAAAATCAGGAAAATTAAACTAAATTTCGTAGACTTGGTAAAACATGGTGTCCGCTTTTGAAAATAAGTAATATAGCTATTACTGATGAACGGATCCCAGAACCTCACTTCAGAATGTCCAACCTCTGTCTCTTTAAGCTCATTCAGTGTTTCAGGGTGCTCTTAATGAGTTGGTCGTGGCAGATGGCCGCTCCCACTGAGTCTGGTTTTGCTAGAGGTTTCTTCCTGTTAAAAGGGAGTTTTCCTCTCCACTGTCCCTACGTGCATGCTTAGTATAAGGGATTGCTGCAAAGTCAATGCGACTGTCCACTGACTCTACATGCTCATCCAGGAGGAGTGAATGCTGCAAGTCACTGACTGATGCAATCTGCTGGGTTTCCTTAGATAAAAAAACGTTTTAACAAATTTGATAATAATCTGGATTTGACAGCATTGTTTGATAGTTAGGATAAATTGGATCAAATTGAATTAAACTGAATTTGTGTGTACTGTATCTTTAGCAGGGAACCCCATATACAGGTTACAAGTCTGTTACAGCAACCCAATGGGCGAACAGCTACTTACACACACACTCACACAGAAGGGCAATGGGGGGTTTTCAAATGATGTTGTGGTCACGTGACCACATTTCGAGATCTCCATCTTGGGTTGCAGCTGCAGCCTGTTTTCGTTGTTTTAATGTGATCAGTGAAGTAAAACTCAGGACCGTTCAATTTAACTATGGGGAAAGCTTGTTTAATTGTGGGTTGTGCATTCTATTGTCTGCCAGGCACGACAGAAAATCATTGTGAGAAAACAAAAATACTACACAACCTGCAAATAGTACACAACGTCGACTACTGTGGCCGAATCGGATATCCAGTGCAGATTTGGATGGCTTGAACCTCACTCACACCTCATTAAGCAGGGCACATTTTGTGACAGGTAAATAAATAATGTTCGTCTACCTTTATTGTAATAATATTCTTGAAAGTAGTCTGCCAAGACCATGAGCTGATCAGCTGATTCTGAGCTGGGTGGCAGCACCTAGTATTATTACCTAGTAATATAACTAATATGTAATTATCCTATTAAGGCAATATTGAATTTACCATGAATTTTTAGATGTTGTTGAGAATTAAAATCATGTACTTTCATGCTATTAGTTCAGTTCGCATGTATAACCATAAAACTGAGACATAACATGTATTGTGAGCCTGAGAGGGAGAGGTCAGAGGTCACAGCAGGCTTCAGGTTGGAGAAAGGGGTTATTCCCAGGTCAGGATGTTCAGGATGTTCTCATCAGCTGCAAGCAGTAAATGCTCTGTATGGCCAGTAAAGCAATAAATGCCGACTTTTGGGCATGGCATAGATAATAAACTAACCACAAGGGGGGCATGACTGATTTACAGCCCCAGACTGCATAATGGGGAGGCTCAGTCAGTAAGCTTTGAAGTGGAGGGTATAAGATGTTCTGGCATCTGTGATGGGGCAGACAACTCGGTTAAAACAGACAGCCATGCTTTGCTGAAACCCGAGCTCTCTCTCCCAAAGGCCTTTGGTAAATCTTTCTTTCTTTCTTTCTTTCTTTCTTTCTTTCTTTCTTTCTTTCTTTCTTTCTTTCTCTGTATCATTCTTTTTGTATGGAATATGTTTAGGGAATTATTGGACTTATCATATACCAAATTAAACTTGTGTTAATTTTAATTTCCTGCTCTTCATCTGTTCTTTCTCATGACATCCGGACTGGGGTATTGAGGGTGTCTTTTTATATATGGTGGAATTATTGTACCTCAACAATTTGTTGCCGTGACCCGGATATCGTGAGCATAACCGTGGAGGATCGCATCATCAGCGGGGACAAAGGTAATTGGTTTTTACTTGGCGGTTTCCCCACTGTATGATGTGATGAATCTGAGGTGTATTTAATGGGCCGCGAGGAGGCGGTTTAGAAGAGCGGTTAGGATAAAAAACTCTGTGCCCCAGAGCTGGTCGCTGGCCTAGCCCTCTTCTTCCGGACGCAGAGTTGCGGATTGTGCTGAGAGTTCCACACTCGGGATTTGGCTCACCCAAAACATGGATATAGTTTAGTTGTGGACGTTTGGATTCAGGAAACGGGTTGGCTCACCCGGGGGTCTGCGCTCACCTCAAACAGGATGCAGTTATAGGACCCTCAACAATGCTGTGGCTATGAAAAAATAGTTGTATACTTACTTGTCTGAAAATTATGTGTGGCCAATTGTCTGAATTTACGCTAAACAAACCAACATATGGATCCACCTTGTTGATGACCACAATTTTTATGAGTTACATAGACTTATCAGGAGGCTGTAATGACTCTAGATACTTATCCATGGTCAAAAAAGTATGCTGTGTTGCAATGTTGTGAAAAGCGTGAAGTGATATTGAGACACCTAAGATGGTGGACTGGAAGTGAGGCTGCGACCTCAGTGACTTCAGTGAAAACCCCCCATTTAGTATCTCAAATTAACCTAATAGGCATGGTATGGGACTGTGAAAGGAAACCATAGAAAAGCTATGCATGCATCAGGAGTCCGTGTAAATATACATTGGCAGTAAAATGAAACTCTCTAAAATGCAGAGAATAGTTTCACAAACTTTATGGATTAATCAGGTTATGTTGATGTGTACTTGCTTATCTCTCAGCATAAAAGCATAAGTTAAGTTTGTAGTAGTTTAAAGAAGGCCTTGAGATCAGTTATTAAAAATACAACGATTTCTGTTTCAAATGGAAAATATTATTGCTTTCAACATTCAAGCATAAAATAAAAAAAACCTTAGGAACATTTAAAGGCCACATTAGAATTGTTTCATAGCAGAAACTTCTATCAGATTCTCTGTGAACTCATTAGAAGCGGAAGCTCTGTTGTCTGGACAACAACACTGAGCAAGTTGTCATTTACCCTGCCGCTCACTGCCGCTGGTTACGTTTGAACAAGTTAATTGGTGGAGATTGATTTTTTATCCTCTTGGAGATCCACACGTTTTCACAGGCGGGCCTAATCTGGATATTTATTTGATTGGTATACATGAGGTATTAGGGATCAAGTCATTTGTTAGAGCACATACTCACACTATAGTGGTGCTGATTTGTTGTTTGCGGCTGCGATTGTCATTTTGGAGCAGTCAATAACCACAGACAGCTTTTCGATAACAAACTTGCGTTCTCATACAGTGTATCAAGAAAGTGTCTGAAAAAGATGAATTAAATGTCATTGCAACAGTAATTTCTGGGTAAATAATGTCATGGGCAAATGTGATGTGAACATCGTCATAATTCTGGCTTCTATACTGTATCTACAGTATGTTCTCCTGTAGCTTTCTTGTCAGCCTGCTTTATGAGTGATGGGAATTTTAAGTGATTTTAAATGCTTTCTGCATAAAATTCAAACTCTTGTTCCAAATCAAGGAAACACTTCAAATTTAAAAGCAGACATTTCAATTTAAAAGCATTTCTTATCTTCAGCTTTAAACATGCTGCTCACTCTCAAAACTCTGCTTTCACACTTATAAAGCTCCTGCTTGTTGACAAAGACGCTCTGCTGTCCCTCAAAACGTCTTCGCACTCAGATTTAATTGCCTCTTCAACACATTTTCTCTCGTATTTTGGGTCTTTCTGCTTGCGCTGAAACATCTTACCTGCACAAATTAAACCTGCTCACTCAGGTCTGTTCCCTCTGCTCGCAGATTCTGTTTGCTCTCTCTTGGACTAAAGTGGTAACCCTGCCTAGTAACAGCTCCTGCCTTTAGAATGATTGTGTGTGACTTTAACATCACTGTCTTCTTTTGGGTGCACCTATTTTTGAGCAGTGTTCACCACAAATGTTGGAAAAATAAAAGGTAGTTCACTGAGGCTCGTTGAAACAGACTGTGCCATTTTTCAGGTATCTGTAAGCTTTGAGTTATTTTTGATTTACAGTGTTCACAATTTGATTTTACAGTTTTAAATTCAGTTTATTCATTTATGTCCAGGCATAAATGGTAAACAAAAGTCCCAGAATAACTCTATGCATTAATGTCCAAATTTAGAGCTTCTTAGGGTCACAAACAAACTATCGTAAGCATATAGTATTTGCTTATTCCTTGAAAGGTATAAGCAAATAGAATAAATGTAATTTGCTAATACTCCCAAATAGTGACCTGTCCAAGGTGTACCTTGCCTCTTGCCCCATGACCACTGGAGATAGGCATCAGCCCCCCACGACCCTGCAAGGAATAAGTGGGGTTGGACGGAATGTGCTCATCACTAGCTGTTTCAGACCTTTGATGTTATCAGAAAATCACATGTGGACCTTTGCACATAAAATCTGAGAACCAAGCAGTAATAACTGATGCTACAGTGCTGAGGTTGAATGTAATGAGAGTCCTTTTTAGTTGCATTGAATTACTCATTTTTATTTGAAAGAATATGCATTTGTCAGACCTTTGCACATATATGAATTTGACGGTAATATGACAAAATAAAGTGACAAGGCAAATTCTGTTCCAGAACACCCAGTTAGTTATTGGTCATTAATGGTTGGACTGTTACTAGACTGCTTGTTTAGTCCTACTCCTCTTCTGACAGGAACATGCAAACAAGTTTGGCCATTTTAGAGATGCTTCTGCATTGTTGTTTACTTATGGCCATTCTCAGATTTTTATAAGATTTCTAGTCCAAAAATGTTGACAGGATTTACAGACCTTGACATGTGCCAGTGTTGATTAGATAACTTTCCCTATGGGAAGGGGAGCATGGAAGCATGTTGGTTAGTGCTGATGCTAACGGCAAGAAGAAGTTTCCAGGTTCAAACCTTCCAGTGTACAGCTTGTACGTCCTCCTCCATGTGTGAGTTTTCTCTATTCACTCTAGCTTTTCTCTCACAGTACAAAAGCATTCTCAATTGGCTGAATAGTGTTGTGGGAAAATTCTTTTTCATGCTCTGAACTTCCATTTACCTCTCTCCTCTGACCTCTGTGTTTTGTTACCATAGAGGAGTTGGTCTGTAAAACCATTACCAGACGTTTAATGGTTAAAACACATCCTGGAGGGTTGTGTCTGAGGAAGAGTAGATGGCTGTCCTCATAAATAATTTTGTTTACCTCTGACCCCAGGTGGGGTCTAGAGGTCCAAGTCTCCAAACTCTTTTAAGTTGAGGTAACACCCACATACTGTTTAAATACTGTCTGTAAACTGTGCTCTGGGCTCTGTTTCACTGACTTGTCAGTGACAGGGTCTTCAAACGCCTCTGAACCACAAGGTATAACCACTAGATTTGTAACAATGAATCTAGCCCAATGCTGGTGTAATGAAAGTCTTCATTACTATTTCTGAAACCCATTTTACTTGTTTTTGTTTTAAATTGAACCAAGGAGAAACAGTTTGAAGTATTTTATTGTTAATGTTTATGTTTTGGTACTCTCTTCTCAGCTGGTACTGTTGAAGGTACGTCCTCTGAACTGAACAAACAATTAAACAATAAGTACTTAAATCTGTTACATTACTGGTGAAAGACTGGTTTTACAGTACATTGTAGTATTTATTGTACATGAAACTTCACTGTGTCTCTTCCTCTATAGTTGTTCAGGCTAAAAGATTCCCCTGGGGTCTGAGCATCTTTTAAAGGTTCTGGAAGAGGCCATTATGGATTGGGGGGAAGTAAATTGTACTTTGAGATTGTGTTATAGATTTGTAATCTTGGAATTGATATGTGTTTTTAGATATTTTATATGGTGAATTAATTTGGTAAATAAAGTATTTAGATGTAGCCCTTTTAGATGTTTGTTAGTGTATGTTTGATCCTTTATGTATGTTCTGGTTATATGCCTGTAAATTAGTAGGTGTAGTAAGCTATAAAAGGATGCCTGCTAACGTTGTGAGCTGCTGCTGAGACCACATGTGACCTGTTGAACAGAGTTGGTGCCTTGTCTTAGGAGGCTTGAGGCACCCATCTCTGCCTCAAGCCTCCTACTTAATCCAGCCGCTACGGACCACTCTAACAGCTGGTCTTATGAGAACGAGACAAGATGATCTTTTAATAATATTTTGAGAAAAACTTAGAATCCCTAGTTTTTGTTTTCACAGCTATAGTAAAGTTTTATAAATCCAGCCAATGTTTTAAATAATCTGTAGTTTAGGATAATCTAGTTCAGGTTTGACTAGTCCATACGTTGTGGTTTTTATGCCTAATTCTTTCATACCTCCTGTTAAGCTCTACTGTCGGCTCAACCGTCAAATCTGTGTGACATAGATTCGTGTCATCTAAACTCGTCCACTTGGGTCTGCTAGGTGTCTCTGTGGACATTTGTGTGCACACAGATTTTTGTGTCCATGGTGCCAGAGTGTGTCACCAGGGGGAAGAATAACCTCAGTCAGAGGGCGGAGCCAAACACATACCCCTATGAGGCAATTTTGAAAACTGTATGTCTGAAAAACATTTAATAGAAATCAAAAAAAGACACAAATATAAGAGTGGATTGTAAAATGTGTCTGATAGCTGTGTGAAGATGCTGTGAACCTCCAAGAAGTCTATGTCTGATCGCAGGAAATATCTTGCAGTAAATTCAAACAGCCATAATAATTAACACGAAACGATACTTTCACATGTGTCATGTCATGTCGCATAATACTTAATGTGAACTGAGATGTGTTTTAGCTCCAGATTTTAAAAAGTAAGTAGAAAGCAAATAAATGTAACCGTGAATAATACTTTGATAAACTTTTTTTTTTACTTTGATAAATTTAAATATTTACACTACTATTCAACTTTAAACGGAGTTACAGAGCCAACTCTGACAACAGGCTGACAACTGTAAGGACTATCTCTGAACGTTTGTTTCTAGAAGCGGACCCTGAGTGCGTTCCAGCAGCAAGCACAATATTCATTTAGCATCCCAACATTTGAAGCACAATGATGAAAATGGGAACAATGTAATGGTTCGATGCAATCGTTTCACCTCTTTGGCAGAAGAATTTAGTTATGGACTGGCTAATAAAAATACAAATGCACCGAATCTGTTTTGAATTAAGCTGAAAATATTGCATAATGGATCATTTCAGTATAATGTGGATCATAGTGTTATTGCATATGGCAGTATTTAATTACAATTTATTAAACTCACTGGGGCTTCATAAATAAACTGAATTGAATTGAACTGATTCATGCAAGCTATGATGGGATTGACTGTTCAGGAAAAAATCAGTAGATCATCAAAGAAAGGCAGTACTCAGGATCTGGGAGCAATCATTAAGTTTCATGTATTCTTAACTGCATTGGTCATTAAGCTGTTTTCAGTCTGGAGGTGATAACCTGAACCTTCCATATTCAGCATTGTCAAAAGCACAGCTTATGAAGCTTATCAGTTCCAATAAGTCTGCTTTCGAACATGTGTCATTGTGAAGAACATGTGGAGTAGCTACTACTTTCAGCCTCTAGTCTGCTTCCTGATCAGGAGCTCCAGAAAAATGTCTAAAATCACGGTTTTGCACACACTGCATCTTAACCTTTAAGAATACCACTGTTTTTAAAGAAACATGAGCAGTTTTAATGCATTTTAAACAAAGGCCCTTGCCCAATCACAGTTAATTCATGAGCTAACAAAGGGCGGCAATTATATTTTCACATAGGGCCATCATTAGAAAACTTGTGTTTGTGTTGTTCAGGTTTTCTATGTCTTATATTAAAATTAGTTTGTTGAACTGAAACATTTAAGTGCAACAACAGCAAAAAAAACTTAGGGAAACTGTTAGGATAAAAATGCCTTTTCATGGCACTCTTTACCTCAGGAATGTTGAGGGCCTTGAGTAATCATTTCACCCATAGTTTACACCAAGGGTAGGTCGTGTTTGCTTTTTTAAAGCCTGTTTTTATTTAATTAAAGTAAACACAAAGACCCACATGGGACAATCAAACTGAAGCATTTAACGTCGTTCTAATAATGATAAACAGCATAAACTGACGTTGCTTGGGAATCTAAAAAGCTCAACAGTACAAGCCTCTTTCTAACATTATAGTTAAAAACCTAACCTTGGGGTAAAGTGGTGTATTACTCCTCAACCTTGGATGTTCTGGGATTTCTCTTGATGTTTAAAACTTATCTTTGGAGGAAATTTGATGTTCAGGGAGCAAAATAACTTCTGTTTCTGTTTAGTAAGACAGTTGAGTGGACAGCCATTTCATATTTTGCTTCAGTAGCTAAGGATTTAAAGTTGCTGCCAGAGGTTTGTCAACTTTTTGTAGTTGGTCTGAGAGTACCCATGCCTGTAATTTAATTTGAATCATAGAATACAGCAGAGGAATGAAGAGACAGGATTTTTATTTTGTTTATATCCAATTTCCCTTTCTGTATATGTTTATTCTAGTTTACTTACTCTTCTGGATCTCTGATCTCTCTTTAGTTTCCTCTCTAGTTATTAGCTCTTTCCATCTGTTTCACTCCATCCTCCTCTGTTTTTCTATTTTCTCTTCTTCCTGTTGCTAAACTCTTGATCTCATTCCAGTGTTATCCATCTGTTTCTTTATTACACCGTTCTTTCATTAACAATGTTTGGTAAATTCATTTTCTTATTTTTCTGATCAGAATTTGTATTTCCTTTGTTCATTAATTTCATACTCTAGGGTGGATATAATTAAACAGTGTTGCTTAAACTAATGTGGTTTACAGAACAACAGCTAATCAAAAACTATATTACTATATCCAAATAAGAAAAAGGCTTTTTAACCTTTTTTTTTTCCATAAAAAAAAAAAGTCATTTATAGCCGGTTATTTTGGTTTTCTTGCCTCTTTGTTCTATGGAGACTGCTATGCAGTCAAAAAGCAAAAAAAAACAGAGGTCATGAAACTCAGTGCAGACAATAAAGAAAATGGTACAAACAGCTTCTCATTACCATTAATGTACATGCACAGCCGGGGGCCGTGTTTACTTGTGTTTTTGGTTAAGAGGGGATATATCTAAAGGGTTTAGGGACCATCTACAAATTCCTTTATTCTATATGTTTTTATCACAATAACTGTTTTGCACAGTACTTTCAACAAAAAAAGTGGACCGCCATTATGAATCATACATGTTTTATGCCAATGTCATCACGGCAGTTTAAATCAATGTACTCGTACTCATTCTCGTCGTCTTCCACTTTATCCGGGACTGGGTCGCAGGGGCAGCAGACTCAGCAGAGACGCCCAGACGTCCCTCTCCCCAGACATCTCCTCCAGCTCCACCGAGGGGAGCCCAAGGCGTTCCCAGGCCAGCCGAGACATAGTCCCTCCAGTGTGTCCTGGGCCGTCCCCTGGGCCTCCTCCCGGTGGGACGTGCCTGGAACACCTCCCGAGGAAGGTGTCCAGGAGGCATCCGGTATAGATGCTCGAGCCACCTCAACTGGGTCCTCTCGATGTGGAGGAGCAGCAGCTCTACTCCGAGCCCCTCCCGTAAGGTTGAGCTCCTCACAACTATCTCTAAGGGAGTGTCCGGCCACCCTACAGAGGAAGTTCATTTCAGCCGCTTGTCTCCGGGATCTCGTTCTTTCGGTCATGACCCAAAGTTCATGGTCATAGGTGAGGGTAGGAACGTAGACCGACCGGTAAATCGAGAGCTTCGCTTTTCGGCTCAGCTCTCTCTTCACCACAACGGACCAGCACAGTGCCCCCATTCCTGCGGCAGCTGCACCGATCCGTCTGTAGATCTCCCGCTACATTCTTCCCTCACTCGTGAACAAGACCCCGAGATACTTGAACTCCTCCACTGGAGGGAGGAACTCCCCTCCAACCTGAAGAGGACAAGCAAGGACAAGCCACCCTTTTCCGGTCGGTAAATCAATGTAATCTTGAATAATTGATTTCAATTAGAATATATATATTTTTTTCTAAGTAAGTAACTATGTTTTATCTTTGTACACTTTCTTGTTTGACTTTACTTGTTTTGTAATGGAAACAAAATGAAAGGCCAAAATGTCCCAAAACATAGGAGCTGAAACGGCTAAGGCTGTGTCTTGTTTAATTTCTTAATCTTAATTTATGCCAGATTTTTAACTATGAGTTTTATGTGTGCAGAAAGTAAAACATTACAAAAAATGTGGGCAACCAAGCTGTCAGGAGCACAAATAACATCCTCTTTCTTTCCCCTCATTCAACTGGAGAAACAATCAGACTGCAGGGGTTTTATATGTTTCAATCTATAGCTCTGATACCACTACTTTTAAAAGTAGCAACAACCTGAACATCATTAGGATAGCAATCACAGAACAAATCTAGAATAAATCCTAAAAGATAAATAGGGCCAAGAACAGAACCCTGTGAAACACCATGCTTAAGGGTACGATTGTACAATGACAATAAAGATAATTAATATTGGTAAGGTGGTTTAGCTGTTTCTTTAGCAGTCATTCAACCTAGAAGTAAAAAATCAACTACTCTAAAATGAGAATGTAATATTACCTTTCTGTAGTGGAATTATGACTTAATTTGGGAGAAAGACTCCACCCAAACCACTCCCAATTAAGAGCCACGTCTCACTACGAAAGCGTTTCCATTCAAGAGCTCCTCAATGATGAAGTCTCATACCATCCTCGTCCTTTTACCCTCTTCTGTATTTATGTCTCTAGTTTCCTGGTGGAAAAGTACTGAATTTTAGGACCTATTGTTTTATTCTGCACCTAGCAAAACCTGTTTATTTCTGAGAATAAAAATAGGGAAAAAAGGATTTTTTTTTTAAAAAAAGGTAATTTCTGCAAGAGGTATTCAGACATCCCACTGAGTTTGTTTGAAATAGTATTAAGTAGTTTGAAGTTTCTCTTGTTGATCCTTTGGCTTTTCTGAAGCCTTTTAACTCAGAACAGATGGACTGTAAAGTATATTTCTTCTTTAACATCAGGCTTGTTTGCATGATCTTCCTCTAGAAATGTTTCTGGGTTTCATGTGTCTTTTCTAATGCAAGGACCTATGGGTAGTTGTGGTGATGAAACAGGAAATTTCTCAGATCTTTTCTTCAGTGCTTGTTATTTATTTGTATTACTTACATTTTTCAGGATTGTTAAAATGACAAAGCCAAAATATGGGAGAAAAAATGCAAGCTGTCTTATAATGTCTTAAATATTTCACACAACCATAGTTTTACTTTCTTCCTGTTGCTTTTTATGTGTTGCTGTGTGTTTCGGTGAGACTTCTTTCTACCTTTTACTCATTACACTCTCGACCTTCCTTGTGTCATGATCCTCAGGTGTTTGAGTTTTTGGGTTTCTTTAATTTCTTGTTGCTAATGTTCTCTAGTTGTTGCCATGTTCTTTTGTGCTTAGTTTTGTAGTTTATTCTATTCTGTTACATCTCTGTATATCTTCTCCCTTAAATAATAATTTATTTGTGTCCAAGCTGAGCTCTGTTAACTTTCATGAGTCTCTGTCCCTCAGTCTCCCTGTGCTCCTTCTGCCCCAGATGCTTTACATTGTGACTCTGCCGCTTTCCTTGTCCGGTTTCCTTGTGTTGCTGTAAGTTTGCTGTTCTCATTAATAAGTCACTATGTTCATCACATTGTTCTTTACTTCAGAATGCCCTGACACGTTATGAGCCATAGTCCTGTATGTAGAACAAAATTACTAGTCCCAACAATTCAAACTTCAAACCTAATCCAGATGTCTCCTCTGTCTGTCTTAAACAATGTCAATTTATTACGGACTGAGAAAAGCAACCAAGGCCTTCATTGGTTCCCAACTGGTCTTTCATATTTTACTTTTTTCTTTTCTTTTGAAGTAACACACTATAATATTATGGTTGAATTACTTATTCCGCATGCCGTCAAAATCTACAGAAGCCTGTTAATGGCCCATTAAGTACAATCAGGGTTAATGCAGACAACATGCTGGGCAGGGTTGAGAACCATTGCTTTTGAAGAATACAAAACATTGGCTCTTTGAAAAATACTTTAAACTTAAATTAACTGGAAAGATATTTTGTCTTTGAAAACCAAAAAAAAAAAATGCTATAATCATGAATCAGTTGCAAGTCAGCAATTATAATTTAATCTATTGTCCTTCATTTCTTTCATGATCACATTAATTGTGAAGAATGTGTAGTTGTATTTCTTATGTGTATTTTACACATAGAAGTTGTTTTCCAGCGTGTTTCTTCCAGTTCGGTAGTTGGGTAAAAGGCCTGTCAGTTGCTTTGTTGGCATTTATACCGCCTTCGATGAGATGTGGATGGAACTTAATCTGGACTGCATTATGTGAGTGACAGTGATGTGAACATTTATGTTATTTGTTAAAATAAGCAAATGGTCAAGTTCACAACTTTGTCCTTTCATATTCAGTCAGTCAGTCATTTTCTACCGCTTATTCCATAGTGGGTCACGGGGAAGCTGGTGCCTATCTCCAGCAGTCTATGGGCGAGAGGCGGGGTACACCCTGGACAGGTCGCCAGTCCATCGCAGGGCAACACACAATCAACCATGCACACACTCATTCATACACCTAAGGGCAATTTAGAGAGACCAATTAACCTAACAGGCATGTCTTTAGACTGTGGGAGGAAGCCGGAGTACCCGGTGAGAACCCACGCATGCACGGGGGAGAACATGCAAACTTCATGCAGAAAGACACCTGGCCGGGAATCGAACCCAGGACCTTCTTGCTGCATAGCAACAGTGCTACCAACTTAATATATATTGAATGCTCTGCTGCACAACCTGTCTGTTGCAGATCTGTGGGTGAGCTGAGCTAAAGCTCAAAGAGGAATGAGGAAGAGTGAGGATTTAAGGAATGTGGTGTGCTAACAAGAAGGAAACTGGGCACTACAGGTGATCACAACTTTGACCTGAGTTCCATGAAACATCTACACCACAGTTTTTACCTTCCCTGGAAGACAGGATGGATTTCTAGTACACACAGCTTATGTACAGCTGCAGGTAGGAGACTGCTGTGTTTTGGTTTTGACCAATCCCATAACAACATCCCTCAATCAAATTGCACATACTAGCAGAGTGTTAGCAAACATCCTTTCATGTGGATTTATGCCCCCTTATGTTTCAGTTCCACAAACAGTCCAGGATCTCCGAGCAGAAACCTAAAGCAGACCATCAGAAGCAGCATTCCATCGGCCAGCAGACTAATGATGCAAGCTCATCTCTTCCAATTCCAAACAGCGTATTCTGCTATTGAACCTTGTTTGATGTTATATATTGGATGAGATGATGATGTTAATGTTCGTTTTAAAGAAGTAGTTGTTAGCTACTAAAGGCTTTATTGCATGAAGCTTATCTCAGTGTAGCTCAAAACTGTTTAAAAGCCCAGGACAATAAACCTAATAACCTAATAACCAGTCCTGATAAACACTGGTCTTGTTTTCACATTTCCTGTTAACTTCATCCAGTTTTACTGTCAAGAGAGTTGTTGGTCGCTATCAGCTCCATATAACCTTTTAGTAGCATCAGTGCTGCTTGACATTGAAATGGTTTTTCCCCATTAACCATATCTAAAGTAGAACAATAAATGAAATAATTAACAGCTGTAGTAGATGTAGATATTTTATAAGTCTTGTCAGTCACAGAAGACCTCAACCAATCCTAAACAACAGAATGCAGAGAAAGAGACACCATCTCAACAGACTATTTCAACCTCTCTTTACTCGCTGCAAAAGTTGTTCTAGAAAGCAGACCAAACCAAAGAGGAGGCCTCTGCAAAATGGAGCATCTGCAAAGGAATACCTTTAACTGTTGGAAGAGGAAGACTCTGCTTTTGATAGAGAGACAGCAGATGAGAAGCTGAGTGTCACAAAGCAAACCTAAATAAGCAGTCTGACTGGAGAAGCGGAAGTCTAACTAGTTCAAAAGGACTTTCTGCTTCATTCTCAGCTTTTATTTGTTAGCTTGATTTATTTTTGCTCTGGTGGCTTTACACTTACTGCTTCTGACACATCGTGGTAACAGGATTTTTTCTAGACACGTTATCATTAATTTATTCAGTTTAAACACCTGGACATATTTAGGGTCTTTTTTAGTATACATGTTTATTTCACAGCAACATGGTACCTGCCAAAAATGTTGAAACTGCATATATAAATGTACTGTTCAGGTAGAACAGCATCTAATCATTTTAATTTTTAAAATGACTTTATTTAGGCTCTAATTTAAGATTTCTGGGTTTGGTATTTTTGTTGAAAAATCTAATTAAAATCTATACTCAGCTCTGCTCAACCAACCAACTCCTTTTGTGGCACCCTTTGAAGGAAAATAAACAGACTTTATGAGACTTATTGACAAGAAGCATCTTAAGAGAAAAGAACACTTAATGTAAATTTTCTTACATATTGAGCTACATGTACATGTTTCTTTAAATATTGTATACTGCTCTCTGCTCTTTCTTTCTCTTTCAACCTTAAGTTAACCTTTCCCCCCTCTTTCAGAGGACAGTTGTTTTTTTTTTATTTAAGCTACAGAGTGTCTGCCTTTGGACTGAAGTCTGGTGTTTTCAATCAGCCAGCATATAATAGCCACAATACGACCAGAGAAAAGAGGAACAAGGCTGTCTTCAATACTATAATGGGGTTTCCCAGGGTCAATAGACAGGTTGGAATTCTATATCTGTACAAAGTAAGATGGTAGATTGACTGCTATATCATTTCTTGTTAGTAAGTGGAATGTAGCCTTAAAGTCCAGTGTATAGACTCAATATTCTGGCCCAAAAATGCCGGAAACACAGAATGCATGGCGCTGCGTTATGGGACTGCTGTTTGAACTCTCTTTTTAGATGACTTTGAAAAGGACAGGTGAAAATAAGTGTGAGACTCAGACAGGAAGAAGTAGACCACAATATGATTTGCTTCAGGGAGAAGGAACGAAAGACTGGAATTATAGGTGAAAAAGACAGCTCCTCTGGAGAAAAGGCAAAAGAAGATTATTCATTGTAAGAGACATGGGAGAGAATACTTTATTTAGCCTATAACATACTCTCCAATGATACCAGTAATTTTAAAATCTTTACAGGACATAGTTTGGGTGTTTTTCCTACTTAAAAACATGGCTTCCATGTGATGCAGGGAAGCTATTTTGTTTTTCCCCTGTTGTCAGAGCGGGCCAGAAAGGGAGAGGAGCAGCTCAGTTCCTGAGAGAGAAATGTAGCCACCAGACAGGCATCAGTGTCAGGCCTCTGTAATTGTCCCTGACTTGAAGGTGAATGGAGCACGTCATAATCACGTTATATCAGGTTTGATCATCTCCCACATGTCAGCTTGAAACTAATAGTGTGTTCCATTTTCGACTCAAAAGGCAAACTCTTTCTTTGCAGAAAAATAACAATTGAATTGGAACGGCAACGGCAAGGCAGGTCAAGGAAGGTTATTTCTATATCACTATTTATGTACAGGGTAATTCAAACATCTCAAACGTTTTTGTAATATAGGAAAGCTTCAATAGTCATATTTCCATTTGGTAAAAGAACCAACAGTTTCTGTACATCTCAGATTTTCAGACAGTTTATTCCAGAGCTAGAGAGCATAGAAACTGTTGTCTCACCTCGTTTGGTCCTGGTCCTGGAAACAATCCGTGAGAAGGTCCATTATGACCTGAGGGGTCTACATGGCCCATACCTGAACAGCCACTCTGAAATGTATTTAGACCTGAGGCGATTCGGGACTCTAAATACATTTCAGACCATTCAGTGTCTTTTGGGCCGTCAGAATCAGCATTATTCACCGGTTTTGTACACAAACAATGAATTTGGCTTCGTTCCATCTGCTATAAGAGGGAAATGATGTATATATACAGTGCTTTTACAACTGAGTAAGACATTATGTATTTCAATCTGAGCAATGATTGTTAAGTGTTCATCAGAGAGACTGCCTGGGGAAAAAACTCTGTGGCGGCTGGTAATAGTAAGGTCTTTTGGTTGCCCTAGCCTAGGGGCCGGCAACTCGCTATGGCTCTGGAGCCTCCTTTTTGTGTCTCATATAGTTCTGACAAAACAAAAAAACAACTAAAAAAACAATTTATTTATTAATTTAATTTTACTAATATATTTTTGTTATTATTTTGATGCACAGTTATGTTGGAGTTTGAGGTGATACATAAACGTCGAATTTTAAAAAGGTTTTTATATATTGTCATTCAAAATATACGCCACATCCACGTATATAGCCCTCACCTTTACCTGCAGGTGACTCTCTGTCCTTCCCTGTCACACCGCAGGACATCGATCCATCCCTGCTAAACATATCAGCATTTACAGGGATAAGTTAGAACGATCTTGAAATGGAACTGGCCGACATGGCAGATAAAGACTTACTGGTTTCCAAATTCAAAAGCCTGACAGTGGATCTCGAAGGAGTCGCTCACCAGAAGGCCTTGCTTGCTAAAGAGTACAAATGGAATATTAAATACCTCCCCAAACCTGAAAAACTTGTTTTTGAAACACAGAGTGTTATTCCCAACACGGAACTGAGCATCAACACGTATGCATTTGGAGTCCTGTCCATCTTAGGTTCAACATACTTATGCGAGCAAGTTTTCTCCAGCATGACTTTCATAAAGTCCAAATATTACTTCCACCTTACAAATGAGAGTCTGTAGTCCTGTGTGAAGATCAAAGTCACATCTTACAGCCCCAACATAAGGGAAGGTCTATCACGACCAGAGACAGAGAACCCAAATTCAGCCAAACACAAAGTGATAAGTAAAAGGGTTTATTCAGAAACTCAGGATCAGAGAGCAGAAGAACAGCAGTCCGCTTCCAGGAACCACTTCTCAGTCTGGTGATGGGGCACAGAATCCAGAGGAGGAAGCGATCCAGACAGTTAATGAGGAAGCGTCCGACAGACTGAAGTCGGATTGCCGACTGATCCAAATCCTCCGGGGAACCAGCTGACCCTGTGACAGGAACACAGAGAGCTGTGATTGTCCTCTTGACAATAAATCCAGGCAGACTAGAGAGCCAGGCGGACTCAGGCTGAATAAACCACTGGCTAGGCTGAGACGTAAATCCAGGGACAGAAACAGGGTCGAATTCCAGGGCTAGAGGCGTCAGACAAGGGGCAGGCAGAGACATAAACCAGAGGCAGAAAAACAGAGTCGAAATCCAAAATCCAATCTGTCAGACAAGGAGCAAGCAGAGGGAATAATCCGTAAGGCAAGGCAAGGTCATGGAACGAGATCAGTCAGGAAGGAACGCTGGATAACTACTCACAAATGTTTTTCGAAAATCTGGCACCGTCTGCCGGTCAGAGGGCTGTATATAACTGCAGCTCCACAGGTATGTGGCATGACGGTGATTGCGCAGCGCAGCAGCAGACAGGTGAAGCAGATGAGTTAATTGCAAGAGTGAGAGCAGAGCAGGCAGACGGGCCAGAATCATAACAAGGTCAGCATGGAGCTTCACAAACAGAAGTCACATCAAACAGTCATGAACACTAGCATTTAATTGGCTATTACTTAAAAAATACGTGCCTGACTGCTGGCCGAGAAAGAAACCCAAAGAGGATGAGAGCACACTGTAATAGACTTGTCAAAAAGCGTCTCTAATTTTACATTTACTTTATTAAAACAGCTAAGCTGCAACTTGGTTTTTTATATTAAAGTGGGCTATGGTTTATTTTAATTTTATACAAATACGAGAGTGGGCTGCTCGGTGGCGCAGTTGGTAGCACTCCTGGGTTCCACTCCCAGCCGGGGATCTTTCTGCATGGAACTTGCATGTTCTCCCTGTGCATGCGTTGGGTACTCCGGCTTCCTCCCACAGTCCAAAAACATGACTGTTGGGTATATTGGTTTCTCTAAATTGGCTTGAATGAGTGTGTGCATGGTTGTTTGTGTGTTGCCCTGCGATGGACTGGCGACCTGTCCAGGGTGTACCCCGCCTCCCACCCATAGACTGCTGGAGGTAGGTGTTGGAATAATTGTATATAGATTTATCTTATAAATTTCCTTTTCTTTAACTTTACTATTTTGATCTTTATAACCTTTCATGTATGTGTGAGTAAGGATGTGATGAGTTGTTTGCAGGCAAGGAACAAAGGTGGAGCCGGGAAGGAAGCAGTCAGAGTTGAGGATGTCATAAAGATGGTGGCTGTTTGTGCTGAACAAAGGACACACAGATCTTAAGATGGGAGAGACTGTGGAAGTGTGATGTTACAAGATAATGGTGTATATGACCTGTTTACATTGCAGCTGTTTATCCCACCCTTCAGAGCAACAACGTAAATTGTAACTAGGGACAACCCTAAAAGATAATAAAAAGAGAGGATCGGACAGATGTGTTTTCAGAGCGTTAGGAGATTTGTAACTGAAAGCATATCTCTGTAGAACTTAAAGATCTTAAAAGGGCCTGCGTAGTTTAGTGTTTAATTTATTTTAAAGTAGGTCTACACAGGCACACTGCACTCATATTTGTAGAATTATTTTGTTGTAACGGGTAAAATTATAAAAATAAAATTTAAAAGTTAATTAATTGTGTCATCTTTTGCGGCTCCAGACTCTTTTCCTTTGGTGGAAGAGGAAGGAAAATGGCTCTTTTAAGAATAAAGGTTTCTGACCCCTGCCCTACCCCCTAATAGCTGGTGTTCATCTGAAATAACTTTAGTGAGAAGCTTCTTCCTACCATCTACCAGTCTCTGAGGAAATTTTACACCACTCTTCACTTTCAGCTCTGACATGCTTCATGGGGTGTTGCGTTGCATGTGCAGCCTGTTTTTAGTCATCCCACATCACCTTAATGAGATGAAGATCTGGGTTTTGACTCAGCCCAAAACTTTCCATTTCTTAGTTCCCAACCAGTCCTTGGTGGATTTCTCAAACACCTTCTAATAAACAGTAGAACTCAACAAAAATGCATTTTGATTTTGAGAAAATTAATGGATGGACAGAAGACTGATAAGGAGCCAGTAAAGATATTCTTTTTTACCGAAAGTAGAGAAACTTGTATTTTATCTGGATTTTTATTAAATAAAAAAAAAAATCAATGCCAAAGTATCCATCTTCCGCTAATATAAAGCAGTTAGTTTTGGTAACTAATAATATTAATTGAGCTATGTTGTCAAAGTAACTAGTTCAGTTTAGCTACATTTCTTGGGATTGATTGATCACACATGCAAACACGTCCCTGCAAAGGTCGGACACGTCCGGACATGGCTACTGTTATGCTGTTTGCAGCTGCACTTTCAGTCAGACGAAGGGTAGCCTGTGGCTTCAGCAGGTGTGTAAAAAACATGCACCCAAAGTGAAACAGGATTATTCCTGTCGTCATGATTCAGTTTCCCTTAGTTACAAACAGACAAGGAATCAAGACGAAAGCCACTGAATTTAAATCCGCACTGAAAGTCCTGCATATTTACTGGTTTTATTTGAACTAAAAAGGAGGAGGAAAATCCTTACCCCACTTGGGGTTGGGCTATGACCGAACATTGTTGTTGCAATGGTTTATGATCAGTAATTATTCATCAGGGGATGACCCCCTCGTCTTTCCAGCCCTTACCCCATTCTGCACATAAACACCAAGAGAAAAGTATCCATAATAATGAAATATACAATTTGTTGGCATTATTTAAAAGCATAGAAAATGTCACATAAATAATGAATTAAAAATTTTAACATCCGATTTACTTCTGTAATCAAATTCAGGCAAAGCATCGTGGGTAACAAGAATGAGGTAGATAAACAGAATACTAAGCAAAATTAAACATTGAAGCTTAACTTAGCTGTTTGTTTTTTTGTCACAGTGCTTTACAAACAGCCCAAAATAAAATCTGACCAATTCTGATTGAAATGTCCCAAAGGAAACCAGAACAGTGGACAGGTGGAGAAAGTCAAAGTAAGGAATAGGGACAGTTTGATGGACAGTGTCTCATTGTAGTCTGGAGTGCCAGCAGAGGAACAATGACTGAGGTAAAAGAATAGAGGAGACTAGAGGAGACTACAAATAAGACAAGACGATAGGAAGCAGGAGATATTCCAAAACCATTTTGTCTACTTTGTGCAAACCCTTTGAAGTGTTTGTCTCAACATTTGTGGTTTATCTTCTGTTATAATATGTATATTTGTATCTTTACTAGTTTGTACTGTTCCCCAGTTGCCAGGAAACTATGATATTTCATATTTCTGGACACAAAGTCTTTGTATTACCCTCTACATGAATCCACCATAGAATGTTCACATGAGTAAGTTGCAACGAAGGTTCAGATTATATTTGTAAATCATATTTAAAGCAGCTCCATCTATTTCTCTATTAGCCTCATCAGCTATTTTACTTCATTACTTTACCTAAGTAAATAAGATAAGCAACCCAAACAAGAGGCTTTTTGCACATAGGTGGCTAAAAGTTCGAAAAGTAAAACACTGTTTTATTATTGGTGGCTGGAGAACCCAAACCCAGCCATACAAAAATAGTTAATGTCGCTAAAAATGTATGATTACTAAACCAGCGGGGTCTGGCATTTGCCAGTGTTACCTCATGTGACACCTGGGATGATAATTCATAACCCATTAATTTCTGTATGTGATTCTTATGTTATGATAACTTTGAGTAAAACAAAAATCACACTTTTACGGAAAGATTTAAAAGAAAAATGTCAAACGTGATCTAATTTGTTAAATTTGTCTAATTTGTTTCCTACCACTACTAAAAAAACATAACTATTGAGGTTACATTATTAATTTGTACTTATTTATTTATCTGTAAAGTTATTTCTTTATTTTTTTTTGATGTGGGTGTAATAATTGACTTATTTCCATTACTTTAACCAATCTCTTATCAAATTAGATATATACATATCTATATCAATATCAGGAGATAAATGCCTAAGCTTCACCTTAGGGTTTTAAACTGTACTTAAAAATAGAGGAAAAGAGGAAATTTCCTAATTTATTAGAAAGATAAACATTTAAAACGTTTGTCTACAATAGACTGAAGAGAAAAATATCACAAACCTAACTATCCATAAGCACGGTAATTATCATATTTCAACAAACAGTGGCCTAAGTAGTGCATGGAGAAACCTTACACAATCACCACATCCTGCCAGCTCCTCCTCATGCTGATCACCTGCCTGGTAACACACTGATGTGGGATGGCAACCTCACAGTCCATCCTTTCCACTCCCAAATTCTGGAGAATAGTCTAAAAAAAAACCTGCTCTGTGGGGGCAGGCACCAACATTTTAGAGGACACAGTTTGGTCCCTAAGAGTGGAGACCGCCCCTGTTTGAAGGTTGCCTTCCTGAAATCTCTCTGCACTGGGATTACCTCCAGTGATGACAAGCCTTGCTGTTCCATTGAGGGAAAGGCTGCAAACACCATCACACTGCCACCACCAAAAGCTGTTTTGTTTTGTCAGGAAGGATTTGGAAAGATTTTCATTGACCCAACCCACATACTCAACTTTACAATTATGGCTCTATTCAAAGGGAAACAAGCAGGCTTTCCAACAGTATAAGATTTACTGCCTAGAAGCATAATTGCAATGAAGGAAAATCAGCCTAACAAACAGATGAATGTCCTTTTTGTGTTTAGTTTATATTTACTGAGTAAAATGTTGACGTGTTTGATACTTATTGTTCCCCCTGTAAAGACCAAGGTAACTTCAGGTTCCTTTAGGAAATGGCTGGAACTCAAAAAGGAAGTCAATGCTGTGCAAGTTTTTGTTATCCAAATGGATACTAATTGTCTTTATTTTTCTTTCTTTTGGTGTATCATAGTTGGCTTTCAGGTCTGCCCACAGACTTGTGCAAGTTGGACATAGCTCCATACAGGAGAGATTATTTTTAGATGGGGTAGAATTTCTTCAAGTTTGTGTAAGGGCACCAATAAATCTGCAGGAGAGATTGTGTGCAGCTGCTTTCCAGCAGAAAACACAGAAATTGATTATTTTCCTAAGGCAAAGAGTGGATAACAGCTAAGCTGGCAACCTTACTAAGAAATCTGCAGAGCTCTTTCTCTTCCACTTCACAATCTCTCTCCTCAGCTTCCAATAATTCATTGATATTGTACTCTACTTTGATGCCTTCAGGTTGGAATAAATAGAAAAACAAGAAGAGTACAGTATAGGAATGGTCCAATATCAAGGGGATTTGACAGCCCAGTTCCCAGCTGTGCATACAGCTCTCCATTCTTACTGGAAAGCCTACCCAAACATCTCATTAAATTTGAGCTGGGGCCATCTAGACAGAAAAGCTCAATTATAAACATCTGACTTTAAGAAGAAACACTCGCTCTTTATTGCACTAACACAGCATAATGAATCAGAGCACTACACTTCATTATTGAATTTACAAAAAAAAAAAAAACCTGAAAAGAACAGTGCTGTTCATCTGCTGTCTGAAGCCCATTTGTAGCTATTGCGTTTATTTAAAATGGGGCAGTGGTAATGTTGCACTATAAATTCCTTTATAAATAAAATGTACTTGTTTTCAGCACCCTTTTCTTTAAACTGAATTAGTCAGAAAGGCTCCATAATCAAGCGAAGGTCAGGAGTTATAGCAAGGATGCAGTAAACTCCATGAGATGAATGTGTACCATTCATCTCATGTGATATGTCTCATCTCATAATGAATGTGTACCATTTTGGTTCAGCTGTTCTTGTTGAGATGTGTTCAGTCTGGCTGGACATCAGATACAAACTATGAAGTATATGCTCTGCTTGTCTTGAAGGCTGTTAGCTGTGGATTCTTGAGGAAGCATTGGAACAGAGAGTACACCTTCCAACTACCCAGAGTTTACTTCTTCTTACGGAGCAGAAGTCAGCTTCATGTCGAGAAATGGCTAAAGGGCGATTCCAACATTTGGTTTTACTTACGACATGGACCATCTCTAATCTGCTCTAGTTTGAAGGCTGCAGTACTTAGTTTTCAAAGCTGGACTGAATGATTCTGCACTAGATGAAGAATCATTTAAACATGGGCTGTGAATTGTAAAACCTTTATTTAATTTGTGAAAGTTTAATAAAGTGATTATTTTGCATGTAGCTTTGAGAAGTTTAGGTCATACAACCTCCAAAAGTCGGATTTGTGAAATTGCAGAAAAGGGCAATTTCAGTGTTTTACCTGTATTACAATAACCTTGATTTGTTATTTAATCAGTAAAATTGGACAAAAGAAAGCACACATGCTGCCTTTTTCCTACGCTTTTTATGCACTTTCAGCATCTAACTTGAACCTGATATATCAAATATGCTCATAAAATGCAGTTTACGTGCAAACAGAAACTTTTTTTTTTTTTACCTTTTATTAATCAAATGAAGGTTTCACAGACCATGTTTAAATAATTTAGTCAAGAACCTTTAGTCTAGAATCTTTAGTCTAGAACAGACCAGTTTAGGTTTGAA
Source organism: Crenichthys baileyi (assembly GCA_036173005.1). Taxonomy (NCBI): domain Eukaryota; kingdom Metazoa; phylum Chordata; class Actinopteri; order Cyprinodontiformes; family Goodeidae; genus Crenichthys; species Crenichthys baileyi. The sequence goes on from JAHHUM010001576.1 coordinate 87,362, forward strand.
AAATCTATGCATGTTAGTTTTCAAACTAGAACAGATTGAAGATGGTCCAGGTCATAAATAACTAAGTGGATTCCTGTAAGATGTTTCTTTAATTGGAAGCTAACCTCAGCTTCGTCTTCTGCTTGTTAGAGAGCAGGTTAAGTAATGCTTTTTAAAAGTTTTATCTATAGTAAAAAAGTTGCTATTTGTAGTAATTTTACTCAAACAGCCGAGGAAGCAGACATATAAAGATAACTGAACAGCCACTTTAGCAAGTTTACCAGGTTTTTGAGTGTATTTCAGACGCATTATGAATATTTTAATGTTTTCTCTGGGATCTTGAATCAAGCTAAATCAATAATTCATTATTCTTCAGGATTTTTTTGTAAAAAAAACTCTGACTATTGAAAGTTATTATTGCTTAAATATGAGTTGTTGTTTTTTTTACTTGCAGAAAATCCAATAGGTTCTATGATAGGAGATGAAGAGTTGAATGAAATAGTTCTGGATATTCAGCGACATCACCAGTTTGATGGGACACCTATGACCCAAAAACAATTAAAAAAAAGGTGATATTGTTTGGAAGTCCAAATACAAGTGTCACACATGATAGCATAGGTTAGTATTGCCATGATGTGATATCATTATTTCTAATGATTAATTTGTAAGGTGTAGCAAAAGTTCCTTTATTAGTTGGCCAACCAAAATGTTTCAACTTGTAGATAAATTCACTACAAAGCAATTCTTTGTTTTTATCCAACCTCATGGAGTTATTTACCAGTACTGTCAAGTTAGAACACAGCATAGAAAGGAATAGTTATGTAATATTGGTAATACCTGAAGAGAGTAATCGTGGGTTAGGATGGATGCATGAAATATTTGTAGCCAATTTGTAAGCTAATTATGTAATTTTTGCTAATTCGGGTTGATGAGGACTATGGTTTGGACTGGACTGGACCACATCATCTCTGTTCATCAAATAAAATCCCAGTTCCAGAGATTCAGCTCCTACATGTGCTAAGTGAACAAGAGCTCGCTGTGTTACCAAAGAACAATGTTCCACTCTGTGAAACTCTTATGTTTGATTCCACACCTAACCCTTTGAACTAAGCAGTTGCAGACTGAGCCCCAGTTCCTAACCTTGATCTGGGATAAACCTTCATAAATCTTGTTTGAAAAGTGATTTCAGTATTAATTATTTGGTAATCTACATACTACGGCCAGAGTGCAACACTGACTGTTGTGCAAAATACTGACTGCAAACAGCTCCAATAAGATCATTTTTAGAAAATAAAACTAGACCATAACAACTGTCTTGATATATTAGTGTTGTCACTTCTGGGATGAAACTTTATTAGTTAAATGTACAGCACATGACAACCCTGAGCAGATTTCATCCAATGCATGCAGTCCAGCTGTGCAACTACATGTTTCTCTTGCAATATTATTTTACCTTAGTAACAGGAAATGAAGTAACTTCTAGTGTACAATATACTGACATGTCTGAGGAACTGATTATAAAAGCCCTCAAGCTTTGATTTGTCTTTCCAGGATGAGATGAAAACATTAGACCTATGTAGCTCTGTGGATCCTACTGTTTGTACTGGCTTTGCTAAGTTAATAGAAAAACAAAACAATTGATCAACTGTATTTTTACTGTCAGATGAGGTATTAGAACTAGAAAAAGAACACATGGAAAATATATAATTTGTATAATTTCACTCTGTGGTACTGAATTAACTCAAGTTATGATAAACTAAATCAAACCAACACCTGAGTCAGAGGAGTTAAGACACTCTTGAAAATCCATCAAAAAGCCTCATAGCTGTTGTAGTATATAGTAAGGTGTAGTACTTACGTTGTTTAGATCAACAGTGATGCTTATTATCAGGTCTAAGAAATACTAGTTTCTGCTCCCATCTACTGCGCAGTACTGACTATATTTGCTTAGGACCCCAGATCACTCGCTTTTAAGTGAGCACCTCAGTATAAACATCAGAGAAAATAAATAAAACAGGAAACTTGCAGGAAACTTACTATTTTCAAGGACCAGATTTACATCGCCACTCTGCACAGGTTCTGGGCCCATAGCAGCTCCATACGTTTCAGGTATATCTGGGCTGCAGCTTCAGTTTGAGATCCATACTACAGCCTAGTGTCCAGGAGTATAAATTACACCGTCAGGTCTAACTCAATATTTCTTATGAGATTGCTTAGTCTCGACAAAGAAGCAGCCAATCAAATAACTGTCTCCGCCCCGTTTCTCTTGATTGACATGTGAAGTCATTCCGCTGAAAAGTGTCATGAAATAAAAAGGCCTTAAATTTTTCGAGAATGACATTTTGAAAAAAAAAGACTGATTAAACAAAAATGTCTCCACAATAATTTCTATTATTGGAAAAAAATGTATTGCAAAACAGTTTTTGATATTATTAAGCACATTTTTAAAGGAAAATGAAATATATTTCAAAATATGAGGTGAGAATTTTAATTATTTCAGTTATTTCACAATTTCATTCTCACATTACATATTTATTATTTATACATGTAGATACTTATTTCCTATTGCTTCATTATTTTAAATTTGAGCACTTTGGCGTTCTATAGTTCTAGCAAGGATTACCAAATAAAGTGGGCAGTGAATGTCTACAAAGTGTTAGGGTCACCTGTAAAGCATGTTTGGGATTCCTTAAAGACCTCCACACTCTGTTCAACTTCCTGCTGTCCTGTTGTTTATGGAATGCTGAAACTCCTGTTTGAACAAGTCGTGACATTTCAACAAGGTCTCTGTGTTTTGGTAAGATTGCAATAGTAAAGCCTGTTTATTGTGGCTGTCAAAACAAGCAATTCTTCATTTTCTTGTTCCTCACTTGGGTATGAAGAGCACAGAGTGGAAGAACATGACCGATTCCCCCGGGGAAAGCTTTCATTCAGCAAGCTAGCATGAAACAGCAACTTAATACCTCTCCTCCACAATTTGAAATGGATATTGCCAAAACGTACCAAGCTGACTGCCAACCTGTGACTTATTATTTTGTTTTTTGGGAAACAAACTTAAACAGAACAACTGTGACCGAACAGATTTATTTAAATTGTTGATAGCCCTAACATTTAATAAACGCTTTCAGCATTGTGATTGAAACACTAGGATGTAATACCTAATGCCCTGCTAAAGTAATCAAACCCCTTAAATGTTTTCACATTTTGTCACGTCACAACTGGAAAATGACTCCAAATGACTCGCAGCTCTATTTGCAGCATTGCTGGTTCTACAAAGTAATGACTCAAGGGGTGTAAATACAAATCTGCTACAATTTATCGATTTTTGTTCCTAAAACAAGAAAAAACATGTTCTGTCCTCACAGTTATGCACAACTTTGTGCTGGTCGGTCACATTTAATATTAATAAAATACATTGACATTTGTGGTTGTTACAAAATTTGGACTGTCACATTAGCAAGGCACTATTACAGTCCAAATATAATTATTTCTTTGTTTTTTTCTGCCTGATAATAGATTGAGGTTGACAAACACATCATAAAAACATCTAAATTGTTATCACTTTATCATTGTGACAAGGTGGGAGGGTGAGTCAGATCTGATATGCTGACATTATAGATCTTAGATTTGGTTAGGTCAATAAACTATTCTGATCCGTTCACTCAAGAGGTAAAGTGTCATGTAAAGTAAACACAATGCCATAAAACATTAGTAGAATTTTACAAGAAACATATTTGCTGACTGATTGCAGTACATGCATTTACCCCCTGAATTAAAATTTTTTTAAGCTGAATCAAAAAGGCCCATTTTCTCCTTCTGACCATAGGCAGGTGATGAGAGAGTATAGTTTGACCTTCAGCAGAATCACAGATTTAAAGCTGTTACGTTTGAAAATCAGGTGGTGCAGCACAGACTTTATAAAGGCTCCTGCTTTAAGGAACATCATGTTTCATCATGAGTTCTGATGCATCGTCTCATCTGACACTGATCTGTCACACATGGATAAAAAATAAAATGCAGGTAAATGTAACACGGGAGCAAATTTAAAAAACGTCACACGTTAATGTATTCTATTATCTGCTTTAGAAAATAACAGGAACAAGAAAGAAAACGAACATTAAAGTAACATTAAAAACATAACGTAACCCATTGTGTGAACATGTTTTTGCTTTGGAGATAAACTGTTTGCTGTCATACAAACCAGTTTAATATTGCATTTGTGTCCAGAGCAGATAACACAGAGAGTAAAGTAAGTGAACTAAAATATGTGGGAGAGAATTTGGATGAAAACGTCTAACAGTTTATGTCACCTTGTCAGTTGTGAAAACCAGGTATAATAATGTGTGAAAAACCGTTTGGTTGACGGCCAAAAGGGCAGAGAGTAGTGGTAAATATGATGACACAGTCAAATAAATACTAAATGAGACAGGCTCTCTCAAAAAGCAATAAATGATAAAAATACAATTGCTGTGTTTTTATTATTATTAACATTCTAATGAAAAATGGCATACTAAGAATTATTTGTACTCTTCCTCATAAGTGGAAATTTTTATGACCATTACAGTAGTCAAACCATTTTTTTAATTTTTGAGCAGTTTTTCGTGTTTTCAACGTAATTTTGAGGATTTATCTTTAAAGATGAGCTCCAAGTCATTGAGGTTGGAAGCCCTCCTCGTTAATCAACCTAATTTAAATCTCCCTCAACAGACTTTCTATCAGATTCAAGTCAGGATTCTGGCCAGGCCAATCCAAAATGTTCATATTTAATACTCTAATCAGAGGAAACATGAGGATGCAAGTAAGAGGGGTTTAAATATCTTTACGGTTAACTAATTTCCATATTTCATTTGTACCAGGAAGACATAAACAACACATAATTTAATCCAAAATCCTGGTGGAACATCACCCTGTGCAAGTGGAGCACTGTCAAGATACCTCCTGGATAATACGTGGAACTTAGATTCGTTATAAAACATTGGCAACGGCTCAACATGAATCATAAGTTTCAACCAGAATTGCCACGTGCAACTGAAGTTAGGATCTGCTTTAATTCTTCCTACTAGTTCATAGTTTTTTGTAAAGGAACCTAGGCTCCAGTTGATGAAGTTTAAAATCTGAACCGAAACATTCTACACCTTGACACAGATTTGCTAAAAAGTTTGAGATTGATCAAACTTTTATTTTCTATTTGTGATAAAACATAAGTTGGGCTAAAAGGTTAGAGTCAGACAGTGGTGAGTGGAAAGCTTTAATATATGGACTTGTCAAAGGTAGACTCATTTACGTTACAATTATTACCGATTTCAAACACATTTTGGATTTTATGAAACCTTCACTCTGCTGGTCAGAACAAAAAATAAGAATAGCCCCAAATAATACAAAAATGTTGCTTCCTTCTTGTGAACCCACTCTTATGTATCTTATCTATCTATCTATCTATCTATCTATCTATCTATCTATCTATCTATCTATCTATCTATCTATCTATCTATCTATCTATCTATCTATCTATCCACATATACAGGGGTTAGACAATGAAACTGAAACACCTGTCATTTTAGTGTGGGAGGTTTCATGGCTAAATTGGACCAGCCTGGTAGCCAGTCTTCATTGATTGCACATTGCACCAGTAAGAGCAGAGTGTGAAGGTTCAATTAGCAGGGTAAGAGCACAGTTTTGCTCAAAACATTGAAATGCACACAACATTATGGGTGACATACCAGAGTTCAAAAGGGGACAAATTGTTGGTGCATGTCTTGCTGGCGCATCTGTGACCAAGACAGCAAGTCTTTGTGATGTATCAAGAGCCACGGTATCCAGGGTAATGTCAGCATACCACCAAGAAGGACGAACCACATCCAACAGGATTAACTGTGGACGCAAGAGGAAGCTGTCTGAAAGGGATGTTCGGGTGCTAACCCGGATTTTATCCAAAAAACATAAAACCACGGCTGCTCAAATCACGGCAGAATAAAATGTGCACCTCAACTCTCCTGTTTCCACCAGAACTGTCCGTCGGGAGCTCCACAGGGTCAATATACACGGCCGGGCTGCTATAGCCAAACCTTTGGTCACTCATGCCAATGCCAAACGTCGGTTTCAATGGTGCAAGGAGCGCAAATCTTGGGCTGTGGACAATGTGAAACATGTATTGTTCTCTGATGAGTCCACCTTTACTGTTTTCCCCACATCCGGGAGAGTTATGGTGTGGAGAAGCCCCAAAGAAGCGTACCACCCAGACTGTTGCATGCCCAGAGTGAAGCATGGGGGTGGATCAGTGATGGTTTGGGCTGCCATATCATGTCACTGCCAAGGACTATCGAACCATTCTTGAGGACCATGTGCATCCAATGGTTCAAACATTGTATGCTGAAGGCGGTGCCGTGTATCAGGATGACAATGCACCAATACACACAGCAAGACTGGTGAAAGATTGGTTTGATGAACATGAAAGTGAAGTTGAACATCTCCCATGGCCTGCACAGTCGACAGATCTATATATTATTGAGCCACTTTGGGGTGTTTTGGAGGAGCGAGTCAGGAAACGTGTTCCTCCACCAGTATCACATAGTGACCTGGCCACTATCCTGCAAGAAGAATGGCTTAAAATCCCTCTGACCACTGTGCAGGACTTGTATATGTCATTCCCAAGACGAATTGAAGCTGTATTGGCCACAAAAGGAGGTCCTACACCATACTAATAAATTATTGTGGTCTAAAACCAGGTGTTTCAGTTTCATTGTCCAACCCCTGTATATATATATATATATATATATATAATATATATATATATATATATATAGAGAGAGAGAGAGAGAGAGAGAGAGAGAGAGAGATCTATATATACACACACACACACACACACACACACACACAGAAGTTACTGCAGTATTTACATACAGCCTCTTCTTCATATAAGCCAGAAGAGGAGCACAAGGTTTTCATTCATACTGGATCTGTTATTGACCCCCTGCTCTTAGCATTGTTCTCTTTTCAGACAACATAGAATAATATTTATATTCTAGCACTGATTTCTTTCCTCCCTTTTCTTTAAAAATCACATTGTGGCATTTAACTTGCTTTGATCTAGAATATAGATTAAAATAATATAGTGAGACAACCTGGAAGACGTTTGTAAACACTATTTTAGTCTGAACAAGCTAAAGGCCTTCTACAGGTCTGTCATTCACATTTCAATCCACTTAAGACGTGTTGCAAGCTATGCATGCATAATTATCAGACCGACAAAGAAACAAAGAAAAACAGTTTTGAAGCTTTTCCTTTTTAACCATACTGGGGCTTCCTGGTGGCCTAGTGGTTGGAGCAGGAGGCCCCTTGTGTCCGCTCCGGAACACAAGGGGCCAGGTTCGTATCCCACAGATTGCCACTCTGGGTCCCTAAGCTAGACCCTTGGCCCCAGAATGCTCCCCGGGCACCGCGCAATGGCAGCCCACTGCTCCCTACAAGGGATGGGTTAAATGCAGAGGACATATTTCGTTATAATGTACATGTGTTATGACCAATAAAGACGATTATTATAAAGATGATTATTATTATAATAGTTTCATCTTCATGTCTGAAGTGGTGCATATGTAAGTGATGACATTATGTACTGTAACCCTTATCTGATCTAAAAAACAATGCAAGGAATAATTTGATTTAAAAACACAAAAAGGTATGGACTGCAGCCAAATCATGCAATAAATTGTACACTGAATTGAAAATTGAAACAGAAAATTTTCAGAAAGGGGAGCTGCCATCCTAGGTTTGTGCAGTAATGAGAGAGGAGAGAGACATCAATATTTGGCTTCTACGGCTCGAAGTGAAACACAAATTCTTCAGTCTTCTTTTTCTTCAACATCACTGCATGACACTTATGATTCTAGGTTCTCACTGCTCTGGCCATCCCTGAATAGTACAGGATGTGAAAGCTCAGATATTCTCTTCTGTGCATGTCAACACGGCTTTAGGTGTGCACTCACTTGTGCTGCAAATGGTTGCTAAGCTACAGCACAGGACATATAGTTTCACTGTCAAAACCAATTTAACCTGAAGTTGGACTGCTGTCCCACGAGAAAATAAACCCATATTTTCCTGTCATCCTATGAAAATGAGCGTGTTTTTAAAGACATAAAAAGACCAGTGAGGTGTTGGTCAATGCTTTAGCCACAGGAAGCTCTCAACTACCCCCCAATAAATAGTTTGATTTAATGCAGAAAAGCATCTGGAATTACTTTAATTTTAAGGGAATCCCTTAGATATCTACAACCTAAAATCTATTTAACATATACAGAGACCTTTGAAACCCTAAATGTAATACATAAAACTGTTTGCAAATCAATATCTGATCTTTTTTTATTGTAGTGACCAGACAGGCTTTCCAGGACCTGACCATGCCTGTTTAAGTAAGAAGATTAAAGTTATAAAAAAATAGCTGGGCAATATCGAGGCATTTTAACTGTTCTTTTGTGACCATGAAAATGAGAACACATGTCTAAATTCATTGCAGATTTGCTTTAATCCACACAGAGTAAAGAAAAATCGATAAGCTTCTGGTTTGATCTGGACTGACTACTTAGCAATACAGTTCACAGATTTAGGTTTTCTGTCTCAGCCATGGCTCTTATGCATCGTTCACACATTTTCATTAGTGTTTAGGTTAGAACCACTGCAGAAGCATAATGCTAGCCTCTGTTCTCCATTCCAGAGATGTGAGTTTGGGATCACTGTCCTGTTAAAATATCCAGTTGTGTCCAGGTTTCAACCCTCTAGCTGTTGATTTCTGGCAAAGTTAAAGAATTTGAAGGTAGATCTCCTTCATTAATCCACTCACTTTGTGCAATGCATCAGTACCACTGGCAATGAAACAGACCCATAGCATGACATCGCCACTACCATGCTTTAACGTTGGTGCAATGGTCATTTTGGTCAGACAGCTCAGTCTGTTTTTCCTTTGACCTTAAAACTTTTCTTCAGGAGGCATTTGGGTTGATCGCTTGGACAGCTTCTAGTAGACATCACTAGTTAGATTGCTGGCTAGTGCTCTAAAACTGAAGAGGGACTACTGAATGTCAGTAGGTGATTTAGATTTAGCTCTAGCAAGGTGTTCGTAGTAGCAAAGACATGCAGATGTTGACCCACCACCAAATATGTCATTTTTCTTTTTTTTTTGACAATCCTAGAAAATATTCTTGAGATTCCAATAATTCAGGACGAGGTGATGAAAACTTAACAGAGAAGCATTTAATCTTGTAGAAATCTCTCTCATAATGTTAATCTCAGCAAACATTTGTCAGCTGGTGTTTTTGTATTCATCATCTATGACAGCAATAACTCTTGGTTCTTGGCATTTTCATTACTCCTCTCCCATACTAAAGACTTCAGAAGCACTTCTGGATTTTTTTTTTATTTATTTCCTATGTTGTAACAAAACATGTTTCAGGAGACTTGGGAAATCCTTTTCTCCTGAGTTAAACTGCTGCTGACAGAATCTGAAAGACTCAGTCTTTAAAAATGACTGATATGCTTAGCAACACTGAGGGTAAAAACAACACATAATCCTGCGCTCTTAACAGTCAAAACCATAGATGAATGGCAGTTAATTCACATTCTTTTGCAGTAGATATCAACCTTCACCCTTTGTCACATATATTCACACCAACCACACACACCTTATAATACTTTTAGGGACACTTCTCCACCCCTTTGAAGCAGTATGGCTGGTGTGATTCTTAGGACATAATCATTATACATCCACACCATTTACCATATACAGCTTACCCAAAGTGCAATTGGGCTGACCAAAGAAACAGACTGAACATCGTGATGAGCTGAGAGTCAACAACTCCAACATTAGTGCATATAAAAAGGTCAGACCGAAACCTTTTGGCTGTTTTGTTGAGTATCCTTTTGTTGAGAGTCCTTTGCTTTGCCTCAAAAAGCACAGTCATGATTTTGGTAATGGAGTAAGTTATAAACATGCTTATCTAAAAAGAATACAGAGTGACCGAATATAGAGTGATTGAAATGTTTTTTAAACTTATTTTATGTGGTGGATCCTCACAAAATAGTCTAAGTTGGTGAAGTATTGAAAAATATAAATAACAAATTAACTAAAAAAAGAAAAACTGAAAACTGGCATGTACATTTGTATTAATCCTCTTTGCATTGAAGCCCCTAAAAATGTTCTGGTGCAACCAATTACCTTCACAAGTCATATAATTAGTGAATCAAAGTCTACCGGTATGCAGTCTGTTGTGACTATGAATCTGAAAATATTATTTAATATTTAATATTAATATTTTAATATTTTATCAAATAATATTTCGGTCTGTTAAGGGTTGTCCTGTGAATACCAGCCCAGTAAGGCGATGGTATTAGGACAAAATGGAAAGGTGTGAGATGAGCTCTGACATTATTGAACAGCATAAACTCTGCACACACATGGAATGAATTCACACAATTTCTTAAAATACAAGAATTTATGAACAAAAATAAGTCAAGTCAAAGTCAAACATATTTCAATCAACAAACTCTTTACTATGCTAAAACAATCCAACTAAACTACCAAACAGAATTAAAGAATAACAAAGACTAATGGGCTATGTACAATATAAACAAGTTGATTAAAGATGGTTGAAACCATGACCGAAAGAGTCATGCAACATTACCATGCAATGTTATTAATGTTTGAGAACCAAGAATTATCTTGAAGAATCTGGAAGTGAAGTTAAGTTAGTCTTGGAACCAGCTTAGGCAATAATCAGCAAATGTTTAGACAACCTATGCAAGATCAGAAAAAATATTATTTTGATAAAATAATGTTTAAAGAATGATTGGCTGAATAAAACCTACCTTCTTGATGACAACATTATGGCGTCCCTGGGTGGGAATTATCATGAACAGCTTGCACTGTACATAAATGTGAATTAATAAACCACAACTGAACATTATTTATGCACCAAGTGATTATCTTAAAACCAGCTTTCACTGGTCATAATAGTACTCAAAAACATCAGAGTTCTAACATCAGATGTCACTGTTTTATTGTAAGAGAACATTATAACTCGTGACATTACAGGAGTTCACAAAATTTTAGACTTTCGTCAAAATAATAAACTCCAATATCTCCGTGCTAGTAACAATCAACTCTGCTACAAAAGGCAAAAATTTAGAGGGTTCTGACTCAGTCCGGTTTCTTCTGTGTAAGCAATATAACTTGAGACTTGGGGTTTAACTTCAGTTAACCTCACTGTCCAGACAGTTGCTGCACATCTGTATCCAGAGGCTGTGTTTTGTGTAAGACCACAATCTGAAACTGAATTAACTTTGCAGTTAATTTTAAATATCTGACCTAATTTTGATGCATGTATCCATTCAGTAACTTTATAGTTTGTTTCATGTTTTGAAAACAGGATTTATGCCAGATTAAACCCCAAATTTAATCTAATCCACCCTGCCATAAAGGGGGGTGAATCAGAAATCCAAATTGCAATTATTACACTTAGGAGGTGTAGCAATTTTCTTTTTCCTTTACATTTTAAACAAAATTTCCCTTTAAAGGTTAAGAGTAGGGTCTAATCACTAGTTCCTCCCAAGAAAGGTGAAAAATTAATGCTAAAATCACAAATATCCTTAGAGAAAGGAGTAGCATTGTAACACTTAGAGCATAATGTTGTCACAAGTCACAGGTTGAATGATCAACTGGTGCCCATTTTACACTCATACAAATGTTTGCAATATATGTATAGCCAAAAATACATATATAGCTGGACGTACATTTGTTAGATGTGTTGCTTTTAGCAATTTCTCATAACTTTGTTGTTGTTTTGTAGTGTCTGCCAGAATGATGGAATCAAACTCCATTATGAATTCAGCAGACGTGGAGATGCAGAAGGTTGTTGTTGCTGAGCTCATCCGTTTGTCTCCAGATGAGCGGGATGCTTTAAATCAGTTTGACCTTGCTGCATGTGATGAGAGGATTCAGGAGTTGGTAAACTTCATTAAGTGTCCGACTAGAGATGCTCTAATTTAAGATGTTCTTTGTCAGCTTACCTTGTTGTATCAGCAGAAATCACAACTGGAAGCTAAAAGATATCTTCAGTTACAGACTGACCACCAGATGGCCCTTCAAAGAGAGAATGCTGCAAAGCTTGAGCTCTCAAAAGCTGAGGAGAGGATGGAGAAAGCTGAAGCAAAGTTAAAAGACCTGAAGGCAGATGAGCTCAAGAAAGCTTCATCCCAAAAGGGGGGGCAGACCCCCACCTTCCAGGTACCTAATTTGCATTTTTACTCAAAGCAGCCACAGCAGGGGGCAGACTCAGACAGCAGCCATCCACCACCTAGGTCATAGTCTCCCCTTCCTAAATTTAGTCCAAGTGTTCAACTTACTTCCACAGACCTTAACAGAAGTGTTGGAAGTCAGATGATCTCCAGGGTTGTCCTGCTAAATCCCATTGCAGTGAACAACCACCAAGATGACCAAGTGCTGGACTCTGCGTGCACAAGTGGGACAATTAGGTGGAAGGAGCACCCTTCCAGCCTGATTGGCACCCCTCTCCCTTCTGACTCTGTGTCAACCCCTAGGGGCCAGGAGAGACGCACATGGCTCTCAGGTGACTCAATCCAACCTGACCCACCACCACTTGCACAGGTCCATTCAATAGAAAGCTCTCATTTAAATCATGAGAAAACTTGTTTTCTTTCCCAGAGGTTAGATCATGATCTTCCACCATTTCATGAACTTAATCAGCATGACTTCTCAGATGGACGTGGTCCACCTTGGGAGCATGGTGTCCGTTTCAAACAGCTTGAATTCCTTGCTAAGGACATAGAAGTTTTTGATCCAGGTAGCCAGGAGTCAAATATTGAGGCTTACCTGCGCGAGGTTGAACATTGTCTTCTTGACTTGCGTTTTCCTTCTGATCGTGAGAAGCTGAGGCTTATTTGGAAAACAACAGCTAAGAGTGTTCATGTGTTCATAAAAACTCTTCCTCCCAAAATTGGTGACAGTTATCCAGCTCTCTGCCAGGCTCTTAGAGAAGAGTACCATGTTTACAGAGATGAAGCTGCTGCCACTATTGATGCTTTGACAGTTTTCCAAAAACAGTATGAACCTCCCAGAGAATATTTCCACCGTTTAAAGACAGCTTACTTTCAGGGATGTTATGCTCCAGGTCTTGAAGAAGACCACACTTTTAAGTCCTTGTTTCTTCATAACCTCCACGTTGGCGTGCAGTATGATGTGACCATGCATTGCATAACAGAGAATCTCTCAATGCAGGAGATTCGTAGATATGCTCAGCTTGTGTGGGAAACACGTGTCCGTTCAGACAGAGCAGGAAAAGGCAAAGTTAGAGTGTTAAACATTCAAACTGAGAACAGGCCTAATAAGAAGCGCAAAGTAAGTCCCCATGTGATGCAACAGAACCAGGGGGGTGGTCATTGGCGCCAGCCAAAACCCAGGCCACCAGTTAAAAGACAAACACCTTTTCACAGTGCAACATCGAACTGTAAGGTTAGTGGTAAAGAGTGGAGCCACTCCAAAGATGTCATCACAAAGGAGGAGTTTGAGATGATCTGCAGGTGTATTAAAACTGAGGTAACGGCGTTCCTAAAAGACATGGCAGCCGTTGCAGTCCAGAATCAACCCTGTAAATCTATCAGACAAGGTATGAAGATGGTAAATAATTTCCAACACCCTATATTCTGTTTTAATCTTTTTCTTTCTTATGGTTTTGAACTTGAGAAATTATTAAGGTTTAAAAGCAGTAGTATGATGGTGTGAAAATTATCACATGATTTTTGTTTTTTTTTTTTGTTTTTTTTAAACATTTTATTAGTGTTAGTCTCTGCCCAACCCTGCCTCACTCCTGTCCAAACACTAACCTCTGAACCAAAAATGAACTGTTGAACTCTGCCTACCTACAGGACACCAGTGACTCTTTTCACATGGCTGAGGACGGATTATTAGCCCCAAAGACTGTGGACTTCATCCCATTCTTCGGAACTAAAAGGGGGGATGTTGGAACCCTAAGCCATGGATTTTGACATTAAAACTCCGGTACAAACTCTTCTGGAGTTTTCAAAATAAATTGCATTTAACAGACTTTCAGCACAACTTCAGAAGGGGAAAAGGGGGGTAACAGAAGACTTCCCATGATGCCACTGGCTGTATAAAAGCACCCCCTCTCCCACAAGCCGACCTCTCCAAGCCAGTTGACCATCGGACAAGGAGTAGACACAGCGCGTTGAAGTCTTTTTGCTGGCGAAAAGACTTAACTCTTCAAACTGGATCCAAGAGTTTCATATGATCACCGATCATATGCAAAAGTTGAGTATTGAATGAATTGCTGTTTGTGTATCCGGTATTCATTCACGAACAGAGGATTAAGGCACCGGCATTGTTGACTTTCTCTCCGAGCCCTGCAGTGTTCGAGAAAAGTCCCCAGCAGAGACGCGGTCTCTACAACCCGAGTGAAGGGGTTTTCCTTGCCTGAGAGAAGGACGACGCCGCATCACCGGTATCGTGCAGTTTTGTCCGGCCAACAGAACGGGCCGCCCACCTACAGCTTCGTTAGGTTAGCCGAAGGCTAACCGCTTGTTGACTGTGGACGTTTCTTCAAACTTCGCCGCCCCGGACATCTTTTCCTCAACATGGTCAGAGGTTAGGTTTGGGCAGAATAACAGTTAGGATGAAATGATCTAAACGTTTTTCATTTTATGAAGTTTGGTTTTGTTTGTGTGAAACTGCTACCTTAGTGCTCGCAGGCTATCTGCACACCGTGATCAGCTTTGTGTTCTGTGTTTAATGTGTTTTTAAAGTTAAGACAAAATTTATTTAAAGGGGATTTTAAACACAGAGTGGTTGCTCATAACGCGCCGTCCGCGCTTATGCATTTTAACCCTTTTATTGACGGAATTTTTAAGTGTGTGTGTTTTGATTCTGGATGCTAAGCTATCAGCCTCCTTTGTTAGCTTAACTGCTAACAGCCTAGGCCACGTGCTTGCTGCTGAAGAGTATCTACCCAGAACGGTTTGTTTTCAATCCAGTAAATGTCCCTAACATCATTTTACTACATTTGATAACTACCTAAACACCATTAAGCCCCATTTCTCCAGAAAGATTTGGCTCTTTTCAAGGATATTTCCTTAAATAATTTATCGTTACCTTTAATAATATTTCTTTAAATATTATTTCAATAAATAAAGGCAGCTAATGAGACATCACTGAGAATTAGTCATCCATCCAGAAGGTTGGGTTTATTCAGCAGATCATTCTTTAAAACATTATTTTATTAAAATTATATTTTATCTGATCTTGCATTGTGAATGGTTGTCTAAACGTTTGCTGATTATTGCCTAAGTTGGTTCCAAGACTAACTTAACTTCATTTCCAGATTCTTCAAGATAATCCTTGGTTCTCAAACATAAATAACATTGCATGGTAATGTTGCATCACTCTTTTGGTCATGATTTTCAATCATCTTTAATCAACTTGTTTATATTGTACATAGCCCATTAGTCTTCGTTATTCTTTAATTCTGCTTGGTAGTTTAGTTGGATTGTTTTAGCATAGTAAAGAGTTTGTTGATTGAAATATGTTTGACTTTGAGTTGACTTATTTTTGTTAATAAATTCTTGTATTTTAAGAAATTGTGTGAATTCATTCCATGTGTGTAGAGTTTATGCTGTTCAATAATGTCAGAGCTTGGCTCACACCTTTCAACTTTGTCCTAATACCATCGCCTTACTGGGCTGGTATTCACAGGACAACCCTTAACAGACCGAAATATTATTTGATAAAATATTAAAATATTAATATTAAATATTAAATAATATTGTCAGATTAATAATCACAACAGCGCGCTGTCTCCCCGGCCAGCCTCGCATGGAGTCCGGGTGGTAGAGAAAGATTCCTTGGAAAGGTGGAGGTTTTATACGGCCAGTGGCATCATGGGAAGTCCGCTGTTACCCCCCTTCCCCTTCTGAAGTTGTGCTGGAAGTCGGTTAAATGCAATTTATATTGAAAGTTCCAGAAAAGTTTGTACCGCATCTTTCATGTTGTAACCATGGCTGTGGGTCCCAACAAGTCTATGTGTCACATAATCTGTCAGTATAAAACACACCTTTTCTGAAAGGCCCCAGAGACAGCAGCACCACTAAGCATGAGGCATTAGTCCTTTTGGCCACCAAGGAAAATGCTATGTCTGGCGCAAACTCTCAAACAATCCAGTTTAATTTCAGGTTGTGAGGCAACAAAACATTGAAATGCCAAGGGGGTGAATATTTCTGCAAGGCACTATAGCTCTAATTGCTGCAGAAGTTAATGCTGGTTTGAATAGAAAGATGTCAGAATACAGTTTGTTGAGCAGACCAGCCATGGTGCCCATACTGACCCACCAGTGGTAGATGGGCAACAGAGACAGAAATGCACCACTGAGCAATGGAAGATGGTAGCCTGGTTCAATCAATAATGTCATCTCTTACATCACATGGATGGCTGGTTATGTGTGTGTTGCTTGACTGTGGAACACATGGTGCAAAGATGCACTATGAATGTGTTGCTATTGGCAAATGTTCTGCTGAAAAATCTTGAGTTCTGGATGTTAATCTGACAAATACCTCCTACCTCAGCATTGTGGCAAACTATGTACACCCGTTCATGTTAATGGTCTTCCATGAGGGCTGTTGTGTCTTTCTGCAGGCCAATACACCCAACTGCCAAGCAAAATAGCTCAGGAATTATTTGAGGAACACAACAAAAAGTTTGAGGTATTGACTTGGCCTCCAAATTCAATTGGTCCTAATCAAATCTATCATTTGTTGAATGTGCTGGACAAACAAGTCTGATTGATGGAGGTCGTATCTTGCAGCTTCCAGCATTTAAAGGATCTGCTGCTAACATCTTGGTGCCCAATACCACAGCAGATCTCTCTGGCTTTAGCGGAGTCCAAGCCTTGACAGGTCCGGGACTAACAGGGACTAATATGAAAGGTTTCTTTCATATTCCGTGTAGCTCCACAAAGCAATGTCATTGGTCTGCATTCATAATAGGTATTTATATTATTTGACTGTATGTGTTACTGCTCATGTGTTTTCCTCTCCATGTTAGCTGTATGATTCACTGCTGACCTGTATGTTACCTTTCACTAGGCTTGGCTGCAGCCCCCTGCAACCCTGTGCAGAAGGCTTTTACAGCTAATGGACAGACGGATTGATGTAGTTTAAAGTGTTTTTCACATCAGCATTCTGCTATTGATCTGTTCTTTGCCTTTTAGCGGCTATTCATCAAAACGTGGGTGAAAATTTGTTTGAAGCAGTAACAGATAATGTCCTGACTCTTTCAGGTCTTTCATCTGTCGGTCGCCGTTAATGAGGTAGGACGGCCAGTCACAGTTTTGAATAATAATCACTTGTTTTCCTATGAACTCCACGAGGGTGGGAAGAATACAAGAAGCAATAAACTCCTGCGTGACTCCAGTCATTTACTAGGGCGGCTGAAATCCCTCTCAGTGTACTCATTTATTTAATTATCCATGTACTGGAAAGCTGTATGTGTGTACCCACTAAAGCCCCAGACAGCAGATGACAAAAAAATAATAATAAAATATGCTCACTAAAGATCTAAATATGGGAACTAATTAAAAAAAAAGGTGTCATGGAAAATTGTGAGACTCTCCAGACAGAAAATCAAAATTTCCATCCAAGCAGGTGTACAGAAATTGCATTTTTTTCTCCCATATTATACAGAGCATGACTTTACACATAATTTATTTAAGCGTAAGTTTTCTTTCATGCTAACTCCACATTTGTGATGTGGAGCAAAACTAATCTCCCAGCTAGCTAGAAAAATTAGATTTGTAACATATAGGAGATGATGTGAGAGGGTCTATTTGAAGTTAAGCCATCGTTCCAGACTATGAAGATGAGGTGCCTGTCAGCAGGTAACAGCAGACGTGAGGAATGCACATAGCACCGGCTTGGATGAGAGATTAAAACAAAGTAACAGTAAGAAGTTTACATTTACCTATTATGGGCATGGGAATTTTTGGATTTTAATGATGCATTTCAATCTCTCTCTTTTTTTCTGCAGCAAACAGTTAAAATGAATCATAACAAGAATTGTGTTCAAAGTTTGACATTTATTTTTGGTTTTCTCTAATCCACCCATGTTCATAATTCTACATATAGGGTTAAATATACATACAGTACAGCCCCACTAATATTAACCTCTTGTGAATTTGCCCCAAACTGCTGCCAGTCCCAATGCAGCCAAAGTGGCTTTTGTCTCCCACTATATCATATTGGATGCACTTTGGTGCCCATTAGCAATCTAGAGTTATGTCTAAATATGCCTAAATTAGCTAATTTGGACACTAAATGTACTGTATTTAGTATTTGTTCATCTTTGTTCGAACACGTGAACCTGAATGACATCTGATTCTTCATCCATAGGGTTCATTTCTTCCAGAAGTGCATTTGTGAGGTTGGACGAGAAGACCTGGCTTGTATTCTCTGCTCTAACTCACACCAAACATGTTCTGTCAGGCGAAGGTTAGAACTCTGTGCAGGCCAGTCAAGTTCTTTCACACCAAACTCACTCACCCATGTCTTAATGGACCTTGCTTTGTGTACTGCACAGTCCTGTTCGAAAAGAAAGGGGCATCCCCAAATTGTTCCCACAAAGTCGGGAGCACAAAATTGTCCAAAATGTCTTGATATGCAGAAGCAGTAAATTCCTTTGACTAGAACTAAGGGATCAAGTCCAACACATGAAAAACTCTGACACACCATAACCCCCTGTGTTTACACTTGACACAATGCAGTCATGCAGGTGCTGTTGTCCTGGCAGCTGTGAAAACCAGACTCATCTATTAGAACACCACACAGAGAGACATGATTGGTCACCCTAACGTCCAGAGGCAGCATTATCTACACCATGAATCCAACGTTTTACATTGCACCTGGTGATGTAAGGCTTGGATGCAGCTGGTCAGTCATTAAAACCCATTCCATGAAGCTCTCTACTCACTAATTTGAAGGTCACATGAAGTTTGGAGGTCTGTAACTATTGACTCTGCAGAAAGTTAGAGACCTCTGTGTACTATGCACTTCAGCATCTACTGAACCTGCTCTGTGATTGGAAATGGACCATAAAATGTACCCATTCTGCCAAAAAGAATGGACCAGTATCCAGCAAGAGCTACATGAGAACCTTGTTCAATTTGACAAAAAGTTGCGTAGTTTCTCTGTGACCTGCTAAGACATTTTCTCAATATCATTGGCAGTGTATGTATTTATATATGAACATGTATGTATGAGTTTAAAACTAAATTTAAGAAAAACTTCAACATGCTTCCTATTCTTTTTTTTTAAAGTCAATAATTCTATATCTGGTTTTACATATACAACACTGTGCAAAAGTTTCAGGCCAGTGTGAAAAAATGCTGAAAAAAAAGAATGCTTTCAGAAATATAAATGATAATTGTTTATTTTTATCAATTTACAAAACATACAGCCAAAGTCATTAAGAACTATCTTCAGTGTAAAGAAGAACAAGACTTACTGGAAGTGATGGTATGCCCCCCACAGAGCCCTGATTTCAACATCATGGAGTGTGTCTGAGATTACATGAAGAGACAGAAGGATGTGAGAAAGCCTACATCCACAGAAGATCTGTGGTTAGTTCTCCAAGATGTTTGGAACAACCTACCAGCCGAGTTCTTACAAAAACTGTGTGCAAGTCTACCTAGAAGAATTGATGCTGTTTTGAACACAAAGGGTGGTCACACCAAATATTGATTTGATTTAGATTTCTCTTTTGTTCATTCACTGCATTTTTTTAATTGATGAAAATAAATGATTAACACTTCCATTTATGAAAGCATTCTTTGTTTACAGCATTTTTTCACACAAACTTTTGCACAGTACTGTGTATGAAAAGAACTGCTCAGATCATCAGTAATCATAAATAACAGACAATTATTATGTGACT
Source organism: Crenichthys baileyi (assembly GCA_036173005.1). Taxonomy (NCBI): domain Eukaryota; kingdom Metazoa; phylum Chordata; class Actinopteri; order Cyprinodontiformes; family Goodeidae; genus Crenichthys; species Crenichthys baileyi. Next base: position 107,337 of record JAHHUM010001576.1, read on the forward strand.
GATACTGTTGATCATTGTATGTAAACCTCTGACGAGAGCTGAAGGTCTGTATTCATGTATGAGGATATGATTATCTTTCGTTGCTATGGTCTCGGCCTTTCATTTGGCTAATTGTAAGAAAAGTGACAGATTTATTTAACTGACTCTTCACCCTAATCTAAGGTCCCTTTTCATTTTCAGTAGCAGACTGATGTGACTGCCAGTAACTGAATGTGCTCTTGCATTAATCTAACTGTGCAGAAATGCCAGTTTGAGGTCACATTCCTCAGTTTTCTTCTCTTCCTCTTAGCTCAGTCCTAAATTAGCTTAAAGGCTCGATGGTGCCTTCTGCAAAATGAATGCATTTGTGTGGTACTGTTTTTAATAAAGGTTTTTGGAGCTTACCCAGTAAGGAGCAAACCTTTCTTTATTTAGCAGAGATTAAAATAGATTTTGGCCTCTGAATTAGCTGCTTTTATCTCAGACAGTCTGGTTGCAGTCTTGTTATTTTTTTGCTTCCACCAAATGTTTGCTGACTCTTTACTCTTTTTTTATTCTGCTCTCCTGCAGTCTAGACAATTTAACATGAGTATAATACACTTGCTCAGAATAGCAGGAAATAAGTAGAGCAACTGATAATATAATGCCCATAAGAAGAATGCTGGTCCATGTGATCTCTTTGATGAATGGAGAATGTAGCAATAGTGTGCAGCACACAGAATGTTTCAGTGATTTATGGAGCTAAGGAGAGGGGGAAACTTGTGTTTGCAACACGTGGACAGCCTCATATTTCTTAAACGAGCATACTTTGTTAGGGCTATAGTAGGACATTAATAATATAAGCAGATTGGTGAGATTGGTTTGGGTGGAGGCCACACAAACTGGCTGAGGGTCTTACAGTGACCTAAAACTGTAAAAGGAATATTTTATATTCAAGAGATTACAAACCTAAAATTCAAACTTTTATATTGTAAGACGCTGTTGCTACGGGCATTTTGGGGAGTTCTACACGGCATGCCTTTTCAAAATACATTCAACACAAGCAGTACCTGGGGATTGTACCAACGAAATGCCAGCAAGAAAAACAAAATCAAGATAAAAACTGGGCATGGAAATAGGCAGATTCATCACATTTGACAGATGTGAATAGGCCACTATCTGACTTTGAGACACACCCAAAATGTTTTCCAGAGGCATTTGAGACAGATGAAGAAGCAGAGTGCAGGGTCACATCCTCACATAACCAATCTTCACCTAAAGTGGATTGAATCTTCATCAGCGCAGAGTGAGTGTTTGCATTGCGTAGCATGAAATTATAAAAACTAGCTGGATCACCGCTCTGTACCTCTGAAGTTACAGATTTTTTCATAGCAGTATCATTTAAATGAGAAGAGGTTCTCAATCCTCGTCCAGATTTAAATGATCACATAACTTTCTCAGCAGACTATCAACTGCTGCAGAAACTCGTTAGTAAACCATTCAATAAATTCAGGCATATAACAGCAGGGAATCGCCTTAAACATGCAGGAGATTGGTTCCTTAGGACCAGGATTGAACCACTGTCCTATGGGTGTAATGGTAGATGTATTAATACCACACATCTGCAATATCTCCATTATATATATGCGCATCTTAAATAAAAACAGCATTGTCCTAAAACTGTAGACTTGCAATATGTTTATGTGCAGAACTAAAATGTAGAACTTCAACTACCATCATGCAACTCTTAAAAGATTGCAAATAAAGTGACACAACCTCAATTCCCCCACTTTGCTAATTCGTACACTAAGTCCATGCTGCCATTTTGCCCCTTCCCACTCCTGTTTCGTACCAGTAAACCACTTCATACCAATTTACTTCAACTATTGCATATGGGTTTATTTTTCTTTATAGTTAAAATAGTCATGAAGTAAGGAGATAGTCATACAAATGATCAAATCTCATTTCTCATTTGATTTAATTGTTAATTATTTTATAAAGACATTTTTATTAGACATTATTTCATTTAATCTAGGGTTCTTTTTCATGTTTGGGCCACTTGACTCCTATGAAATATGACAGGATAGGACCCCATGTAAAACCAAAATAAATCATTATCATCTTCTGCTGTAGATATTACCACGATGTGGTTACATTTCCGTCTCACAGACTGTTCTCTCTTATATAAGTAGATATAAGAAAATGTCTTTCAATTGTTAATTTAAAGTGGGTATCAAATGTGCCCCTTGCGATTATGAATTCACACCAAAAAGCCAAAAAGATTGCATCGCTGCCTGCTGCTTCTTAGCCAGAAGAGTTGGTGCAAAAATACAAAAATTACCAAGGAACAAAATAGCAAAGTGGCACATTGGCCATCACCCAGTGACACCACAACAAAGGAGCCTGGAGAACACAGACTATTTTGAACTTCACCATTCCCTGCTATCATTAAAGTCTGCTCAGAATAAGAACCACTTTTTTTCACCAATTCTGTTGCACACAAATAGGAAATTTGACTTTGGTTCCACTTTGCACTGAATGAAGACATTTTAAATATAAAAGTGTTCTACAAACAAGTAAAACAGATGTTTCTGTAAATATGTATATATACAGTGTTCTTTGCAGAAGATGAGGACAAGGTTGAGTCAGTGTACAGCATGGTAATGATCTGGGCATCTTGACTGTCCAGGAGCTGTGGGGCCTGTAGAAATATTTGTGGCCCATTTCTGGACCCAATACCTGTACAAGTCCTGGATGGAGGGAAGGTCAGTCCTGATAATCCTCTTTGCAGACCAAAATGCATGAGAAAATAGTACCAAGGCTGCCATCCATGGCGCCATCTTTGACGGTTTCTCAGTCAATTACAGTGATGTTGGAGAAAGAAAAATGAACTATAGGCAAAGGCTTTTGTCAGTAATGTTCAAAGACACACATGTATGTAGTACAAAGTTAGATTCTTACTTGAGACAGCATCAATGGAATCTAACAATAACAAGCTTAAGCGCAAACCTGGAAGCCTGTAGCATTCAAACAGGGTTTCAGTAACAGTTCAGCCCAGGCCAAAGCCACAACAGCATGCAACCATACTACACCATTAAAGTGGAACTAAACCCCATGTAAAATGTCCTTAATGTCCTTAAAACAAGTCAAAATGAGGCTCAGTATTGTGTGTGGCCTCCACATGCCTGTATAACCTCCCTACAACGCCTGGGCATGCTCCTGATGAGACGGCGGATGGTCTCCTGAGAGATCTCCTCCCAGACCTGGACTAAAGCATCCGCCAACTCCTGGACAGTCTGTGGTGCAATGTGTCGTTGGTGGATGGAGGGAGACATGATGTCCCAGATGTGCTCAATCGGATTCAGGTCTGGGGAATGGGCGGGCCAGTCCATAGCTTCAATGTCTTCATCTTGCAGGAACTGCTGACACACTCCAGCCACATGAGGTCTAGTATTGTCCTGCATTAGGAGGAACCCAGGGCCAACCGCACCAGCATATGGTCTCACAAGGGGTTTGAGGATCTCATCTCGGTACCTAATGGCAGTCAGGCTTCCTCTGGTGAGCACATAGAGGGCCGTCTGGCCCTCCAAAGAAATCCCACCCCACACCATTACTGACCCACTGCCAAACCGGTCATGCTGAAGGATGTTGCAGGCAGCAGATCGCTCTCCATGGTGTCTCCAGAATCTGTCACGTCTGTTACATGTGCTCAGTGTGAACCTGCTTTCATCTCTGAAGAGCACAGGGCGCCAGTGGCAAATTTGCCAATCCTGGTGTTCTCTGGCAAATGCCAAGCATCCTGCACGGTGTTGAGCTGTGAGTACAACCCCATTTGTAGACGTCGGGCCCTCATACCATCATCATGGAGTCGGTTTCTAACCGTTTCTGCAGACACATGCATATTTGTGGCCTGCTGGAGGTCATTTTGCAGGGCTCTGGCAGTGCTCCTCCTGTTCCTCCTTGCACAAAGGCGGAGGTAGAGGTCCTGCTGCTGTGTTGTTGCCTTCCTACGACCTCCTCCATGTCTCCCGGTGTACTGGCCTGTCTCCTGGTAGCGCCTCCAGGCTCTGGACACTACGCTGACAGACACAGCAAACCTTCTTGCCACAGCTCGCATTGATGTGCCATCTTGGATTAGCTGCACTACCTGAGCCATTTGTGTGGGTTGTAGAGTCCGTCTCATGCTACCACGAGTGTGAAAGCACCACCAACATTCAAATGTGACCAAAACATCAGCCAGAAAACATTGGTACTGAGAAGTGGTCTAATCGCCAAAGATTTCCCCTGTTGTCTAGTTCATTTGCACAACAGCATGTGAAACTGATTGTCAATAAGTGTTGCTTCCTAAGTGGACAGTTTGATTTCACAGAAGTTTGATTTACTTGGAGTTATATTGTGTTGTTTAAGTGTTCCCTTTATTTTTTTGAGCAGTGTATATTGAAACATAGGGAGTGAGCAGAGCGACACTGGTAATTTCACCATAGATAGATCTTTTAAGGTGCAGGAGTTTTCACCCCCCTCATCACCAGAGGTTAAGAGAGGCCTTATCAGTTTGAACCACTGGCACAAGGTGCTGACTTAGCGATGCCCGAAGCTGGTGCTGCCAAGGCAGTGGAGGAGCAATTCCAACTCCTGACTCACTACGAGGGCGTGTCGGAATGAGATGGTTTTATGCCCGAGCACGAAGGCTTTGACATAAGCATGTACCAAGCTCTACCATTTGAACCAATTGGAAAATTCAACTGTAGTAGCCACTGTTCAACCCAAAGAGGGCAGCACTAAGACGGTTTAAGGACAAATATTGCAGAATTAAACAATTTTACATGAAATTTAAAAAACAGCACAGTCATATAAAGATAGCATCCTTAAGGCCCAGTTTATACAGTTTATCTGCAATAAAAAAAGTTGATTTGGGGTTTAGTTCCTCTTTAAAAACACCAGGTTTAAACACATGCAAACAGCAATGGAGCCACATTGTGAAGCTAATTATCCCAGCTATATAAGCAAACTAAAGCTACAGCTTTCCATGGCTTATTCAATACTATTCAAGAACATTGGGGAGGTACAGTTTTTGTTTGAAATCTATATTTTTATTTTCATGAATAATAAAATTTCTTTTCATACAATTTCAGGGAATTTATTCAGCTTCACATTTTTCCACTGTTGAATAACGTACAAAAAACAATATCTACATTTTTGTTTATAACCCTAAATATAATTGCAAAAAAAACATGAATTCAAAACCAAGGTGCTTACCAAACTGTTGTTTATGGTCACACGTCTATTATGGATTGCTTTGCTGAAATTAATAGGGCCAACATCCCTCTTGTCAGCATTTAAGACCATCAAACTCACCAGCTTTACTTAGGCAAGCAGAAGCTGCAGTTGTCCACAACCTAACCAAAGCTTCTGCTAATGTTGGTCTGAACTGATCAGAATGCTTAAATAAGGTATAATTCTAATTTGCTCTCTGTCTGTCTGTCTGTCTGTCTGTCTATAATTCTGCTAGGGCTACTGGGCCTCATTCAGCTGTCTAATATTGATGTTTTACCCCCATTCCATGTTAATAATAATAGTGTTCAGTCTGCCTACCTGAATTCACTTCTGAAGCCTAATAATAGAAAGCAAGAGTATTCATGTGAGAGGTGGTTGGCTGTGAATGTTTGTGCTTTCAGTACAGCCAAGACATTGCTTCTATTAGAACAATAACTGCTTGTGACCTGAGTGGGTTTTCATTGGGTCATTTATGTTTAGTTTTTTTTGCATAGTTTCAGAATGGATTGTTTATTTTCTACATTTAATGAACAGATGAGTTCATCTGCATCTGTGAGCGATATTAGAAAGCTCACCCTCACCACTGCTTATTTCCTCCCCCTCCTTTTATTGCCTTTTTCTCTCAACCCTATTGCTCACATCACGTTTTCATTCTCTTGCCTCCCGTACAATTGTTACTGTTCTCTCTTATTTTTCATCATTGCTCTTATTGGCTCACTCTAGAGTGCCCTCACTAAGGAGCCAGATGTGCTCTTTTCTATGATTTATTCAGATGCAGAGATTGGGGCTGAGAGACTCTGCTGCGGGCAGAATGTACTCAGCTTGAATTCAAATGGTTAAATACACTTCCTGTTATCATCCCTGATGCAAATGACTCTTATTCTTTCATTCAAATCATACATTTTACCTTTGTGGCTGAAAGATGTTGCATTGTCGGTGATGACATGATCTAATTTCCTACATTTGGAGGCAAATGCTAAAAATGGCCAAAAATAGCAATAACCCAACACAGAGCAAAGAAGAGGGCATTGCCTTCTTTAAATAAGAGTGTGCCTAAATGTAGTTTTATTTAAACACTAACTCTATAAGGTTAGATCAAATATTAAGCACATGCCTATGGAGCCAGCCTACAGGCCACTGCTCTACAAACATGCTGCCTGTAGATTACAAAGTGAAGCGTTACCTTAAAAACAATGATCATTTATGACTTTCTATGTCTGTGGAACTGGGAATACCAATTGGAAATATTCTTGTCACAGAGGAAAAAGTGAAACAAAGGCAGTTAGCAGCAACATGTGGGGGAGGTGTAGTGCCGTGTTACTCAAATTTCCATAGAGCCAGAGAAAAGTCCAATCTTGCATTTTTTCTGGCATCCCATTAAGAGGGGTTTAAGCCATAGAACTTACAATATGTGGGAGTCACTCTGGACTCTGGATTTACAGTGAGCATCTACAAAACATCACTAAAAAGCTGAAACAAATCATATGTTTATAGTAAAATTAGACCAAATTTGACTCTGTTTTTAAAACATATCTTCAGAAAATAATGCTTCCAACTCTATCTTACTGCCTGTCTGGTCGTTCACTACATACAATCCTGAAGCCAATAGCTAGGCTCTATAACATGGCTGTTATGACCCACAATAGACTTCCTGGTTGGAATCACCACTACTAAGCTATATCACTGTCTAATGCCTCAACATTTCAAAATGACACAATGAACACTGGCTTCAAACTGTATTTCCAAACAGAGCACTAGAGTAAGCCTCAGTGCTTTGGTACCAAAACCCAACTTGGGGACTGGTCGTACCACTAGGGCTGTCACAAACATGCCCTTGCCATCAGCGGCTTTCACAAACTGTTATGGACGGAGATCTTTCTTTGTATGTGCTCACTAAAGCCTGGAATGAGATCCCACAGCACATAAGGTCTATTCCAATATAAACGCTCTCTAGGCCTCCTCCTAATCCTGCTTCTTCCAACTGGATATATCAGTGTGATTGTGTTGTCCTGTACCAACAGAAAATATACAGAGAAGGAAGAAAGAAAGGCGTTATACGGAGAAGGAATAAAGGAGATTTAGGAGGAGAGATACAGAAAAACAGTTTAAAAATACCTATGTTTTTTTCTTTACTCTAATTTTTCCACACTTATGCTGAAAAATGCTAAAATCTATTTCCAGACTGCGAAGGAAATGTCAATTTGCGAGAGTTTACAATGTATATATTCAAGGAGGCTGAAGTGCAAATGTTTTGGCAACATTTATAGACTTTTCACCCACTTCTTTTTCCCAAACAATTGATTAAAATAAAACCAAATCATTAAAAAACTGTGGAGGAGTTCTTAGCAGTGAAATGTGTGAGAGAATAAATCTTGGCTGGAGCTAAAGTTATGTTACACTGAGGAAACAGAGCTCAGAGGATCTCCATCAAACAGGAAGATAACCATGTAGAAGCAGAACAAAAAACAAATCAATGCTGCTGCTGTTTTGTCAGATGCTGAACAGAATATAAATCAACACAACAGTTGGTCGCTTCTGATTACACACCATAAATAGCTGCGACAAAGCTGGTGTTCCAGTCTCTGCGCATACAGAAGCATATCTAATGCTGAGGATATTTACCAGTGTCATGTTGGGGAAAAAATATAGTTTTGTGTTGATACTCTGATTGTGGCCTTCAGCTTTCCTCCGTTGTAAAGCTCACATGGATATAAAGACGCACAAAGTGATTGCCAAGCAAAATTGCTCCTTTAGGGGGACAAACAGTCCACTTAAAATGCTTTTTAAAGCTCCTATAGTGAAACCTCAAATCCAAAACATGAGAACCAGCAGTTATTGTGACATACTTAACCCTACAGAGACACCAGGAGATGAAGCAGAATAAGGCAGAACAGAAGAGAAAGAACAAGAAAGGACGCTATAATACATTATAGCTCTGGGTATATGCTTAGGAGTGTTGTCCTGCTGGAAGGTGAATCTTTGCCTCAATATCAAGTTTTTGTGGCCTCTAGTTTGTTTGTTATTTTCCAGGATTGTGCTATATTTAGATGAATGCATATTTCCATCAACTGGGAACGGCTTCCCTGTCCCTTCTGAAGAGCCACATCCCCACAACATGATGCTGCAGCCACCACGTTCCACAATGGGGAAGGTGTGTTTGAGCTGCTGTGCAGTGTTGGATCTTCAACATACAGGTACATCTCAAAAAAGTTTTATATTGCATAAAAGTGCAATATATAGAAAGTGAAATGGTTGGGCCTCCTCTTGCATGAATTACTGCATCAACGCGTCGTGGCCTAGAGACGATCACCCTGTGGTGTTGGGTAGGTGTAATGGAGCCCAGTTTGCTTTGATAGCTTCAGGTCATCTTCCTTGTTGGGTCTGGAGTCTCTGATCTTCTTCTTGACAACAGCCCATACACTCACCGTCCACTTAATTTGGTACACCTTGCTAATAGTGGGTTGGACCCCCTTTTGCCTTCAGAACAGCCTTAATCCTATCCTGGAATAGATTCAACAAAGTACTGGAAATATTCCTCAGAGAGTTTGGTCCATATTAACATGATAGCAAAACACATATGCTGCAGATTTGTCGGCTGCACATCCATGATGCGAATCTCCCGTTCCACCACATCCCAAAGGTGCTCTATTGGATTGAGATCTGGTGACTGTGGAGGCCATTTGAGTACAGTGAACTCATTGTCATGTTCAAGAAACCAGTCTGAGATGATTCGTGCTTTATGACATGGCGCGTTATCCTGCTGGAAGTAACCATCAGAAGATGGGTACACTGTGGTCATAAAGGGATGGACATGGTCAGCAACAATACTCAGGTAGGCTGTGGCGTTGACACGATGCTCAATTGGTACTAAGGGGCCCAAAGTGTGCCAAGAAAATATCCCCCACCCCATTACACCACCACCACCAGCCTGAACCGTTGATACAAGGCAGGATGGATCCATGCTTTCATGTTGTTGACGCCAAATTCTGACCCTACCACCTTAATGTGGCAGCAGAAATCGAGACTCATCAGACAAGGCAACATTTTTCCAATCTTCTATTGTCCAATTTTGGTGAGCCTGTGCCGATTGTAGCCTCAGTTTCCTGTTCTTTGCTGACAGGAGTGGCACCTGGTGTGGTCTTCTGCTGCTGTAGCCCATCCGCCTCAAGGTTCGACGTGTTGTGCATTCAGAGATGCTCTTCTGCATGCCTTGGTTGTAACAAGTGGTTATTTGAGTTACTGTTGCTATGTTTTATTGTACAGTAAATGATGGTTTAGATAATAATATGTAGTGTTTTGACCAATGAGGTTTGGGATAAAGATTCTGTGCTGACCTCATTTGCAAATGGCCTGAGACATTATTTTGTCATGTGCCCCAAAACCACATTTTTAAGCAAAATAATAGTATTTTCATTTTTTAGCGAAAAGAGAATGTTAAGCTGGGGACACACTACACGACTTTCACAGTCCTCACAGATTTTAAAAAGACTAGATGTTCAAACTAACAGATTGGATTTTGTTTCACGACTAAAAGGCTCACAGCTGGACCTGCTGAAGTGTCACAGACTGCAGTCAAATCAACTGAACCAAACATCAAACTCTCATGGAAACTCTTGTAAGAGTAACAGTTAAAGGAACAAACATACCAGTAGGTGGTGGTAATAGAAGATATTCTCAGAACTCAATTAATGGAGACTCTCCTCAATTAAATGAATGAGTTCAGTTTAAAATGCTTTCAGTTTATCCCACAGGACAGGATTTAGATAGCATTGACTGTACTCTTTGTTATACTCATGTTGAGAGTTTGGAACCTGTTTTTAAGGTTTTGTAGTTGTTATTTCTATGTGAACGGATAACATTATTATGTCTGGGCTGGATCGCACCAATAAACATTAAGAATGTTTGATAAATACTACAGGTTTATAAAATGTAAAATATATTCATAAAATATATATACATTCAGAAATGTCAGTTTGTTAATTTAAAACCCCTATATTTATATTCAATATGTGAATTGTTTGGTTTATTTCAATAAGTTCCTAAATTATTTTCTGTGTTTTAGTCTTGAATATCTGTCAGTCTCTCTTTTCTATCCGTGTCTGATTGTAATTAGGTAGTTGATGATTTGTATCATGCCCACTGCTGTTGTGCATTTATGTTTATAATGTTGTATAATTACAAATAAAGTTTATTCAAAAAGTCAGCTCACAGCTGTTTTCATTTCGGAGTCTCTTTTCATTGGTTGTCAGTAACACGCATGTGCAGTTGGTTCACTGATCAGTTCAAGCAAGCCAGATCCACCTTAAAATATTCCTACATGTTTGTTTGACAGAGACTGAGGTCGGGTCAGGTCAGGTCGGGTCAGGTCTCACACTGAGACTCGCCATGCCGACTGACCACAACTAGTGCACACTAATGCAGATTTTCCCTGCTAAAATCGGTTAAAAAACATCCTGTGTGTCTCCAGCTTTATTTACATGATTTCTGTCATCCTTCTTGACTTCACTTCATTTTTGCAGACTTCACGTCTCTCTTTAAACCTTCATGAGATTGTGTTTTTTGTGAGATGTTCTGTTTTTGGCTCTCACACCAGCAGCACAGTGTTTACTTACAAGTTTTGGTTTTGAAAATATCTGTCATCACAATGTTAAAATAAAATTCATTCCAAATGCTTGTTGCAAAAGCAACAAATTTTTCACAAATCTTTATTCTTCAGGCAGGGTTCTGTTCTGCTCACATTAATAAATACAAGCAAATGTGATTTCAATTTAGAAAAAAGGTTGAAGTTTACCTTCAGTTGGATCCAACCAAGCAGAACATTCATTTACCAGCTGTGCATGAACAGTAAGTTGCTCAAAGAGTGGAACCAAACAGCTAAATTTAAAATGACTGGAAGCATTGATTCATTCCAGTTTATGGCCTAATTTAGTTTTTTAGGTGTTCAGACTTAAGATCTCCTGTGAAGGTAATTTAAGTGGGTCCTCAGGAACCCTCATGCATAAGAAAAAGGAGAGGCAAAAAGAATAGAAACAAGCTCTGAATAATGAGCTTGCATTAAAGATGAAACCTGTTTCCAGGATGGTCCAGGAAGTAGACTTTGTTGATACGGATATGTGCCCTGATCTGTAGGAATCTTAACCCAAATGTAGAAGAATTCCCCAAGAACTAGGAACAAAGTCGCTATTTATAGACGTCCAGACAGAACACACACAGTGTCCCATATTTTTGCTTTGTTACCTCTAAGTATACACCTCCAACTATAAGCACAGTCAGGCTTTCATATCTTGCCTTGTTTAGACATAATATGGCTTTAGCTTAGAAATGTGCTCCAAGCCCAACCTGAAGCCTCAAGGTCTAATTTGTCTTCAGACACTCCACAATTATTACCTTAGCTAGTGTTGATTAGTAGGTTGCAATGACAAACTCAGCTCATGAGACAAAATTGTTCACAATACTAGATTCAGGAAAATGAGACAAGATTCTAGCAGTATTTTGATAAAAGTAGCAATGCCCATTTTTTCCATCCTTTAGTAAATCTAATGTCTTCTGCTAATTCAAAGTCAGGTCAGAGGTGTAACAGGTCCAATAGATAAACCAAGGCATCCTTGTCCCGAGCGACACTTTCCAACTCATTCTGGGGTAAAACTTTTCCAGGCCAGATGGGATTTTCTAGTGTGTTCTGGGTCTTCTCCTCCCAGTGGAAATTGTTTAAAAAACTTCTGAAGGAAGGCACCCAGGAGGCATCCTGTTCAGGTGCCTAAACCACCTCAGCTGACTACTTTTGATGGGAAGAAGCAGCAGCATGTGGCATGGAGGTGATCAGCCTGTGGTTCTGCTGAGGGGTCTGGTGTCTCTCATCTTCCTCTTGACAACACTCCATAGATTCTCTATGAGCTTCAGGTCAGGCCAGTTTGCTGGCCAATAAGCACAGTATGATCTCACCATGGTAACTAAATCATCTTAAGGTACCTCTGGCAGTGTGGGCAGGTGCCACATTCTGCTGGAAAATGAAATCAGCATCTCCACACAGCTTGTCAGCAGAAGGAAGCATGAAGTGCTCTAGAATTTCCTGGTAGATGGCTGTATTGACTGTGGGCTTCAGAAAACCCAGTAGACCAACACCAGGAGAGGACATGAGACCCCAAACCATCACCAAATGTGGAAACATACTGGACTTCGAGCAACATGGATTCAGTGCTTCTACAGTCTTCCTCCAGATTCTGGGCCCTTGATTTCCAAATGAAATAACTTTTCTGAAAAGAGGACTTTGGAGCATTGAGCAGCAGTCTAGTTCCCTTTCTCCTTAGCCCAGGTATCTTTAAAGGTTGTCATTTTTAATCAAATAATTGTAATGGAGAATTATATTTTTAAAAATATATTAATTTTAACCTATATTTTACTTGTTTTGAAATCCAAATTATGGCTTATTCTTGTCAGTCCACTCACTGATAGCTTTAATATTAGACATTAGTCACCTTAACCCATTGCTTTGGGCGCATTCACACTGCTGGTCCGGTCCGGTCCAGGGATTCGTAACAGTGAGAAAATTCACACCTTCAGTTGGCCTGGTTTGCTTTCACGTAGAGATTCTTTAGACCAGACCAAACAATGACTTTTCTTAATGTGAAATGTGAATGTGAAAGCACCAGTCATTCTGCAGTTACTGTTCTCAGCGAGCAGAGCATGCTGCCTTTACCCCCCCTACTTCTCAAGCACTGACAGGGGGTCAGTCTGTCACCTCGTCGTGCAGCGAACCCCGCCTGCAGTCAGAGCAGAAACCCACTCCACTCCGTGTCCACATTGCAAACGAATCACGCATGCCCAAAACTGCTGCTGATTCCACTCTGGATTACAGAGCAGGATGTAAATATAATGTAAGTATAATTTTATTTATTTATATTCTAACAAAATTTATTTATGTAGAATGGGTTCAGGCAGAGCGGTGAAGTTATGAAATAAGTTAATTTTGTAGTTCTAAACATGATTTTACTCTCTGTTCGTCTTGCCAGCGTACATATTCCTCCCTCCTACAGGCTGGATCACATGACCAAATATACAAACTAGGCAATGAGGCTGTTTCCTTACTGCGAAGTTGGCAACAGTGCTGCAAGCGAACCACTCAATGGGCCACGGTCGCAATTGCTGGTTGCAACCGTGCCAAGGTACGGTTCTCCGGTCCGTTTCAGGGCCCGGGATGGGTTCACACCGGTGAACTGGACTCTGGCACGATATAAAGCATTCCAAAGGTTTGGTGTGAAAGCACTGTTTGATCAACCAATATTTAACCAAGTAGTTGTTAGAGTGTGCAATTCATAGCACAAAAAATTGATTAATAAATAATAATGTCTGATTGGCAGAAGTATTAAGCTGTGTGCATCGAGCTGTTTTAATGCAAAGGTTGTGTTTTATTGTGCTATTTTCAGATAATGTACTGCGTCACTGCAACGTTGTATTCTGCTGTTGCATCATTAGATTTGTGGGTTTGCATCCCGATAATAAGACACTGATAACTGATATGCTGTCTGCTTGGGTGGTTTCCATTAAGGATAAATATTGCATTTCCACAGTCTGAATGATTTAAGTGACATTTGCTTTAAGTGATTTGTAACAAAAATATGAGTCTAATAGAATAGATTCTGCCTGATCAGAAAAGCAAATTTTTATGTCATAAATATGAGGATATGATGCTACATGATGTAGTGGATTTCATGTGCAGTGTATTACTATGAATATGTGTCTATGGGGTTTAGAGGATATTGTTCTTCAAAGTGAGCTGACATGTTGTCACTGAATTGTAGTTGTTCTCCACCCTGTATGTTCTGTTTCCATTTGTATAATTTTCTCTATGAGATTCTAGATTTCTTTGTCCAGGGATGTTATTTACAATCCGCTGCCGTTTAGAATAGTTGCTCAATGGGATCTGTTACCTCTAGCTTTCACTTTAAATCTAATTATTTTTTCATATCTTTAGGATATTGTTGTATCCTCAGTAAATTATCTGTCCAACCTATCTTAGCTGAGATGGGGCATCTCCAAGGCTATACTTTAAGCTCTTTTATTTAAATTAAGGTTTAGTTGCTTTTCAGTTCTGTTTGTGTTGTAGCTCTTCAGTTGTCACCAGACAGAATCACTATTGTAAAATAATTCTGTAATTAGTAATTACACTAATTACACATTTTAAGTAATGTGATTTTTCCAGGTCAAGTCTAAAGTTTCTAATGAAATAAACATTCTTTCATCAGATGTATGCCATGTTTTCTGCCTCTAACACTTTATTGTTGTACGCTATGAATTTAAATTATTTACTGTTTTATCCTTTAAAACTCAAATATGTAACTATTTTATTTTTTAGAACATTTGTTTTCAGCATGCAAAAACTGCTATGAATTAAAATGATTTAAAAATGGGTAATATTTACTGCTTTTTAAAAAAAATATTCATTTCTGTCTAAGGATAAAATAGCAGAAATAGTTTTGTAATAGTTATTTTTTGAGCGCAGCTGACAATTAGTGCCTTTATTTTTTATTGTTTAATTTTGAATAATTATATTATTCTTATGTTCAATTTAATAAGTGTCATATTTTGCTGGTTTTGGGTTGGACCAAGAAGCACAGCAAAGCAAGGGAGCCGCATGGTGAGTAGAAGAGTTATTTTCACAAATAATAATAAACAAGAGACTTACACAAGGGCAAGACATGGAACATGGGCAGGATAGCTTTACAGGGTAGTTTTCAGGAGGAACTGTGGGAGAACAATGACAATCTGAGAGTATAAATACTGAGGTAGGTAGGAGAATGGACCAATGAACCAATGGAACTAATCTGGAGCAATATGAGCCAGCTGGTGACAAGGAATGCAAAGCAACTGTTGGAGGCTGATTAACACAGATGAGCAGGAAATAAAACGTAACTCAATGTACAGCGATATAAGTTGTAAACAAGGAGATAAAGAGCATAGACAGGGAGGAACCAGATCTATAAAGAAATACAAACCAAAACATCTAAACTTCAGAATGAAGTTTTAGATCTGTATTTAAAAGCTTTTTTGTCAAAAGGAAACAGAAAACATGCTTCTGTGGCTTACTTTTGCTCTGATTACATGAGATAAATACTGCTAATGAGTCGCAAGTCCCAGAAATTGAGTCTAAGGCTACGTTCCTACTGCAGACAAATGCGACCCATATCTGACTTTTCATGGCAGTCAGAATGGCCCAATTCCAGTCTTTTCACCCCCAGAAAAAATCACTATTGTGATCACACAATATATCCGGAGCTCACACAATGTGATTTTCTGGATTTTTATTTTTAGATTCTGTCACTCATAGTTGAAGCGTACCTATGATAAAAATTAAAGACTTCCACATGCTTTGCAAGTGGGAAAACCTGCAAAATCGGCAGTGTATCAAATACCTGTTTTCCCCTCTGTATATACTGGGACTCTACTTAACAAACGATCACAATTTGAATAGTTATTCAATGTGTATTTTGCCAGTGGTTATAGAAAAGCAAAAGTACTACCATCGGAAGGTATAATCACAACACGAATGTTCCACTGTTACTCTTACCTTTAATATTTTTTATTATGCAAAAACAAACTGTTGGAAATGTAGAATGAGCCTTTTCAATGTTTGCTTTGGGCAACCAAACCGAAGGGAGGATAGAAATGTTAACACATTTAGGCACTTATTAATATTGCACTGCTAGATTTGTAATCTGTTTAAAAATGTAATTTAGCATGTGCCTCTGTACCAAATTAAATTTTTAATGAAAGGCTGCACAGTATCTTCTTTGCTCCAAATTTTTGTATGGTTTCATAAATGTGCACGCCTTTAAAAAATGTCTGAGATCAAAGCTAAGTGGTACTCTGAACTGTTCATAAATTCACCCACTGATAAAAAAAGGTTTGATCTGAAGAAAAGTAACCACAACATGATGCTGCCACTACCATGCTTCAAAGGGGATGTATAGAGCACAGTGTCAGTTTCTTAACCACTCAAAACTCTTTTCATGTAGGCCAAAAAGTTCTGTTTTGGTCTAATCTGGCCAGAAATTCTTCAACATGGTTGCTGCCACGCACTGAATTGGAATCAGCTTTATGTATGTCTGTGCACCCAAACAAGGAAGTTTGCTTCCATTCCACTTGCTCTGAATTTGGACATCTTATTCAGATATATAAAAGTATTTTTGTATATTTATATATGCAGTGTTTTTACAAAAAGAAATACATGGCTGAATTGTGCAAATATGCAGTAAACTTAAACTGTACTTCCTACGATTTTCATTCAACAATCAACAGCTCTGACTTTGACGTCCACCATGCGTACTGTTTATTACCAAAAACACTGAGTTGTCAGAATATTTCCACAGATATCCACACATATAAACAAGAACAAAAGAACTCAGAGGTACTTTTTGCTGTGACTAGGACCAGATGTACCACAGAAGGACAAAACATGCAAATGCCTCCAGTGGACAAGTTAAAAGTGTCAAAGCTCTTGTTTTGCTGTGACAAGTTCAACCGAACCATGAATCCTGTACAGAACATGCAGAAAAACCGATGTATACTTGTTGATCTGGAGAGGTTTAGAAGCAATAGTCTAAGCTACAGAGCTCTGACTTCACTGCTGTTTTCCACTGAAGCCTAAACTCCAGTTTGTGTTCTCAGAATACCACTGCAGTTCCTTCCTGTGATGGAGCAGCAAAGCATATCTTGTAAACAGAGACAACTGTACGCTGACGTTATGCAAAAATATCCGATTCAAATCGCTGGTGTAAAACTGAGCACGGCTCCCATTTTTCTCTGTCATTCCCCCCAATCTCTGCCTCATACTATCAGACGAGTGATACCCTATTTTAGGCCTCAGAGCCCCCATGTCTCATCCCACAGGCTGTTAGAGCACATATGGTGCAACAGAATCACTGCTGAGGGCAACATTATCAATTCATTGCTTTGTTTCTACGGCTTTCCTTTTCAACACATGGCCTCTTCTCCTTTAAGGTTTGTGTTTATGAGGCCAAATCTGGTCTGGAATGAGTAGTCTGTAAAGGAGGTTAGATTATTAAAAGTGCCATGTTGAGCTAGAGTAAAATCCCGTTAAGTCTGAGGTAATGTAATATATTACTGTCAAATAGACAGGGCGCCTTTCAACTTCCTTTGGCAATCAGCTGTGCCACTGAATGACACACAGGCATCATTGTTAAACAGCTAACAGCAGGTCTGCTCCATGGGTTTGTCAACCGGGGGCCTTCCATTGTGGCGGAAACAGGAGAACAGCTCTGATACAAAACGCCGGCTGCTCTGGGAAGCTTCTCACTATGTGACTCATCCTGTGTTCAGAAGAGCTGGCTCCGAAATATCTCCCGAGCAGAGGGCTGATGGTAGGCTAAGGCTGTTATCGCCACATTAGGTGCAGTCATTTCCACTCTGATGGATCCACTATGGCAGAAAGACAAATATTTTCTCCCAAATATCCTAAATACTTTTGTTGATAATGGTCTGTGTACCTTGGAAAAGTCTTTCATCGTTTGGTAACATTGCAGCTCCAAACTTTCATCTGTTTTATTTGGATTTATCTGATAGGCCTACAAACAGTACAGTGTAACTGGGAATTGAAAGGAAATGTGATTTAAATTATTTTTTCTTTAAATTGAATTCTGAAAAGGGACTGCATACCTTGTAGAAAGTGATAAAAATAACTGACATGGCATCATTTTTTATTTTTTTAATATTGTAAATAACTTGAGAATGTCTTTTAATAAGTACAGTCATATTCAGTAAATTAGAACATTATGGAAATGTTTATTTATTTCAGAAAGAGTGAAACACATAATTATGATGATTTTCTGCTTACAGCTAATAAAAAGATGACATTTAAGATTAAAATATTACATCACAGAACAAATAAGCACATAAAAACAGGTTGCTATCTATCTATCTATCTATCTATCTATCTATCTATCTATCTATCTATCTATCTATCTATCTATCTATCTATCTATCTATCTATCTATCTATCTATCTATCTATCTATCTATCTATCTATCTATCTATCTATCCTCACCGGCCAGTTTATTAGGTACACCTTGCTAGTACCGGGTTGGACTTCCTTTTGCCTTCAGAACTGCCTTAATCCTTCGTGCTGATTGCCTTTCCTCTTATTTCTTTGTTCCACATTCGCTTCCCTCAGTTTAACTGCTCAGTGTTTCTCATTACTGGTCGCTGGTTCTTCCCGTTCACTGACCCTGTTTAAGTTCTGCTGGTGTTATGTTTTCCCTCAGAGAACTCATGCAAGTTTTGGCTCTACTCATGTAAGTTCTTGGGAGTAATTTATGTAATGTTTTTGGAAAACTTTTGATTAAAGAAAGAAGCTTGCTCTAATCATGCTGCTGTCCAGTGCTTGTCTGCATTTTGGTCCACTACAGCCACAGAATAGGACAACGTGAACAGTTCCACTAGATGCCGAATAACGCAGAAATCACGCGACACAACCAATCCATAATGAAATTCGTTGCCAACACTTTTAATAACCGTTTTTTTTCAATTTTGTTCGATTCGTTGTTGCAGCCCTAGTGTTGGTTATTGAGGTTAATAACCTCTCAGTGGGAGACACATGCGATGGTGGACTACACACTGAACAGAATTGTGTCTCTGTAGAACACAGATTTTCATTACCTGCTTACTCTAAACACAACGGTTCTGCAGAATGTCTGGTCGACATTTGTTTTGGAGGGAAGAGTGTGGAACACAAGTAAATGCAGCAGTAGGAAGACAGGACACCCCTCTTATTTTATTTTATTTTGCATTTCATTACTTGATTCTTTAGTGGAACTGAGGTTGTAGCAGAGCATTGCACAACAAATTATTTACACATAGCTGTCAGACAGCAGCTCATGCAAAAAAGGCGCCGTATTGATTTTGATCAGGTAGATAGTTGGGAGACCCTGCTCGCAGCACCATCTTTGTTGACGCCTGCTGGGGTCCTTTATGGATGGAAAGGACCTGAGGCGGTGTGGAAACGTCAGTCATCATTTATGTGCCTTATTTCCTGTATTTACAGGTAAGAAACGAGTCAATAAAGAGTGCGGATATGGGCATGAGTGAGCGAACCGATGGGTCGCTGGGGCAACGCGTCTGGGATGTACATAATTCAAGATTCAAGATAGCCCACCAGGAAGGTGAATGAGAGCTGTGTGAATGGTGTGCTTGATGCTCTGCCAAGTATGTATAATTGGGTTGGTGTTTCAGAGAAGCTATAGACCAACAACCAGACATATCTATGTTAAGTTTGACATAAGTGTGAAAACAGTAGTATGTGAAATGTTAAAAGTTCAAGTTATGAAAGAGTGTTGTAAAAAGATCACTTGTGATGGTGTGGAACACAACTAACCTTAATATGGTTATTATTTCTGTTGTATTTAGAAAGATAACAGGAAAATATATTCCTTTTTGTATGAAAAGGACCGGAGGCAGTGTGGAACATGCTTACGGCAGTCACCATTTATGAGCCTTATTTCCTGTGTTTACAGAATAAAGTCCCCTCCTTCGTCTATACACTGGCAGTGATTATTTCCTCTCAACCAAGTGTGTAACACTTGCTGATATTAATCTTCTCTAATCAACTTTTATCAGCAGCATCTGCCATTGCAGACATAGAGCCATAAAAAGTATTTGCTCCCTAAGACTAATAAATGGTTGTGCCACCCATGGCAGCAACAACTGCCATCAAGCATCTCTTACAACTGGCAATGAGTCTTTTTTTATGATCGGCAGGAATTATGGCTCAGTTGTTTTTGCAGTATGGATTAAACTAAACTGCTTTGGGTTTCACAGCATAACCTGTCTGTAAAATGTCATGACATAACATCTATAATGGTTTCAAATCTGGACTTTGGCTAGGCCACTCTAGAAGTTACATTTTGTTTTGCTATTCTGAGGCATCCCGAAATTGACTTGCTAATGTGCTTTGGATCATTGTCCTGTGGCACAGCACAGGTTTGTTTGAGTTTACAGGTCAGAAACGCAAGGTCAAGCAAACTTAGGCCCCATTTACACAATGTTTTTTAATTAAAATTTTAAAAAGTTTAGTTGCTTTTCTACTGTTCGTTTACATGACAACGCTTTCTCTGAAAATGACATAATTTGCTTCCAGAGTGTAGTGGTTTAAAAGCGTCCTGGTCTCCGTTGTCATGTGGACGGGAAAAATTGAATCTTACAGAGAAGCCCTGGCTCATGTGCAGTGTGACTGAAATCAGCAGAAATGAATGCATACAACATAATGGCTGCAGACCAGTTTAAATCCTACAGAAGAAGATAACTATGGCGTATTGCAGAGTACTTAATTATGCTGCTGACTCTTAAATCTAACAACGGTTCTCCAACAAAGTCCTAATTTCGCCCCCACTTTTTGTAAGCAGGAAGCGCTTGTGTATGTTGTTGAGTTTCAAAGTACATACCACCAACTAGTGGCGTGGCAGGGGAATTGCACTATCCTCACGTCTCTGCTGTTGCCGTGTGAACAGAGATTGTAATTAAAATGTTATCGTGTAGATGTGTTAATAGAAAGGGAAAACAAATCCTGTTTTCAGTGCAACGTTTTCATGTAAACATGGTGTTACTCAGGTTTTTTTCATGTGTCCTCTCTTTCAGTCATACAATATGAAGAACTCAGTTGCCTATATGTACCAGGACAGTTTTGCTCTACAACAAAAAAGTTATAAAGATCATACTTGATTTATTTAAATTTATTAGATCTAGACTGCATTTGGGAGCAATGTAGACAGTAAATTTAACTGGGTTCGATTTCATTTGCTACGTTTAATTGGTAAATATATTTTATTAAAACATAGCATTTCGTATTTACTCAGGTTAACTTTGTACAGTAATAAAGTTAGTTTAATGATTTAAAACATTGGGGCGTATTATAAAAAACTTGTAAATGAACATAATGATTCCATATTTGTAACAGTGGTTGCATAGCATGCAAAGAAAGAAATAAACCAGAATCCATTTTTGAAATTGCGGAACTTTGTGTCTTTCAGTGTTCACTCCCTGTGGAATGAGACGAGCATAAAAAAAAATGTACTCGTACTCGTCGTCTTCCGCTTATCCGGAACCGGGTCGTGGGGGCAGCAGACTCAGAAGACACACCCAGACGTCCCTCTCCCCAGACACCTCCTCCAGCTCCTCCGGGGGGAGCCCAAGGCGTTCCCAGGCCAGCCAAGAGACATAGTCCCTCCAGCGTGTCCTGGGCCGTCCCCTGGGCCTCCTCCTGGTGGGACGTGCCTGGAACACCTCCCGAGGAAGGCGTCCAGGAGGCATCCGGTATAGATGCCCGAGCCACCTCAACTGGCTCCTCTCGATGTGGAGGAGCAGCGGCTCTACTCCGAGCCCCTCCTGAATGGCCGAGCTCCTCAACCTATCTCTAAGGGAGTGCCCGGCCACCCTACGGCGGAAGCTCATTTCAGCCGCTTGTATCCGGAATCTCGTTCTTTCGGTCATGACCCAAAGTTCATGGCCATAGGTGAGGGTAGGAACGTAGACCGACCGGTAAATCGAGAGCTTCGCTTTTCGGCTCAGCTCTCTCTTCACCACAACAGACCGGCACAGCGCCCCCATTACTACGGCAGCCTCACCGACCCTTCTGTCGATCTCCCGCTCCATTCTTCCTTCACTCGTGAACTAGACCCCGAGATACTTGAACTCCTCCACTTGAGACAGGAACTCCCCTCCAACCTGAAGAGGACAAGCCACCCTTTTCCGGTTGAGTACCATGGCCTCTGACTTGGAGGACCTGATCTTCATCCCAGCCGCTTCACACTCGGCTGCGAACCGCCCCAGCGCATGCTGTAGGTCTTGGCTAGAGGGGGCCAGCAGGACCACGTCATCAGCAAAAAGAAGAGACGAAATCCACTAGTCCCCGAACCAGACCCCCTCCGGCCCTTGGCTGCGCCTAGAAATCCTGTCCATGAAAGTTATGAACAGGACCAGTGACAAAGGGCAGCCCTGCCGGAGTCCAACACGCACTGGGAACAGGTCCGACTTAGTGCCGGCAATGCGGACCAAACTCCTGCTCCGCTCGTACAGGGACCGGATGGCCCCTAATAAAGGGCCCCCGATTCCATACTCCTGGAGCACCCCCCACAAGGCATCACGAGGGACACAGTAGAATGCCTTCTCCAGGTCCACAAAACACATGTGAACCGGTTGGGCAAACTCCCATGAGCCCTCGAGTACCCTGTAGAGGGTATAGAGCTAGTCCAGTGTTCCACGGCTGGGACGAAAACCACACTGCTCCTCCTGAAGCCGAGGTTCGACTATCGGCCGGACTCTCCTCTCCAATACCCTGGCCTTACCAGGGAGGCTGAGGAGTGTGATCCCCCTGTAGTTTGAACACACCCTCCGGTCCCCCTTCTTATGAAGGGGGACGACCACCCCGGTCTGCCAGTCCAGAGGCACTGTCCCCTACCGCCATGCAATGTTGAAGAGGCGTGTCAACCTTGACAGCCCCACAATATCCAGAGATTTGAGGTACTCAGGGCGGATCTCATCCACCCCCGAAGCCTTGCCACCGCGGAGCTTTTTAACCACCTCGGTGACTTCAGCTTGGGTGATGAAATAGTCCAACCCCAAGTTCCCAGCCTCTGTTTCCACCAGGGAATGCGTGATGGCAGGATTGAGGAGATCCTCGAAGTACTCCTTCCACCGCCCGATAATGTCCCCAGTTGAGGTCAGCAGCCTCCCACCCCAACAATAAACAGTGTTGGCGAAGCACTGCTTCCCCCTCCTGAGGCGCCGGACGGTTTGCCAGAATCGCTTCGAGGCCGACCGGTAGTCCTTCTCCATGGCCTCACCGAACTCCTCCCAGGCCCGTGTTTTTGCATCTGCCACAGCCCAGGCCGCAGCACGCTTGGCCTCACGGTACCCGTCAGCCGCCTCAGGAGTCCCACAAGCCAACCACAGCCGATAGGACTCCTTCTTCAGCTTGACAGCATCCCTTACTGCCGGTGTCCACCACCGGGTTCTAGGATTGCCGCCGCGACAGGCACCGCACACCTTATGGCCGCAGCTACGGGCAGCAGCATCGACAATAGATGCGTAGAACATGGTCCACTCGGACTCTATGTCACCAACATCCCCCGGAATCTGGTCAAAGCTCTCCCGGAGGTAGGAGTTGAATACATCCCTGGCCGAGAGGCTCTGCCAGGCGTTCCCAGCAGACCCTCACTATGCGCTTGGGCCTGCCAAGTCTGTCCGGCTTTCTCCTCCTCCAGCTGATCCAACTAACCACCAGGTGGTGATCAGTGGACAGCTCAGCCCCTCTCTTCACCAGAGTGTCCAAAACATGCGGCCGAAGGTCTGATGATACGACAACAAAGTCGATCATTGACCTCCTGCCTAGGGTGTCCTGGTGCCAAGTGCACTGATGGACACCCTTATGCTTGAACATGGTGTTCATTATGGACAATCCGTGACTAGCACGGAAGTCCAATAACAAAACACCACTCGGATTCAGATCGGGGAGGCCATTCCTCCCGATCACGCCTCTCCAGGTGTCAATGTCATTTCCCACGTGGGCGTTGAATTCCCCCAGCAGAATAATGGAGTCCCCAGGAAGGGCACTATCCAGCACCCCCGACAGGGACACCATAAAAGGCCGGATACTCCGCACTACCGCTCGGCCCGTAGGCCGAAACGACAGTCAGAGACCTATCCCCGACCCAAAGGCGCAGGGATGCGACCCCAACACGAGACGGCTGAGCTGGGGGGCAACAAGTAAACCCACCCCAGCCCGCCGCCTCTCCCCGTGGGCCACTCCAGAGTAGAAGAGAGTCCAGCCCCTCTCAAGGAGATGGGTTCCAGAGCCCACACTGTGCGTGGAGGCGAGCCCGACTATTTCTAGTCGATATCTCTCGACCTCCCGCACAAGCTCAGGCTCCTTCCCCCCCAGCGAGGCAACATTCCACGTCCCTAGAGCCAGCCTAAGCATCCGGGGATCGGGCCGCTGAGGTCTCCACCTTCGTCCGCCACCCAATCCTCTTTGCACCTCTTTGCAAGAATCCTTCATGAGGACTATTAAATAAAAAAAAATTTTAAATGATATAGCTGATGCAAAAATGGAGTGCAACAATGTTAGATTTCCATTGGGAATTATTTAGAGCTTAACCTAAATATGAGTCCAAAACTCATACATCAGTTCAACAGCTTGTGACAAAGAAGAACACTTTTCTTTAAGGCCATCTTTTTCTACAAGACCTTTTTGAAACGACTGTGAATGTGCATTCACGTCTGAAAGAAGCTGTTAGCTGTCTTACATTAATGTGCAAATGCCCAAATGACTATAAGTCGTTAATAGATTCATGGTGTTAGAAATGTCACATAGCTTTTAAAACAGATGAGGACTGATACTGCTTAAAGGGTAAATGCTGTTTCTTTTAAATAATGTAGAATTCCATCATCTACATTCTAACCTGGTAGCATGAACAATGAGGGTGTTTGCTGAATAAAGACATTTAAAATGGCCTTAATGTGCTTAATTTGCTTCCTGATCCCATGAAGCAGATTTTCAATTTTTTAAAGTGTGGTTTCTGGTTGGTATTCATCAGTAGTAAATATATTGGCTGCAGTTTACAACAGTCAGAATGATTCTGTTTATGAGAATCCAGAATAAATTCTCATGAAGGAGTAAAGGTAAGAATTAGTAATTTTGTCACTTATTTTAGAGTAGAATTCAGTAATCTAAAATGAGTGTGCTCAATAAGTTGCTTTTGCCCGACATTCTGGACCACAGACCACATTTCAATATAGTTTGTTTTTGCTTTTATAGCTACGGGCATTTTTAGTGTGTATCTGCCTGATGCAAGGGTGAAAATGATGTATAAAACAGAAACTGCTCTCAATATTGTGAAAGTAACACCACACATCACTCTGAACACATCGTTCACATGCACAGCAAAACAAGGTAGTGGCAGCATTATGCTCTGGGGAAGCTCTTCTCCAGCAAGGATGGGGTTGGGGTCTGAATACAAACACAGACATACTTTACACTTTTTATTGATGGAACATTTTTGAAAACTCTGCATTGTTTTTACTCCACCTAATAAAAATAAGTTCTACTTGTGTTGGTCTATCACAGGGGTCTCCAAGTTCAGTCCTCGAGAGCTATTGTCCTGCAGCTTTTAGATGCATTCCTGCTCCAGGAAAGCTAAATCAAATGAATGGCTCATTACCAGGGCTTTGCCAAACACGGTGGCATGCTGGGGAGGTAATTCAATCATTTGATTCAGCTGAGCTGGAAAACTCTGGTTTATCACACAAAACCCAGAATCCTGTCCATCTCCAAGTTAGTGACATTATCAAATTTACATTTTCAAATAACAACTAACATATGCTTTGAGTTACTAAGTCTATGTGACGATGAAGAGCATTAAGTTCTTCTCTTAGACTGACCTGCTCCATCCATTGTTTTGATGTTAAAAATCGGATTTTTTGCAGACATACCACACTCTGATCAAGACGTCTGCATATGGCCTTGATCATAACATTAGACTAGAGTCTTGATATTCTTAAACCGTGTCCTAATACATTGTTTATTACCATGTATGTTTGTATATTGATGTCAAGTAATGATCTTTCTGTGTTAGTTAACACAGAAAGAGTGTACATCCTCATCTTCTTGAGGCAAGTTGGTAACCTTCAGCTAGATGGTGGCCTTCACCCAGGGTTGTCTAATGTTATGGAACATCCTGCTCTGAGCCGTAAACAACAGTTTTTGGAAGGAAAAGTTTAATCTTTTTCTCCTGACAGCTATCTAATGAGACGAGGCAAACACGCTTTGTGGACAGCGTCTGATGACATCACGCTGGGGTGATCTCTCAATGCTGAATCAGTGAGGAGAGGGTCTGACAGAGAGAATAATGGACTGACACAATAAGAGAGGCTAACAACTAGTACCATGAAAGAATAGGCCAACACAAATGAATCCAAACTACAACACTGGATTAAAAGTTGGTTGACATGTTTTTATTTCACTGGGACCTTTTTAAATGTTGTTCATTGTCTAATCGTCCTGTCATGGTTCTTTTAAAGACTCTACAGCGGGACCAACACACACACACACACACACACACCACACAAACACGCCTGCACTCAGCTCAGCAGGATATGACACATACAGCAAGTTTGTTTGTTTTAACTTTGTGCATCTTAGGGTCAGTAGAGTAAAACCCAACCACATATTTGCCTTTGCACAGTCACCATTAGGTTCTGAAATCTACTGAGAGGAACCACCAGGACTAGATCACCCTCTACACAGAGTCACAGAACCAACTGCCCCACATCCTTAGGTAGGTCATTTCCAAACTGACTCTGCAGAAGAAATAGTTTGTTTTTCCCCCGTCTGAGAGCCAAGTCAGAGCCACATCGGCACTGCTGATAACTCGTCTGCACCAACACCGAAAACACAAGTTAAGCACAACTTTTAGAGCAGGATAACACCAGCTGGGGATATTAGAAGCTTGACAGTGATGAACTGACTGAAATGGTGTTTATTAGTTCAGATGTTTCAAAACAAACTGCAGACAGAGAATAGACAGTCACACTGTTATTATGCTAACCTGGCAATTTATCATTCTTTAAGCATTTAAGCACTTTTTCAATCCAAATTAAACTCTGGTGCTAGCAAAATTTTGATTGGCTGCTGTTCCCCAAGAGCCCACCTCTACCTCCTGATATAGTGGTTCTTTCCTCTGAACATTCATATTCCTTCAGAGTTTCTCCTTAGGTATTTAGATTTTTTATGTTATATTGCACTGGCTCTTTGCTTTAAAAATCACTGAAATACATTTGTAGATAGATTAATAATTAATAAATTGTTGATTCTGTTAGTGACTACATCCAATATAATCATTCAGTTTCCAATTCCAATTTTTAAAACATATTGCTCTAATTTCTTTCAAAAAGGATTGTAGACTGATCTAATCATTGAACAGACAGATCAGTCTGTTGACTTATTAGAAAAATAATACAGGCTATTTAATGGGACTAATACTAGTATACAGATATACCTATGTAGAATCTCAGTTACTACATTACCACTGATCCACAGCTTATGAGATATTGGACAAGTGCTTAAGCATCTCAAGAAATTATCAAATTAAAGAATAAAATTTTCCAGTGTGCTGTAGAATTATTCTGCAATATTGATGTCCAGCTCTTTATACTCCATGCACATTTTAATAGAAAAGTGCCAAGACCTTTGCTGTCCTAGAACTTGCGATCATATTAACACTGGCAGCATATATCATAATGGTTATCAGTCAGTACCATGAACATCACCAATAAAAATATTAACAGCAGCTGAATATACTCACTGCAGAAGTAGACAATACATACATAAACATTTTTTCTAACTTCCTGTAGTGAGTAGCTGTGCTGCAGTACTAACACTAGCCTGTCCAAAACGGGAATGATGTTGTGATGTTTTTTATGTCCTCTCTCTGCTTTGACACGTGCCACATATGACATTTACCATTATATGCCCATTTATGAAAATGTTTTTTTCTGATGCTTATGTAAGGTTAGAGTTTAAATAATTTGCTGTGTCCTTCCGACACCAGAGGAACCTTTGCTAATTCCTGGAGCTCTGTAGGTCTAACAGGCTGGAACAAACCTCAGATGAAACGTCATCCCTGGCCAAAGGTGGCAGGTTTTATATTAAAGCCAAGCAGAGAATAGATGCTGTAAAAATATGTCAGTTATGTTCTGTTTATAAAAGGTAGCAGTATTTAAAGGAAAATTAAGATTAGGACACTAATAAAGAACATTTTAGCTGTAATTTGACTTATTTCTGTTTAATTGTGATGACAACATATCTGAAGAATAACTGGCAATCTATTCAGATTTTATATTCAAGTTCATACTTGTATTTTTAGAGTCCAGTGTAAAATACAATCCGTAACTTTACCAGTGACTCAACTGGTTTTGTGTCAGATGTTAGATGAGCGCATATTTGGAAAACCAAACCAATCAAAAGGTTAATTTTGCCTGCAGCTGCAATTAAAAGTGGATCTCAAGTCATGGATTCTGGTTCTAGTAATAATTAATTCATGACAGTTTGGCAGAGCTACAAAGGAAAAAAGAAATAATCAGAGAAGCCTTTCATGACTCACTCTTTGATTTCCACTCAGGTCTCAGGGCATTCAAATCTCCCAAGTCTCAGATCTACTGTAGTTTCCTGATGAATTGTATTCAAATATTCATTCTTGTTTAAAATTGACTATTTCAGTATTGCTTTGGTTTTCTGTGCATACTGTTGATGAAGCTTTCTGATATATTCTATTTCTGTTGTGTATGTTGTAAACGTTGTCAATATTCCACATAAGAGAATTTTGGTCTTCAAATTGACGTAATAGATACACGAATAAGCTTCTGGTAAACTCACCTGATTAAAGCAGTTAAACACCTTGAATGAATGGTCTAGTGCAGACACAATTTGGTACATATACAGACCAGTGGCTAAGTTAATGAATTCATTTACCCAGCATGTAGGGCATGCTATTTACAACCACTGACTTTAGCATCAGTCCACTGACATATCCGTGCACCCCACATGCTGGGAAAACAATTCAACCACTGCATCATGCACACACAACGTAAACCCTATCAAACAGCATTCAGTGCTGGTATACCTATCAATACTGAGCCATCCACTGTGACATTTCCTCATTGCATTAACTCTGTTGGACGTTTATAAATTCTACTGCCTATTCTAGATGCCAACTCCTTGTAATTAAATGAACTTATCAATCATATTAAGGTTATAATCCAATCCGTCTCATAACTCGTCAAAAGAAGATATGTTTAGAGAATACCTAATATTTCTGTATGTTTTGAGGAATTTATTTATACAGTCATATTTAATACATGAGAATTATTGAAATGTTCATGTATTTCAATAACCCAAATTAACTAAGTGAAACACATTTTATAGATTAATAACAGTCAGACTAATGTTTTTAAGCCTTTATTCTGTTAATTATGATAATTTTCCACTTACAGCTGATGAAAAGGTGCAGCGGACCGCCTCCTGGAAGGGGAATCTGTCAGAGTCTGGTTGTCTCCGTGCCTGCTGCTTCCTTTTTCCACCTCTAGGGACCGTGGAGCTGGAGGACCGAAGGTGTGACAGGTGTTCTTCATTGACACATCAGTTCAGAGGACTATATGAGGGCGGCTCACCTGCACTTCTGCGCCTGAGTGTTTTTGCCCTTCGTGGTAGTACTCCCTGGCCATATATCTTGTATCTTGTGATTTTTTTATGAGGATTTTGACCTTGTCTTAGGCACATCAGCCTTGCTCCTTGTTGGAGATCTCAAGAAAACCTCTGATCACAGTCTAGACTTTGGATTAATTCCATGAAGCGGGCCGCCCTGGATACCTCTCTGTCTGGTTAAGCGAACCCTGTCCACCCTCCTACAGTTCCTCCTGGATCATCAAGAAGCCTCAACGGAATCAGCAGTACCTCACTGTCCCAGATGCTAATTCTGTGGCTAGGCTTACTATTCGGATGTGGCGATTCGCCAGGGGGGAGATGGTTGCGAGTCTGGGAAAGTGAGGTAGTGCTGATTCCGTTGGGGCTTCTTGATGATCCAGAAGGAACCGTAGGAGGTTGGGGGGGGGTTCATTCAAGTGCACTTGATTTTTCTGACTATTTACCAATGACTGTTGTCCTGAGTTCACAGAAAAGAACTTTGAGCTTCCTAGAGATGCTCTTGTTGTTTTAGTTAAAAGAGGCCAGGTAAAATTTGGTATGTTCTTTTATATGTGGTATTGTTCTGCATGTGTTGACTCAAAGTTCTCAAAAGTGCGATTACCTGTGTGTTTGGTTATTGCACTACATCTCAGCTCCTACGAACCTAGACTGATGTGTTCATATACCATGAAGTGGGTTACACTTGGTAAAGGATCCTGTTTTCAGACCTCAGATCCAGGTGGAACGGAAAGCTGTTCTCTGTCTGAGTCAAGCGGTGCCACCACAGGTGGGTGGTTCTGAAAGCCCAATGGAAAGAAACAGCAGTACTTTTCTGTTTGGCAGAGGTGAGCTTTGGATGGATTAGTCTTTGGATCCCACCAGGACAGAATTAGTATCATGAAAATAAACATAAACTCTCTGGGTCAACCAAAAGGGGTCTCTTCAGTGGAATGGGAAAAATACAAGGTCCTTCAGGAAATTTGTACAAGTAGAGATCTTTGCTGATCAAGGAATTTTCGAAAACAGTTGCCTATGACTTCACACTATGGTTCTGACTGGCCTCTTGATGTTTTAGGTGAGAAGATATTTTCTGATTAGCCCTACGTAAGTTATAGGCAACAATTCTCTCTCTCTCTTCTGCATTGGAGAGAGAGAAACTTAGTTTGAAGAGAAGGACCAACAAGATGCAGAATTGGAGCTTTATATAAAATTTTTAAGAATGTCAAAAATGTTGTCATTGCAATTCCCCTGTAGAAGTCCTTGTTTTAAAAGCCAGCATCATTCACAGGTGAACTATATCTTTTTATCTTCAGTGTGGCAGAGGCGCAGGTGTAAAGGGGGCCATAATCGCACATGATTATGTAGTTAACTTAAAACCCTCCAACAGATGTTGAGGGAAATGAGGTTAAGAGCAGGTGCATATCTGGCATAATCAAGCAGGATGCCTCCCTCCCACATGAGCAGCACCAGAGGCCAGATTATGAAATCCCTGCCACCATTTCCTCTCCTCTGGGGCAGCGTCTTCTCTCAAAGCCATAAATCGCACAGAGAAAGAATAGGAAAAAATGAGCCGAGGGATGGACACAGTGTGCTCAGAGTGAGGTTATTAATTCAAAGATTTGTCAAAGCAAGATCCCTCAGGACTGCCTGGCTGACTTTCAGAAAGCCTCGGAAACGAGGTGTGCTTTGACAGATAGAGGTCTGATGCAAAACAGCTCTGAGGGTACGTTACCGGAAATGTCCCCATTCACAACCTGATATGGGCTTAAAAGGTCGAGTAAAGCCATGCCAGCAGGGATTACCATGTGAGCAACCGCCATTATTCAGGTAGCATCAGGGGACTGTCATCTATCCATCAATGTGTTGAATTCCTTTCCCATGGGGGTAGCTTTTACAGCCAAATGCTCTGCAACAGTCAGATCAGACGGGATGGGCTTTCGGTCATCCAGAGATGGGAAAAACATCCTGTTGTCAGATGTTTTAGATCTGTAGGCATGTGTGCCAGAGTCAGTGATGTTACCTGTAAAACATACAGTGTTGCAACATTACCCACTTCCTTTGATCCAAAGTAGCACAGAATTGTGTAGAGGAACAAAAAAATGTGTGATTTTGATCAATTTTGGGGTATCCTTCGACCATCTATCACATCAAGAGACTCAATTGAAAATTGTCACCATTCTTCAATGAAAATAAGCTCATACTGACAGATTAGTTAAGGGCATCTATGCAGAACAATACCACAACAGGCACAGCTAGGCACTGTGACTAGGACATTGCAACACATCAATATGCTTTGATCTAAATTAGTGGTCTCCAAACGTTTTGTCACGTGGACCAAAATCGTCAACTCAGTCATGGGCCAAATAAAATATATATTTTTAACACACCAGAATCACAAAAAAAAATTTTGTGATTTTCTTTACCTGCTCAACAGTAAACTAAGCCTGCAGTATTTTAAATAAGCAAATAGAATGGTTTTGTTGGAATGGGAGTAAATCATTTTCTTTAAAAAGAAAGGCATCTAGTTTGCAAATTCATTTGGTCTTGATTTATTTTTATTTTCTTTCTACAATTTTTTTTTTGTGCACTAGCAGCCTTTACTTTTCCTATTTTTCCTATTTCAACCTAGGACAGCTGCATTAAGGACTAAGGCCTCCGTATATGGGTCACACACTCTACTGCTTTGCCACGCGCCACGCCTTTTTTGGGCTTGATTGAAACTATTTTGTCCATTCTCAGCAATAAGAGCAGGCTTTGGGTCACCCCTTCTATGGAAACGCTTCCTGTATTTAGCTAAGTTTAAAAAAATTAATCAAATGACTAATAGATGACCTGCAAGCAGATTTTTTCAGCTGAACTGTGGACCTCTGCAGCTTCTCCAGAGTTATCATAGGCATCCTGGTTACGTTTCTGATTCATGGTCTCGTTGCCTGTTAGTTTAGGTGGACCGCCATGTCTGTACGTTTGCAGTTGTCCATTCCATGTTCTGATGCTTTGAACAGGGCTCTGCCACATGTTCAAAGATCAGGATCCTGTTTTCTAACCTTACCTGCTTTATTCTTTACTAATTAGGTGACATCAGAATTCTATTAGCTAAACTGGATTTTATTTAGGGATATCAGATTAAAGGAGCTGAGTATTTAGTAGTTAAAAAGTTTGAAAATCATGTGTGTGAGGAACTGGTGTACTTTACAAAATAGATGGCTACATGAAGGAACATTATGTGCAAATGCTGAACCACCATTTTAAGAAACTAAACAGGAGGTTAAAGCTTGGAACCAAATGTGTCTTCCAAACTGACAGCCCAAGCATATCACCAAATCAAGGGGCTTAAGGACAACAGAGTCAGTGTTTTAGAGTGACCATCATAAAGACCTTAAGTCCAACAGAAATTTGTGGACAGAGCTGAATAGGTGTGTGAGCAAGGCAAACTATAAACCTCACTCAGGTCCACTGGTTCTATCAGGAGGAATGGGCCAGAAATTCTAGCAACTACTCTGAAGAGAACACCCAAACTATTTTACCAATATCACACAGTTTAAATGGCAACTCTATCAAATATGAAGCACATTAAGTGTCTGAATTTTAAGAATGTAAACATAAAACTGTCAGTATTCTGACATTTGGCAAAAAGAAATAGTGTTGGTAATCTGAAGTAACCTTAAATAATAAATGTCCTGATTTAATGCCAGACAGGGCTAAAAAATATATAAAGTATGTATTTTTATGTACTAATGTAAACAGTATGGAATGATACAGCAGCATTAACATCTTCTACCTTCTGAGGAGTTTTAGAATTTCAGTCTTTGTGGTTCAGTCTACTAATTCTTCTGTTTTCCTTTAATGAAACTTGGCTTATGGAGGATCCAACAGAGGTTGATCACAAAACCCCACAACACAAGCTAATTCATTAATGACTGCCGGGTTCTGTGGGCCTCAGAAACTGGGGGCCCTTTCCCAAGACACTTTGAGTCAGTTCTTAGTTGCTGTCTTGCTGTGATGTGTATGTAAGTAATGTAATGAAATCACAGCAGTGCTGTAATTTTTAAAATTGGTTAGCAACATTATACGTCGTTCTGTTTATGTGCTTTTCCAGTTAGTTTTGCTTTATCACGGGTCCCTAACTAAAATAGCAGGAAGTCCACTATCTCCATCATCCAAACACTTTGGGGTCCGAACATTTTAAATCAACTGAGAAAAATATTTTCTTTCATTTTTAACATTTAACACTAGAATTTTGTTTTTTAACTACTGATCAATTATTCATATGCCCATGAAATCATCTGCTGAACATAAAAGTGCAATCCATTTAAAGTAGCAATATTAAATGCACTTTGTATGGCACAGTTGAGCTGGGTCTGTACATCATGGTATAAACATTCTGCTTTCCTTGTGCTTGTCGCAGGCATGACAATTTGCTTAACCTGCTGCTGAAGTTGTTGTCCTTCGTTTCCATCTAAAAGTGTTTCTGCCACAGCTTCCATGCACTCTTTGATTATTTCCCATTCAGTGAAAAGTGTTTTCCTAAAATCCACTGTACCTGCAGTTAACACTCGTATGCTCGCTGCTCGCTTATATTGTCCCATCAGTTAATTTATTCTTCTTGTCCTACTGTCAGACCCAGAAGGATAGCTTTGGTTGAAGTTCTTATGTTTGGTTTCATAATGTCTCTTTAGATTTCCACACTTTATAAGTCCAACTGATTTAGAACATATAAGACAGACTAGCCTTACACCCGACAAAAGATAAAAGGAAAGCATATGCTTCTGTCTATTCATCTTTAAGTTTTGACAAAGCCATCTTCTTTTACTCACTCATCTGTGGACCACCAAGTCATTGTACTGTGAGTAAGCATGAGCTCCCAAGCTAGTAACTTAACAGCTATTAACAGTAATGTCATATTGGACCCAATCACATTGGGTCAATGTTTACTACATACCACACTGCCTCTTTGTTGCATAGCGTCTCAGGTTTTTAGGTTTTTCATCTCTGTCATTGTGCCTTATCTCAGGCCATGCTCTGTCATTTTTAGTACTTTCTTCGCTATTCTTCTCTTGCAGTATCTTAGATTTTGCCCTAGCAACTGCTTGTTTTCATTTGTCCTCACTGATTCCCACATTTCCATTGTTTTTATCCATGAATAATGACACATAAAGGAAGCGCAAAGGGTTTTTGTGATGTGTTATACTACATCTGATAGGGTTTGCAAATCATCCTGCTTTCAAGAACAGTCTTCCAGAGTTGAAATTAGTTTAGGAAGGTTTAGGGGTTAAACAGTAGTTGGTGCCTGAAGAAATTGGTGTGGAAACTTAAGCTTTCACAATCTCACATGCAGGAAAGTTGATGTCTTTTTTTGTCACAGTTTTTCTGAAACTTAAGCTGATTTACTTTTTAAGGTCATTTATGTTCTTAGTTTCTGTTTGCATATATTTTAAAAAGTTAATTAACTATGTAGAGATGAGAACAAACTTTGGGCACCCCTAAAGCTTATTGAGAAATGCTTCTTTTACATTGAAAAAGTTAACAATCAACTGTAAAAAACAATTATTTGGTGTTTTTTTTATAAAGATTTGCCACAAATGTATGGTTAGATTTGTTGGTACCCCTAAAGATATTATTAATCCTTGATTCTACTCATGTTTCACACTAATTAACCTTAGAGTAGCAGTGTTTTTTAAACATTTTGCTTAACGTGTTTAGAAGGAACAAGCATGCTATTGGGTAGTTTGGTATCACTGTGTGCTCCACACTGAACAATGGAGTGGAGAAAGGATAGGGGAAAGCTGTCTAAGGAGCTTAGAAAGATAAGGATATGAATGTGATGGCTAAAAGGCTACAAGACCATCTCTCGGCAGCTTCATGTTCCTGTGAGCACAGCTGCCAATATTAATAAAAACATAGAGGATTCATTAGCCAGTATTTAACCTCCCAGGATGTGGACACAAGAGGAAAAGCAACCCCAGGTTGATCAGGTTCACAGTGTGACGCCTAAAATCAGCCAAGCAGGCCACCCAAAGCCATTTATCGCCCTTTTCTGTTAGTACTTACTCTACTTAACTCGGGTCAGTTTTGTAGCATTCCTGCTTGTTTTTGTTTGTATTGATGCAAGTGTAACAGCAGTTCTATTTCATATAGGCTTCGCCTTTAAATGCTATCGCTAGTGGGTTTATCCCTTTGCATGCAGTGCAGCACTGAAAACTTTAGTCCACACCCACCTGCTGTGTGGGCCCCATCCCGGTCCGTATAAATTACAGTGAGACTTGGCAAACAGCTTAAGAGCACTGATTATTAAACTTTATGAGCTATGTCCAACACCATCCACCTGTTCCGGTCTCGTCAGACCCGCTACATCCTCAGCTTCGACCCGAACGCCATCTGCGAGGGTTGCCTCGGTCTTCAGCACGCTGACCTCGCCCTATCGCCTCAGCCTTCCTGTCGCTCTTGCGAGCTCCTCCCGCTGGAGGAGAAGCGGGGGAGAGTAGCCTTTTTCAAGGCTGCTGCTCAGGAGGCGGTCCCCATTGCAGACCACTACTCGCCGGAAGAAGCCAAGAAAAATGTCCCTCCCTCCAAACATGATCAGCTGGTCATGAAGTTCACTGACTGCGCCCACCAATGCACCAGAAGTCACAGAAAACTGATGAGGTCTCAGAGACTGTTCGTCATCTGGTCCAGCCACAGCACGACTCCCACAGCCCTCGTCTCTCTGGCCGCTGGAAGGATCGCTGGGGCCAGTGTTAGCAGCAGAGGCGCACCACAGCTGCCTCCCGCCGTCAACCTCCTCCTCTCAGGCTCAGCAGTTTTTCCCTGTGCGGCAACCCGTGGCTCAGCGTTTGCCCAGAGCCCGTCAGCATCAGCCGTGGGATGGGGGGAGGAGACAGCCCAGGAAATGACTTCTTGAGGGGAATGTGAGTGACTTCAACTATGTGGGAAAATGTTTTGAAATAAAACAAAAACAATTTTCTAAGAGTAGGAATACAACAGATTCCAGCTTGCCTGTCAGATCAGTCGATCTCACAGCAACTCCTCCGCCCACATTCCCCGCACAGAGTGGGTCTGCATCCTCTAAACTGTCTTTTAAGAGGAGCCGCAGCACCACAGTTTCTACAACTTATGCCTCTTCTGAGCAGCCCGAACACAGCGAAGCTCTCTGCGCTCCATCAGAGCCCACAAAGAGTTCTGCTGTTCCTTCTTCTCACTCTTCACGCAGTGTGAGTCAAGGAAATTGCCGGCCTCTGCAGCAACAGCCTGCCTTGAAAAGTCGTCGCACCTACACTGACGCCTCCTCTCGCTGCACGAGGACTCATCTCAGTCCTGACGTGAGCCCGGAATCTAAGAGTTGCATAAAGGCCAAAGGACAGCCCTTTCTGTTCATGCCCCCCATGGGTCCCCCCCGGAAAGTCTCCGAGACGAGGGATGGCGGTAGAGGCTCTCTCTTGGCTGGTGTCCATGAGAACCACACTACAGCTGGCAATGCGTGCCCGCTTTCAGAGCGCTACTCAGAGGGGCAGAGCGCATGTTACCTGGACAGGTGGATGGATTGGCTGATATGCATGGTTTACACCCTACAGTTTGCGACTCATCCTCCTCCGTTCAGAGGGATTAATAGAGACGGTCCTGTCATCCCCACAGCAGAGCAGAGCTCTCCAGTCAGAACTGCAGGAGCTCCTGATGAAAAACGTCCTTTCCAGGGTTCCCCACAGAGAGGAAAACACTGGCTTTTATCCCTGTTATTTCCTAGTCCCAAAGAAAACGGGGGAAATGAGACCAATTCTCAATTTGTCCCTGTTCAACAAATCGATCATAGAGAGACAATTCAACATGCTGACCATAAGAAAGATGCTGGAAAATGTTCACCAGAACGACCCTCGAGCGCACAGGTGCTTCATGGTTCCCAAATCTGCAGCTGCCGTGGAGGGAGGATGGGCGATCAGGAGTTACCCGGAGATAGGCCACCGTCTCTGGGTCTGGCCGCTGAACGGGAGCGCGTAGAGAAGCTGGCCTCCCGCAGGAGGTGGTGCACACGATCCAGGGCGCATGAGGCACTTCAACTACAGCTTTATACGCATCCATTAACCCTCTTGCCTTTTCACACTTTCTTTCCAATCTTGCGACTCAATGAAAACAGTGCACTGTAGCTACATACTTGTTAATGCAGAGTGATTGCTACAAGCCAGTGACTTGATGCACTGATGCACTATATCTGCACTATATCTAAGGATTTATATCCTGAGATATAAAACTTGTGTCTAACCTTAGTTCATTACCTTAAGCTATAGACCTCTAGGGCTAAGCAACATGATAATAATCAAAAGCACACCAGCAAGTTTACCTCTAAATGGCTAAAATAGGTGTTGGATTGGCCTAGTCAAAGTCCAAACCTATATCTGACTGAGTAGCTGTGGCATGAATAGTTTTAATTTAATGCATTAGAGCTATATTGCAATGAAGAAGGGCCAAAATGTCTCTATAGTGATGGAAAAGACTCATTGCTAGTTATTGGAAATGCTTGCCCTCAGTCGGTGTCACTGTGTTGTACTAAAACATATTAGATTGACCTACACTCAGAAAATTATGCATAATTCAAAATATTTCTTTTCAGTTGAATGTTTAAGGAGTTGCAGTTCCTGCAAATACATGCAGTTTGGAGATTTTTAATAATACCACAAACTAATAGTTGCTGAATAATTGCTCAATAATTGTGACAGATATTATTCTAAGAGTGCCAAAATCTTATTAAACCTTTTTAAATATTCAGGTCTGAGGTTTATTAACACTTTGCATTGACTGAAAGCTCTGTAGTTATATATTCAGACAGGCCAGCCTGGGCTCTGTACATGCATCAGTGAACCTTGGTTGCCCATGATCCTGTCACTGTTTCACCACTGTTCCTTTGTTAGATACTGACCACTGCAGACCAAAAACCCTAAAAGTTCTGGAGATGCTGTGACCTCTTGTCAAACTTACTCAGATCCTTTTTCTGCAAAGTTTTCCCATTTCTATTGTAACACATCAACTTTGAGGACAAATTGTCCAATTGCTACCTATTATATTCCACTGGTATACATAAATATACCTGTTTGAAACAATGGTAGGTTTGGACACTTGGCATGCATTAAGTTTGGGGGAATCAACCACTCTTTCACTGAGCCTCAGATGGCCTGTAATTTTAGTTAGATCTAAGTTTTCTTTGCTGTTTTGTTTTAGTTTAGCTTTCCATCTCTGCGTGATCAGTTTTTACACTTTCACACTTTATATTCTGAAACACCTTGCCCGTTAGTTCAGTTGGTTTCAGTCTCCCCCTTGCTCTTGTTACACATTTGACACAGGGTGATTGTTATTCACTTTTTGTTGTTTCTTCTCTTTCACTTGCCTTCTCTTTGTAAATTTTGTTCAGCTCAGCTTTGTTCCCTGGAGGTTCCATTTGGTCAGTGTATCACTTGTACGGTCTAGCAGAATGTTGCTAGGAACCTTTCCGATATATTCTTCCCCTAAAAGGTAATCCTATTGAGGTAAGCTTTTTTAAACTAGAAACAGACACACTGTTATTTTAGCAATTGTTGTAATTATCTGACATTTCTACCTAAAATAGGATGTGATTAGACAGGTAAATTATACAGATGTCTCGTCTTGCTCTTTTGAGTCTGCCTTTTATTGCACTGGGGAATAATAATGATTAAGCTCATAGTACAGACAGTTCCTGAAAAAAAGAATATTTATCCTCAGAACCTAGTGTCACGGTAGGGTTTGTGGGTGGACCCAAGCGTAGATAAGAGCTTGGCAACAGCATTTTCGTAACGATCATCAAGCTTTATTCACAGGTCATGAACATACCTAATAAAACTAAAGCATAAGAATCAAGAATAAACATGAACTGAAGGAAACTGAAAAACTGGAGGGAACACAACAACCTAAGCACTTAGCAAAATAGAAACCATAAGGAAACCCTGAAGTAAACAAGTAAACAAGTAAAAAAGTAAACAAACCTAAAAAAGAGGAAAACAAATGACAAGAGGAGTAACAGAAAATAAACTAATAAATAAGAGAGTGCAAGGGGAACCAGAGAACTATAATAAATAATAATAATAATAATAAGGAAACCATTCTAAGAGAATAAACAGGAAAGCAACGCCAAGGGAACTAGGTGCGAGAGGAGAACACACTGGGGGCAGAAGAAAATCAAAACTGTCAGAAAACAGAAAACCACAAAACCACAAATAACATGAACACAAAACACAAATAAGAAACATCTAGCTAAAAGTAAACAAAACACAAAACCAAAAACAAAGTCAAAAATGTCCAAACCCTGACACCTAGCCAGTAGGCCTTGAGATGTACTGGTTATGGATGGATGGATTAACCTGATACGTCTGGATTTCTGTTATTTCTATCCAGGTTTTTCTGTTTTTAGTTTGATTCCTGATCAGAGATACAGTCAAACCGTTTTGAGTGTCAACAAACATCAGTGATGCCTGATTTGGTTTTTTAACCCAAAATTTTTTTGTCAGTTTTTCTGTGCACATTTAGAAAAAAAACACATCTTATTTACCACAAGTTGGATCCAAACAACATTCAAATAATTCTTAGCTGTGACCAAGTTCATTTAAATCTGAATAGAATATACATATATGCCAGCTGTTTAGATTGTGAGATGTATGACTACACAAAAAGCTAATTTTGCAATGACTTTGTCCAGCACTGTTCTTAGCTAGTCCTTTAGTAAGGCCTTCAGTTCTAGTAGCCAGCCTGCAATCATATGCCTAACTGACATGCTGCCTGTAGTTTACCAACTCTAGTTTTAATCCATCCATCCATGTTCTATACCAGCTTAATCCTTGCAAGGTCAGATCTTCAGTGGTAAAAACGCAAGAGGTGGAGTACACCCAGGAGAGAGACAAGCAGGATAAATAACCTTGCACACACAATATACCAACGGGAAGTATAAAAAAGCAAATGGACCTAACATTCATGTTTTTAGACTGTGGGAGGGAGCTGGAGTACCAGGAGAGAACCCTTGCATGCATGGCGAGAACATGCAAACTGGACAGGTTTGTCATTCTATTATACCCGAGGAGCACAGAAAGACACAGGACAAACAACCCTGCTCACACATTTAGACCTAAGAGCAATTTTGACCTAATATTCATGTTTTTGGACTGTGGGAAAATGGGAGCACCTGGGAAGAAACCCAGAATACAAAGAGGAGAACATGTAAGCCCCACACAGAAAGGCCCTGGCCGGAATTTAAACTTGGGATCATTTGTCTAGAACCTAAGAAGCAGTTCTAACAGCTGCACCACAGTGCAGCCCAAACTACATGTGTGAACTAAAAGAACTGTTATGTATAAAAATCCATCAGTTTATATTCTGCCACTTATCAGAGGAAGGGTTGTAGAGGTAACATGTCCAGGAGGAATCTCCACACTCCCTAGCAACAGCTGAACTGGCCTCCCAGTTCTGGCTTCACGAAGAGTATCTTACGACTGTAATTTCATGCACATTCCCATTTTTGTGTTGCCCTCACCAAACAGGAGCAAACTAGGTAGAATCTAAAAGCACAATTGTTTTTTGAGCTTACAAACAGTTGATATAACCACAAGGGGAAGCATTTTTCATTTTTTTACATAGATTTAAAAGGCCCTAAAGGTAGCACCTTCATGGCCAAACTGTGTAATTAGATCTCTACATGGGAAACATACTTTTAAAAATGATTCTTCTTCTACCACAAGTTGAACAGAGGCATATTTTCTCTGTAACATATTTTGAAAATTAGAGCTGCAGTGAGTGTATTGTGCCTTAAGCAGCAGTCTAAAAAGGCGACATCATTCATGCTGATGACAAAACCGATCGTGAAAGGACCAAAATTACACGAGCCCTCAAGGTTCCTTCTCAAGGATCCAAAGGCTTTTCCAGGGCAAAAAATTTTATATATATATATTAATATATATATTATAATAAATATATATATATATATAAATATAATATATATTATATATATATATAAAAATATAATATATAAATTATATATTTTATAATTTATATAAAATATATTTTATTATAACAGGGGTTTGGGACAATGAAAAAAACCCCTTTGGTTTTTAGACCACAATAATTTTTTAGTATGTGTAGGGCCCCCTTTTTTGCGGCCAAAAGCGTCAATTCGTCTTGGGAATGCATATACAAGTCCTGCAAGTGGAGAGGTTTTTAACCATTTTCTTGCAGGATGTGGCCTGTCACTACGTGATTTGGGGAGGAAAACTTTTTCCGATGCCCCTCCAAAACACCCCAAAGGGGGCCAATAATTTTAGACTGGTGCTGTGCGGGCCCATGGAGATGTTAATTTATTTCTTTTCTCAACCCAATCTTTCACCAGTCTTGCGTGTGTTTTGGGTGATTGTCATCCTGAACAGGGGCACCCCCTTTCAGGATAAAGTTTGAACCCTTGGATGCCATGGTCCTCAAGAATGGTTCGTTTTTTTTTTCCCCTTGGCAGGACGCCCCCATCTAGCAAAAATTTTGGGCCCAAGGGAATGCCATGATTGGCACCCAAACCTCACGTCCCCCCCCATGTTTCATTGGGCATGAAAACAGCGCGTGGTACGCTTTTTGGGGGCTTCTCCCCCCCGTACTCTCCCGGATGTGGGGAAAACAGTAAAGGGGGGATCATCAGAGAACAAACATGTTTCACATTGCCACAGCCCAAGTTTTCGCTCCTTGCCCTTTGAAACCGACGTTTGGCTTTGCATGATGCCCAAAGGTTGGCTAAGCACCGGCCGTGTTATGACCCTGTGGGGCTCCCGACGGGCAGTTTTTGGTGAAACAGGAGAGTTGAGGTGCCATTTAATTCCCATGATGTGGGCACCGTGGTTTTTTGTTTTTGGATAAAACCGGGGTTAGCACCCGACCCTCCCTTTCAGAAAGTTCCCTTGCGCCACAGTTTAAACGTTTTGAGTGGTTCGTCCTTCTTTGGGGGTTGCGCATTACCCGATAGTGGGTCTTGATACCACAAAGATTGCGTCTTGGGCAAGATGCGCCAGCAAGACGGTGCACCAACACTGTCCTCCTTTTGAACTCTGGTATGTCACCCAAAGGTTTTTTGCTTTCAATATTTTTTAGCAAAACTGCTCTTTCCCTGCTAATTAATTCACACTCTGCTCTTACTGGGGCAAAAGGCAATCAAAAAGGGCGGGTACAGGCGGGGCCAAATTTAGCCTGAAAACCCCCACAATGAAGCGTTTTAGTTCATTGTCCAACCCCGATATATTATCTCCTTTAGAAGTTTTTAGTCGCCCCCTTCCAGTGGGCCCCTTTTCTGGAAAAATTTTTAGGGAGCTTTCAGGAGTCAATCTGATCAAATACCCAAAGCATCTCAACTGACTAGGAGAGTGGGCTGTACTCCAAGGGTAGATATTCCTACATTACCTCTAAAGCAGGGTTGGAACATACAAAGAATGGTTAATTGACGTTTTCTCTATCAAGTCAGTTTATTCACTATGAAATGGCAATGCACACATTAGTTGCAGATGGAGCACCATTCCATCTTTCCATCTCATGCTCCACCATGCCATTACTTGTGAACAAGACACTAAGATATATGAACTCCGTTGTTTGTGGCCTAGGATCACTTCTGAATTTTTGTTATTTTCAAACATAAAAGTGTGATAACAATGAATGGCACGGGTTAAAATAAGAAATTCTTCTAGAGTCCACATTCTGTATATATGAGCCAGTTATAACTACGCATTAGATCAATGCACTTCTGAAGATTTAGCTTTGTCTTTTTAGTTGAGGACAAACCGTAAACAAAGCCTGTTTCCATTCATCAGTAATGAAGGCCTCCACCTCCTTCCTCTGATAAGAGTGGGTGTTTGGTTGGTCTGTTTGACTGTGAATGAGCCTTTGTTTCCATCAGTCAGTCTGTTACACTGCTTTAACACATGCCTGCGGCTTGAAAACAGATGAAGAACGTATCAAAGATATTTTCTTAAATGGGAGTTGTCGTGCTGACATGCATAAAAGAGCAATATTTCCTTTGTCAAAGGGAAGTCCCTACTTCAATTTGACTTTTTTTCTTATTCCATCCAAAGGGACTGTTTAAGTCTCGCTTACTTTGTTGGCAAGGTAGGGGCTCCTGGGTTTCTAAAGTATAGTTACTGTGCTAAACAGTCTCAGGATCAGAAGGTAGATAAGTCTCTGTTCAAGTCCTTCAGAAAGTCAAATCATCCCCTGAAGTTTTTCTTTCTGGCAACTGGAGTATTTTTAATTTGGCTTTGAACTTTTTTAAGCAGAGGTGGGTAGAGTATCTAAAAATTGCTTTCAAATTAAAGGAGCACTGCTTCAATAGATTTTTTCTCCAGTAAAAGTACAAAGTAGCCACCAAAAAAAATTACTCAAAAGTAAAAAAGTGTAGAAAAAAGATTTAGTAAAAAGACTACTTAACCACTATTTGAGTAGCACTGTTTAATCTGATTTAATTTGTGAAAATTATGTAATCATTCAGACAAAATTTAAAACGATGTGCAGGTTCTGGTACTTTGAATAATAAAGACAAAAATGAGAAAAAAATAAATCACATTATTGCAATTTGGGCAGAAACAAAAACATATGTTTCCATATCTCATTTTTCACAATATAAAACGTTTTAAACCAATACTTACAGTAGGCATTGTATACATGTTAATACAGAGCAAAGTACATTATGTTCACTCAAACTCCAAATGGCACAACAGGCTCAGATGATAGAAGATAACATTAAAATAATAAAGCCAGTTTACAAGTCCCACCAGATGCAAACAGATGTTTTGTCTTTGGTTCATATTTGATTAAAATTAGTTTGTTCTTCATTCAGTGAAGTAACTAGGTAGAGTGGCCAGAAATTCGACTCAACTTAGAGTAGTGTTACTTTAAGATATTATTACTCCAGTAGAAGTAACAAGTATGGTTCAGTAAAACTACTCTTAGAAGTAAAATTTTTTCCAAATGTTACTCGAGTAAATGTAACCAAGCCATAGTAACTAGTTACCACCCACAAAGGAATGCCTTGTTCTCTGTGTTCACAGATAAATTTGGATTTCAGGTCTAAAACTACCAGTATTTCTTCTGTCAGGATGGCTGTATGCCAAAGGGGAAATAAGCTTATTTTATGTCTAACATAAAATGGAGCAATGTAGTAGTCACACCAGATATTCTGTCTAATTAAACCTAATGGAACATAACAGTTTAACCATATTCAACTTTATTTAGCATTTTTTACCCACGGGTGCCATCAAACAAAGATTCAGAAATGATTTTAGATGTATGAACTTTACAAA
The DNA here is from genome assembly GCA_036173005.1 of Crenichthys baileyi. Lineage (NCBI taxonomy): Eukaryota > Metazoa > Chordata > Actinopteri > Cyprinodontiformes > Goodeidae > Crenichthys > Crenichthys baileyi. Next base: position 152,121 of record JAHHUM010001576.1, read on the forward strand.
GTATCACTACTTTTTTCATCACAGAACAAATTACAGAAAGAAATAAAAGTGCAAATATTCATGAGAAAGTGATTCTCTGAAAGTGAAGAGTTGTTTGGGGGCGTTTTCTTTGAGTGTGGAGTACCTCAGGGTCGTATTCTCAATGGCCCGATCTGAATCAAAATGGGGTTTTTTTTATTTACTCTGTGCTCATCACGGGTTTTCCTTTAAAGAAAACCCCCGTTCAAGCATAAAGGGGGTCCACGTGCACTTGGCACCCCGGAACCCCAGCAGGGGTTGAGATCACTTTGTTTTCGCGTTTTAGTCCTTTGGGAGCTGTTTTTGGAAACTCAGGGGAAGAGAGGGATAGCTGTCCATGAAACACCACCTGGGGGTGAGTTGGATCCGCTGGAAGAGGGGGAAAGCGGGGCAGACTTAGCAGGCCCAAGCGTATAGTGAAAGGGCTGCTGGGAAAGCCCGCAGAGCCCCGGCCCGGGATGTATTCAAATCCAACTCTGGGAAGGGTTTAACAGGGGGGTTTGGGGACTAGAGTTGAGGGCCAATTGTTATTTTCGATGCTGCCCAAGTAGCTGTGGCCCCCCAGAAATTTTCACATTGTCGCTAGGCACACAAGATCTTGGGGTCTTTTCACGAGTGAGGGAAGAAAAGGGGGGGAGGGATGACAGACGGATTGGTGGGCTGCCCCAGTAATGGGGGCGCTGTGGGCCTTGTGGTGAAGAGTGAAATTGTGAAAAACGAAGCTCTTTAACCGCTCGGGCTACATCTACCCACCTATGGCCCTGAAATTGGGTCATGACCGAAAAAAAGAGATCCCAAGCAAGGGTGAGTTCCTCCATATGGGGGCCCGGGGGCTTCCTTAGAGACAGGGTGAGGGGTCGGCAATCCGGTGGGGCCGGGTTAGAGCAGGCTCCTCCACATCAAGAGGAGCCCCGTTGAGGGGCCGGGAAACTTATGGAGCCCCTTTACGCCTCCCCGGGGGGGATGTTTAAGGCACGTCCACGGGGGAGGCCCGGGGACGGCCCCCGCACGCTGGAAGGGTATTTCGGGCCGGCCTGGAAAAATCCTTGGCTCCCCCCGGAGGAACTGGAGGAGGTGTCTGGGGAGAGGGACGTCTGGGTGTTTCTACTGAGTGTCCTGCCCCCGGGACCCGGTCCCGGATAAAGCGGAAGACGATGACGACTTGTTGTCGGAAATGACAGGAAAATGACAGGAAATGACAATGACAGGAAATGTGTAGGAGGAGGGAAGACATCCCCAAAAAACAAAAGGGCCCGCTCAAATTGTGGCAGCTGCGTCAGGGCCCCGTAATGGGGCGTCAAATCCTGCTCCTGCTCCATTAAAAGTTAACTCGTTTTTTTTTTTTTTTTAAATCTTAAAATTTTGAAAACGGTTTTCTTTTCCTTGCAAGCTTAGCCAGATGCATTTTTTCTAAGGAATGTCTGAAATGCAAAGCAAGAAAAAAAAAAACTTTCCCACAAACGGCACATAATGAAGAAAGTCAGACATTTGGTAAAGATTGCCAAAGGGGTGTTTTCAGCCCAATTTTTTAAAAATAGAAAATGAATTTTACCAAACGAGAAAAAAAAATAAAGAAAACATTTTTTTTACAATTTTTTTACCGCTTAAATGGAAAAACAAATTGAAAAGGGATACATGTCTTCCACTTTCCACATGGTAGAGCTGTGATATGTCTGTCCCCTGATAGATCACATTTTCATCCACAGAAAAATTGTTGATGGTAGTCAGTTGTATTTTATTCCACAAATGTCTTTGGCCTTCATTGTGGTTAAAAGCAGACATGAAATAAAAACCTTGCACAAAGAGAAAAAACCCCTGCAGCAATAGGCAAAACAATACCTTAATAAATAAATTAAAGATTTGCATTTTGTAGTCTCTTTGTAGACTGGCGCTACCTCGCTCACGTTAGTCGCCCCTCTCCATTCTTACTTTGAACGGTTTATCCAATGTTCCACTACCTCACAATGGACAGAGCCAATCTATGTCCTAGCTCACTTTGGAAGTCAGCCAATCATGGTGAAGCCCTTCTTGGAATTAAACCCCTCCCCCGAAAAAACAAAAGAAAACAAGTTACAGATTTCATTAAAAAGTTAAGTGTTGACAGCTTGGCAGCATTCTGCACCGCGTCACTTTCACCTCTGCCGACCCAAACAAGCAATTTTAAAGTCATTTCTATAGTTTTTTTTTTTTTTTTGTATGTCCAAGGGTGAAACAAACCTTGTATTTTTATTTAATTTTAGATAAAATAATAATAAAGTATTTTCAATCGAATAATATATTATGAATGAAATAAAATAGTGGTATAGTGATGACACATTCTCAGAGTAAGAGTAAGGACACATTTTATTTTATAGCATATGAGTAACATTTATATAACCTTTAATTTAAAAGTGAATTCTAATAATTAAAACTATGTATAGAGTACTATGCAAAAGTTTTAGGCAGGTGTGAAAAAATGCTGTAAAAAAAGAATGCTTTCAGAAATATAAATGATGATTGTTTATTTTTATCAATTTACAAAACCAAAGTCATTAACAACTATCTTCAGCGTAAAGAAGAACAAGACTTACTGGAAGTGATGGTATGACCCCCAAAGAGCCCTGATCTCAACATCATGGAGTGTGTCTGAAGAGACAGAAGGATGTGAGAAAACCTACATCCACTGAAGATCTGTGGTTAGTTCTCCAAGATGTTCGGAACAACCTACCAGCCGAGTTCTTTCAAAAACTGTGTGCAAGTTTACCTAGAAGAATTGATGCTGTTTTGAACGCAAAGGGTGGTCACACCAGATATTGATTTTATTTAGATTTCTCTTTTGTTCATTCACTGCATTTTTTTAATTGATGAAAAAAAATAATTAACACTTCCATTTTTGAAAGCATTCTTTGTTTACAGCATTTTCTCACACCTGCACCCTATTATTAATCTAGTAGTGGCCATATAGGATGCTATGGTTTTGATTTTTTCTTTCGAACCATACACATTTTTAATTGTAAAAAAAAAAAAAAAAAAAACTACATTATTATTTTATTTTATTTGATTATGCTAATTTCTAATGTTAGCTTCAGATGATCTTCAAGCCAAAGAGCCATAAAGGAATGGTAGATGAGGAATGGATGGCAAAGCTTAGGGCATTTACCAGAAATAACGTTTGGCCTTCAGATGCAGGGAATAGACCAGCCCCGGGGCAGAAGAAATGGCATAATCTCTATTAGAAGGGAAAAGTGTAACTGTTTCAACCACTTGTATGTGTGGTGGTTTATATGAAAAAGGAGAGACATGAGTAATTGTCATTAATAAGATGATGTCGTACTGTTTCAAATAGAAATATGCACCATGTAAGTTCAAGAACAGACCACCCTTTTTGGAAGGTCTGTGTTTGCTCCACCCAAATGGCCTCAGTTGGTGACAATGGCTCCAGCGGCCTCACAGGGTCCTGTTATCCTCACTGCCCAACAGGTACAGAGCCTTTGCAACTTCCCTGCCCCTCCTCCACATGACCCTGTCCTTGGTCCTCCAAATGCTCCAACTCTGGCTCCTTCACATGCTCCTGCTCTGACTCCCACTAAAGTGCCCTGAGAACTAACCTGCAAACTTTTGCACAAAAAATGCAAAAATATGTGGGTAGTTTAGAATAGCTGAGACAGGACACAGCTAATATAAAGGGCGTATTTATTTTCCCTCAGGTAAAATTTTGACAAAAAAGCAGTCGCTGGAACAATAAAAAAAAATGTTTATCCCCTTTGGAGTTTTTTTGGAACTAGCTTTTGACAAAGTGTTTTTCATTGTATATAGTTACTGCTGTTTCAGACCTCACAAGCTATTTCACAGAGGGTATTTATTTGGATCTGTATTTGTATTTACTATAATACTAGAGGTTAATACAAATTAATTTACTGTTTTTTAATTTTTGATAATAAATATTTGGTTCTTTGAAACCAATAACGACTGTGGTCTTTCACTGTGAATAAATATTAACTAGTATTGATTCTATTTTCACAGAAAGTACTTCACTTTATAGAAAATTCTATGTTGATGAGACTCAAGACTTACATTCAACTGAGATGCTGTGGCATGACTTAAACACTTATTACCTGAATTTATTTACAATTATGTAAAAGAGGAGATTATTTCTTTCTGCTATCACACAGATGCTAATTTGAGAAATAGATTGTTCATTTGAATGTAGAGCATATGGTTTCTTTTGTTTATAACTTTTATAAGAGCAATCTGCCCCTCATGTTGTCACAATCCGTTTCAGTGTCAGTCATCAGTCAGTCATTTTCTATACTGGTTCTTCCATTGTGGGTCACAGGGAAGCTGCTGCCTATCTCCAGCAGTCTATAGGTGGGAGGCGGGGTACACCCTGGGCAGGTTGCCAGTCCATCGCAGGGCAACACACAAACAACCAAGCACACACTCATTCACACACCTAGGGGAAATTTAGAGAGACCAATTAACCTAACAGGCATGTCTTTGGACTGTGGGAGGAAGTCAGAGTACCCGTAGAGAACCCTTTTGCTTTAAATCCTATCCATCTGCCATTCAGGCCTTTGAGAATTTAGTTCCCACAATGTGGATGTCGTTCCCCAAAGAGTTTCAGTAGACCGGTGTTAGTAATGAGAGATTTTATATCATTTTATTTATTATTTATCATTGTATTTTTTATTTATTTATCAGTTTAAAGAAGACTGAACCGCTACCTGTAAAGCCATGAGAGTGACATTATGTTTACAGGTGTGTTTGATGTGAGGAGATAATTGATGAATCCTGATCTTCTGCAAAAGTAAAAGTAACAAGCAGAGACATTCGCTCAATGAACCCAAAGACCAAAAGTGACAACAACCATAAGCAGTGTATCATGTTTACTATACACTGAGAAATAAATCACCACATGAAGTCACTCCCACTGACAGACTGATGACCTTTGATTCCAGCGAGAGAAGGCTTCTGCCGAGGAACACAACAGGTTTCACAATGAGCCCAGACTGTGCCCTTTCGCTTCAGTCATCCAACACATATTGTGCTCTTCCACATGAGCTTCAAATTAGCTCTGCACCAATCCTGTAAGGCCGTGTGCTTTTTTTCTCTCTTTCATTAACAGATGAGATATGCAGGTTCACAGACTGGAGGGAGGCAATGGTGACTTGTTTTTGTGCACAGCAGTAAGCTCTGGTGGTACTGTTGTAAAGCTTTTAATAACACATGCTGTGTGCACCCACAGCATCTGAGAAATCACCTGCCGGTCTTTGCCCTCAGGTTATCGACAGGATGTTGGGATTGTTCCTTCCATCCTCAGACTACTATGAGCAAAATAAAAGGCTCCTTTTCTTACTCTATAGAGAAATAGAGATGTAGTTATTTCTACAAGGATCAGTTTTGATCACTGGAAAAAAACAGTCTTCCTTTTCCTTTTATTTTCTCTAACAGTCTTTCTTTTTTAATGGTCTTTTCCACAAGCAGTAATAATTTGACTCAATGTTTTTAGAGCCTTTTTATTCTGACAGATACACAAGCTGTGGTACCTTCTATTGTAAGTGCCTCAGTAGCAAAGAGAACCATGGGAACTGCAATATAGTTGGTGGCAGCCATGAGTTCACCTGCTTTAGTCTTCCTGGCCAAGATGCCAAGCTTCACCTTGTATCTGATGGGTTAAATGTTTGAGTTTATGTATGTTGGTGATTTGTTCTCAAAAAGCACCATCAACAGCTAAATGTGAACTGAAAAAACGTTACTTACCAAATATAGTGGCTGTCTAAAGTGTACATACCCCAGCTAAAGTGCCAGGCTTTGTGATGTAAAAAAATAGATAAATCGTTTCTAAAGGTTCTCTACATTTGACATTTATCTTGTATGGTTTAACTGAAAACAAAGAAATGTCTGTCCACCCATCCATCAATAGAAGGTCTCCTGCTTTTCTGAGATTGGATTGCAGGGACAACAGTCCAGAAAAGAAGCCCAGATGTCCCTCTTCACAGCAACTCTCCAAATTGGGTCTGCCCTGGGGTCCCCTCTTGGTGGGACATGCCAGAAACTCCAAAGGGAGGTGCCTAGGAGACATCATGATCCTGATCCTGAAAATCCTGATCAGATGCCCGAACCATCTCAAGTGACTTTGACAGGGAGAAGCAGTGGCTCTACTCTGTGCTCCTCTCAGATGACAAAGCTCCAAGGCTGATTCTAGCCACCATATGAAGGAAGCTCATTTTAACCACTGGTATCTAGAATCTTGTTCTTTAAGTCATGATCCATATTTAATGAGCATAGGGTTAGGGTTGTCAAGTACCGACTTGACAGTAAGTAGGAGGGTCATGCCAGTGTCTTCTATGCCTTCTAGGGCTAATGGCTCATGTTTAGGAGGCGGAGAGAAGAGATAAAAATACTAGAGTGTAAAATTTACACCTTATGCTGTGTTTTTTCTTCCCCTTTTTTTTATTCTATTCGTGTTCTTAAAAAGCAATTTAATAACTTTGGAATCTGCTGACATGTTTCTGCCGTCAGATTGCAGGGTTGGTTTGTTTTCTGATGTGGTCCTGCAGGTTAAGTTTAAAGGGAGTTACATTTTTGTATATTGGACAAAACTATAGTGTTAAACCTGCCATGTTAGATGGAAAATAAAAAAAATTTAAAAAGAGCAATAGCCTGGTTGCAAAGTATGAAAACTCTTAAGCTAATACTTTGTTGAGTCAGCATCCCATTTACTGTATTAATTTGATGTATTATCCACTCAACCTTAAAAAAATTCTCTAAGTCTCTAGGCGGACATTAGGTCCATAGCCTTCTTCAGATGTTCCAATGGATTTTCTGTTAAATGTAGGTCTGGACCCTGGCTAGGCCATTCCATAACTTTCATTATCTTCTAGTGAAGCCAATATTGGTGATTTGGATATATTAGTGGACTCAATGTGAAACTGTCAAAATCCCTCTTCATCTTCAGCCAGACTTGGGAAAACCCCATTTCAAGCACAAAAACCATTCAACCACATGGGTTAAACTGATTTTACACATGAATTATACCAAATGTTCAGCCTTTGTTCCAAAATGTCCTTTATTTCTTTGATCTGATCTAAAAACTAACCTCTGGCTGCACAAAGCTGGCAGTGTGCTAACCTTTTGATATGTAACACATATGTATTGTGAAAAATAGGGCAAAAATAGGAATTCATAAATAAGGGATATATTATTAGTCGTATTAGTATGTAACTTGAAATGGATCACAGAGTGTGGACCTGTCCAGACTGCACTCTCCTGCCTGTTGACAGCTGGTATCGGCTCCAGACTCCCTGTAACTGTTGACAAGATTAGCCAAGGATGGAAACTAGATGTATGGTTAAGATTCAAATTCTTTTTAACAGTTTACAAGATATTCCTATAAAAATGCTGATAATCTTTGATGAGAAGCATCAGTTTGTGATTCGCATCTTCACAGATCTTCAGTGTATAACTTGTTTTTTGTAACAAAGGAGTGTATATCCCTGCTGGTTAAATGACCTAATTTCACCCAGTTAGACCCAGAACTTCCAGAGAAGCCAGGAAAAGTGCACACACAATCTGTGAAACACAACTTTACTAATTACTTTGCACACCCAGAAACAATAAAGAGCAAGTCACAAATTAACTTAGAATAGGAACTTTAAATTCTGCAAGAAATATTAAAAAAATTCACATGGCAAAATTTCATTCAAAATGTCAGCTGTTAATCTATGAGTAGCATTTGCTTAGAGTAACAACAGAGAAAATGTATCCTCTTCTATAATTCATGCTAGTACTTTGACAGTCAAAAAGCCAAGGTTATTCCCACTGAATACATGTACTTGACTACTTTTCTAAAAGAGCATATCAGGTTAATTTTTCATCAGATGTTGAAATTCATTTTTTATTACTTTCATTCTGTCTCGTATCACTGTGTTAGCCCGGATCTTGTCTCTCTGTGTGTGTATAATGGACTCAGCCAGGCCCTGGGCCAATGTCAGAGGACCCTGTTGTGCTGGGAACAACAGGATACTTTACAACAGAGAACCTTCATTCATTTCATCAATTCATCAACCAGTCTGAAAGAAAAAACCATAACGATGTTACACAAGGATAGATGTAGTTGTTACCTGATTTATCTATGATCCTAACAATTTGAATGTCTCTTTCCTGCTTCTGCACTGTGCCTGTACACAAGGTTAAAATGCATCTTCTTCTCTCTGACCCACTACCTTCAGGTCCGTAAATCTCCTCTTTGGTCTTCCTCTAGGCCCCCTGCGTGATCTATCTATCTATCTATCTATCTATCTATCTATCTATCTATCTATCTATCTATCTATCTATCTATCTATCTATCTATCTATCTATCTATCTATCTATCTATCTATCTATCTATCTATCTATCTATCTATCTATCTAGAGAGACAATCTATCTATCTATCTAGAGAGACAAAGTCCCTCCAGCGTGTCCTGGGCCGTCCCCTGGGCCTCCTCACAGTGGGACGTGCCTGGAACACCTCCCAAAGAAGGCATCAAGGAGGCATCCAGTATAGGTGCAACGAGCCACCTCAACTGACTCCTCTCAATGTAGAGGAGCAGGGGCTCTACTCCGAGCTCCTCTCAGATGGCCGAGCATTTCACCCTATCTCTAGAGCTTCGCTTTTCGGCTCAGCTCTCTCTTCACCACGATTGACTGGCACAGCGTCCCATTTACTGCGGCAGCTGCACCGATCCGTCTATCGATCTCCCACTCAATTCTCTCCTCACTTGTGAACAAGATCCCAAGACACTTTACTCCTCCACTAGAGGCAGGAACTCCCCTCCAACCTGAAGCGGGCAAGTCACCCTTTTCCGGTCCTGGAGGAGCTGATCTTCATCTCAGTTGCTTCACACTAAGTTGCGAACTGCCCCAGTGCATGGTGTAGGTCTTGGCTAGAGGGGGCCAGCAGGACCACGTCATCTGCAAAAAAAAGAGACAAAATCCACTGGTCCCCAAACCAGACCCCCACTGGCCCTTGGCTGCGCCTAGAAATCCTGTCCATAAAAGTTATGAACAGGACCGGTGACAAAGGGCAGCCCTGTCGGAGTCCAACATGCACTGGGAACAGGTCCAACTTAGTGCTGGCAATGCAGACCAAACTCCTGCTCCGCTTGTACAGAGAGCGGATGGCCCCTAATATAGGGCCCCCGACTCCGTACTCCTGGAGCACCCCCCACAAGGCACCACAAGGGACACAGTCGAATGCCTTCTCTAGGTCCACAAAACACATGTGGACCGGTTGGACAAACTCCCATGAAGCCTCTAGTACCATGCAGAGGGTGTGGAGCTGGTCCAGTGTTCCAATGTTGAAGAGGTTTGTCAACCATGACAGCCCCACAACATCTGGAGACTTGAGGTATTCAGGGCAGATCTCATCCACAAAGAAACAATGCCACTGTGGAGCTTTTTAACCACATTGGTAACTCTGGCCTGGGTGATGAGTGACTCCAACCCCAAGTCCCCAGCCTCTGCCTCCACTGGGGAATGCGTGACAGTATGATTGAGGAGATCCTCAAAGTACTCCTTCCACCACCCGATAATGTCCGCAGTCGAGGTCAGCAGCTCCCCACCCACACTGTAAACAGTGTTGGCGAAGCACTGCTTCCCCCTCCTGAGGCGCCGAATGGTTTGCCAGAATCGCTTCGAGGCCAACGGGTAGTCAATTCAATTCCATTCAATTCAATTCAGTTTATTTATATAGCGCCCATTCACAATGCATGTTTTCTCAAGGCACTTCACAAAAGTCAGGTACATACATTCCAATTAATCCTAACCATTGAACAGTGCAGTCAGATTCAGTTCTTTATTCAAATTGGTTACAAAGTTTTTCTATCTAAGGAAATCCAGCAGATTCCATCGAGTCAGAGACTTGTAGCAGTCACTCCTCCTGGATGAGCATGTAGAGACAGTGGACAGTCACTGGCGTTGACTTTGCAGCAATCCCTCATACTGAGCATGCAATTAGCGACAGTGGAGAGGAAAAACTTCCTTTTAACAGGAAGAAACCTCCAGCAGAACACTGCACTGATCTTTCTATGGGAAGAAAAAGTAAATGTTATTGGATGTTGCTCCTTTAGTCGTTTCATCTAGAAAGAAAGAACAGATAAACTCTGAGCCTGTTTTCAAGGTTAGTCTGAAATAGAGCACATAGAGTTAGTTACAGTAAAAGCTCAGTCAGTAGCTATGTCTAGGAGAGAGACACTGAAAGACAGGGCCATGTGGATCATCGTTAGAGGGTGAGCATTAAGTTGTTGCCAGCAGAAGCTTATATGAAGACCCCCTCCAGAAAGGTGTCACAGGTAGACACAGAGTCTGGCCAGGTGTAGCTTCTAGGAAGAGAAAAGAGAGAGAACATAAAGTTAGAAGCTGAAATAACAGCAAATAATGCAAAATTGGAGAGTAGTGTGTGAAAGTAGCGAAGAGGGTGAAAGTGATCATTGTGTCCTCCAGCAGCCTAAGCCTATAGCAGCATAACTACAGAGATAGCTCAGGATAACCTAAGCCACACTAACTATAAGCTTTATCAAAAAGAAAAAGTCCTTCACCATCGCCTCACAGAACCCGGGCCACGCTTGGCCTCACAGGTACAGGTAAGCCACCTCAGGAGTCCCACAAGCCAAACACAGCCAATAGGATGCCTTCTTCAGCTTGACAACATCCCTTACTGCCGGTGTCCACCACCAGTTTCGGGGATTACTTCCGCAGACCTTAGCACCGCAGACCTTACGGCCACAGCTACGGGCAGCAGCATCAACAATAGAGGTGGCGAACATGGTCCACTCAGACTCTACGTCTCCAACCTCCCCCGGAATCTGGTCTGGTATATATATATATATATATATATATATATATATATATATATATACTCCATTTTATTAGAGCACCTGGAAAACTGGGTCGGCCTTTCCGGAAAAGCACTCAATTGGTTTAAATCCTACTTGCAGGACATATACTTTTTTGTGTTACATCTGAGACCACAAAAATCACATGTGGAGTTCCCCAAGGGTCCATTTTAGGGCCTCTCCTATTTGATATCTACATTCTCCCCCTAACTCAGATTAAAACAACACTAGTTATCATAACTATGAAGACAACACACTGCTATACATTACAATGTCACCAGGTGACTATGAATCCGTTCAAGCGCTCGGTAAATGCATAGCAGAGATCAATGCATGGATGTGCCAAAATTTTCTTCATCTGAATCAAAACAAAACTGAAGTTATTATTTTTTTGGACCAAAGGATGACCGTTAAAAAGTTAGCACACAGCTTCAGTTAATACAGCTAGAAACCACCAATCAAGCTCGAAATCTGGGTGTAGTGATGGACCTGAACCTTCAGAGGCACATAAAGACAGTAACAAGGTCAGCCTTCTATCACCTAAAGAACATCTCCAGGATTAAAGGACTAATGTCTCAGCATGACCTTGAAAAACTAATTCATGCATTCATCTTTAGTAGCACTGATTACTGCAATGGTGTATTCACAGGTCTGCCTAAAAAGTCGATCAGACAGCTGCAGTTGATCCAAAATGCTGCTGCCCTGGTCCTCACTAGAACTAAAAGTGGAGCACATCACCCCAGTTCTAAAGTCCTTACAATGGCAAAGAATAGACTTTAAAATACTTATGTTAGTCTATAAATAACTGAATGGCTTAGCAACAAAATATATTACAGACTTGTTGTCAGTGTATCAACCACCCAGACCTCTCAGGTCTTCTGGCTCAAATCTACTCTGCATACCCAGAACCAGAACCAAACATGGAAAAGCAGCTTTCAGTTCTTATGCTCCACTAATCTGGAGTTAACTCCCCGAAATCTGTAAAAGCGCTGAAACCCTAAGTTGCTTTAAATCAAGATTAAAAACGTATTTGTTTAGAGCGACCTTTGACTGAACATTATTAGAAAGGAAAGTTTTCAGTCCAACTTTGCTTACATTTTCTTATCAATCATTTTATCATTAAATTTTCTTTTTTTTCATCTCATCATTTGAATTATTATTTTTATTTGCTCTTTAATTATTTGTGTTTGATAATTATTTAATTACCTTTATGCCAATGTAATTTACTTTTACAATTATGTCTCTTTTTCTTTTTTTTATGTACCACACTTTGAATTGTCTTGCTACTGAAATGTGCTATATAAATAAACTTGCCTTGCCTAACATTTTTCTTAAACAGACTAACATTCCCTTTTACTCACTTTGTGTAATGTGACAAAGAATCTGATAAATTTTTCTTTTGCATATTTTGAATTTTCATGGACGGTGTAGCGTTCCACGTGCATTTGGCCATATAGAAAAAAAGTTAAAAATTTTAGTCTAGTAAAACTAACAGGTCCAAAAATAGTGGGATGTTTTTCTGCTTCCTGGAAGAGTCACTAATAATTACCAGAAGTGCATTTCCTGTGACTCACATTCTTTAAACGTCCAAATATAGCCCATGTCAGCCTTTTAGGCACAGAACAAACTCCTCGCTATTGTTTCCAACACACTCACTCCTTATTATACAATATTAAAAAAACTGCAACCTCCATTTTGACTATCACTCATTAAAAATGGCAGAGTGATTACCAGTGTACCGCAATCATGTTAAATATTCAAACACTTTTCGGTCACTATGGCGCCACTAACTGGGATTCATCAAAGAACTTCTGATGCAGGCAATTAGTTTAATTTCTTTTAGAGAGTAGTGAACACAGAGGCAGTGTTCAGTGTTCAGCTGGCACACTTCAGACTAATTCATTCCAGTTATTGTAACCTAAGCAGCTTTTTTGTCACGCTGTGCAAAGTGGGTCAGTTGAACATTTTTGCCTACAGGCAGAGATACGATTCATCTCTCTTTTAGAATCACAGTTGAGATGCATCAAAAATTAGTTTACTAATAACTGTTTGCAAAAATTACATGTATTGTTCTTAAGTTGGCTTGTGGGGAACTTTACATGTTATTCTATTTAATGTTTGGTTTTATGACTTTAAATGCAACTGTGGTACACATTATCTGGTTTATTTGCCTTTGTATTGCACTTTATGACAATGTAAAGTTACGTTCTGAAGGCAGGACTGTGAGGCAGTGAGAATCATCTGAAGCTGTGTTTGGAAGCAGTTTATATCTGCATCTCTGAGAGTGTGTGTCCATAAGACTGGTGAGTTCTGTAAACTGTTTTATAAGAAATATTTATAGAATAAAATATGTGAATATATATGATGCAATTGTGTGAATAAAATGAATAAAATTGTAAATTATTAGGGGAAGTAATAAAATGATATTATTTACAAAAATTAAGCAACCGAATGACTGCTCTTATTTAGATCTGAAATTTCGGGTTCAAATAATCAAATAAGATCCTATTTTAGGTTCCTGAGCACACATTAGTTTTAACTGTGTTAGTATAGGATAACTAAGCCAATTCACTAATTAGTTCAAATCCAAGTACTCTGTAGCTCTTCCAAAAAGTCTCCTTCAGGAACACAACTCATAACTCACCCATCATAGACAAACATTCATGTCCTTCAGACCCACAAACTATGTGTCGATGAAGGGGTCTCTCAGATCATCTCAGGCCTTCCAACTGAAAAACCCACCCGTTCTTAAAGGCGGGAGAAAATGGCTAGAGGCCTCTGAGAAATCTCAATCTCGGCCAATCTGAACAAGAAAACCCTGTATTGAATCTAATATGCATTATAACCATCTATTTTAAGGACATTTATTGCCAATCAGGTCCTGATCCATCATTCCTATTACCAAAATATATGTAACCGAAAACATTGATCATGTTCCACATGCTGTCCTCAGGTCAGAAATTTTCATCATCTCATCATTGGCCTGAACATAAGTAAAATGATTTCTTGTAACATTCAGGTTAGTGAAGTTTCATTGAGTTTGCACAAAGTCAGGTAATTTGGCGGAAAGGCCACCTGAAAAAAAAGCCATCAGAGCGACGTGAAGCTCCTGATGTTATAAGGAAGCTTCTGGATCAGGTTGCGACTGAGGTCCAACTCATAAGGCAAGAAAGAGGAGATGTTCTGAATTTGAAGTATAGATCTCAGTGTCCAAGATGGAGGCAAAAAGTTCAAATTCATTTGGCAGTATTTACCCCTGTATAAGAAATACATTTAAAAAAATTGAGTGGTCATATGCCGTTAACATGGTAGGAAATGAATTACGGTCCATGGCCGGAATAAAACTTATTTAGCAATTTATGTGTTAAATCCAAACGTTGCTTCTGCATTGAGCTCAAATACAGCTGGCATGAATATTCCTTCCATATTTCTTTTAGGAAGACTATCACCACACAAACGACGTGAAGTACTTTAAATCATTCAGGACATCACATTAAAAAGCAGACAGACAAAGAAATATCACCTTAGAAGCCAGCCATCACGCATGGAGCCTGCTTGAAGTTTGTTCCCAACACAACTATTATAATAGAATAATTCTAATTATTATTATAGTATAAAGGAATCATCAGTTGAGGAGGCCAACGTGCCATTGCGTTCGTGGGACAAATTTGCACATCCCAAATAGGTTGCAAAAATAAATGAAGATGCTTTTTATTCACAAAAGCAAATTAATTTACAGATGGAGCCCTTATAGTAGTCCATAACTTTAATAACATTTAGAAACCAGCCACTTGCTGCAAATTGCAATATAGTTTACCATTTTAGCCACAGTGAGCAACATACAATTAAGGCTGACCATATGGCTGGCATGGCACAGCTTAGGGATGACTGTTAAATACCCAACCTGTCAGTCAGCTCCCTCTGAAAAGCGGCAGCTGAAAGTACCGCAACCTAGTGAGAACTTGAACTGGCACTGGCAACACAGGGTTCCTTCTGGTTTCCCTCAGTAACACTGGGGCCAGTTCTGTGCAGAGCTCCAAAATAATTTCCCTGTGACAGGAGTGTTTTTTGGATTCAGAACAACTGAGGGGAAAAACAGATATAACAAGTTTATTAGAAATCTGGTTTGTGAAGATCCTATGGAACCTCGGGGTGGCACACACTGTGGAACAGAACACTGGTGAGAGTCAGAAGCTGAGATGGTGGTTTTGCGAAAACAGGCAGTGATTACTGACCTTCAATCTGCAGACTGGCGAGAATGAAGAAGTCCACAGATGATGGTGGTACGTAAGGGCAAAAATCCAGGTAAGGGGCAGAGCGGGTTTTGGGATTCCTAAGAGTGATCCAAGGTAGGGGCCGGGTGGTCAGAGAGCCAAAAACTAATCCAAATCACTATCCAAGTAGAGGGGTCCAGAAAATAGAAACGGTGTCGAAAGCCAAGGTTCAGATTCAGAGTCAGAATCAGGCAAGGGGCAGGCAGGAGGCGAGGGACGAGCGACAGGCCATAGGTCAGGACCGAGAAGTCAGGCATGGATGTGGGAGAAGAGCTAGACATCTACTGAGCGTCAGTTCAGTAATCTGGCAAAGAGTGAGGGTGGACATAGAGCTTAAGTAGGAGGCAGAACAGGTGAAACAGATGAAGGTGATTACTGTGGCAGTGAAGCAGGGGGCATGGCAAGAGCAGAGGGGCTGGAAAGCAGTCTGAGGAGACGTTTCTCTCCAAACAGGTTTGCCCAGCAGACAGACCTGCGTCGGGTGTGGTTGGACACGGAGAGCAGCGTGCTTTTTTGGTTGGTGACCTGTCAGCGTTGCCAGTTTGGAAGCTAGTCGGACGGAAGAAAACGGTTTTGGTGCGGCGCGGGAAAAACAAAACAAAGAAATATATCGGATTTGGAAAAGGTGGATTTGGGCATAAACTGGTATGTGAATGGTTCGGTTGGAAATGGAGACAGGAAATGAGGAAGACATGGATTTAGAAGGGTGGACGGCCAGCGTGGGAGGGAAGAGGGAGAGGACATGGAAGAAATAAAATAGATGAAGGAAAGGGAATTGGTGATAGTCAAGGTAGTAAACGAGAATGCGAAAGAAAGCAGTTCAGAAGAAGAAAGGATAGTTAGGAGGGTGAAAGTTTGAGGGAGGAATTTAAAATAATATGAAAACTTAAGAACGAGGAAGAACAGGATAACCATCAGCCCATTTGTGGTGTCAAGAGAGATAAAAAGAAAATCGGATGTAGATGTTGAAATGCTAAAGATTTTGAGAGAGTGGAAATTTATTGGTAGTCTGTAAAAATGAAGAACAAAAGAACAAGGCTTTAAAGGTGGATAACCTCTGCAAAAAAAACTGTGTTGAAAAAAAAAAAAAAAATCATGGAGAGAAAAATAAACAAAAATTAGAGGAGTGATTTAGGGAGTCCCTCTAGATGAAGAGACTTGATAAAATTTAAGAGAAGTATTATAGGTGGCAAAAGTAAATACCTTGAAGAGATTGTCAAAAACAATAAATGGAGAAAAAAGTAGGAAGTCTGTCAATCCTCATCGATGGATTCGAAAAAAAGAGTTGCCACAAAAACATCAAAATAGGTTATCTCAGCTTTCAGGTCAGACCTTATATCCCCCACCACTTCGTTGTTTCAAATGTCAAAGGTTTGGGACACATAGCAGCAGTTTGTAAATGGAAGCAGAGATGTCCAAAATGTGGTGAAGATCACAAGTTAGAAGAATGTAAAGAAGTACAAGAAAAAATGTTGTAACTGTGGAGGGCAACATAGAGTTACGTATGGAGGATGATGAAGTAAGGAAGAAGGCAAAAGAAATCATACAGATTAAATGACTAAAAACATAAGCTATGCAGAAGCAGTTAAAAAATGTGAAGGAACAGAAAACAAGAAAGATTGAACCAAATAGTGAGTCAAAACTCCACAGCAAAGCAAAGTACAGTCAGAAGAAGAGAAAATGTTTACAATATCAGTAGAAAAACTAATATTATTTATAGCATATGTTATCAACTGTACTGACCAAGCCAAGCATAAAACTGAGAAGATTAAAATAATAGTGAGAGGAGCTGAAAAGTTGTTTTGGCGTTTAAGGAGGGATCATGGGAGAAAACATAAATAAAAAAAGTTGGAGGTAGATGGGGAAAACAAGGAACATCTGTGGATGTGAAAGTGGTATACATGTTAATATTACAATGGAATGCAAAGAAGTTAATTGCTAACGACAAGAACTTAAAGGTTATATTGATAGTCTTGAAGAACAACCAGAAATTATTTGTGTTCAGGAAAACTAGGTTAAAACAACATTAGATTTTGTGATAAAAGGATATGATGGTGTAAGAAGAGATCGACGGAGGTAGTGGAGGAGGATGTGGAATTATTTATTAAGCAAGGAACACAATATCAGGTCATTAGGAAAGGGAAAGAACGATGAATATATAGTAACTGAGATATGGGAACAGAAGGTAAATTTAAAAATAATAAATTTTTATAATCCAGGTAAAACATTGTTCATTGAAAATAATGGAGGATGTTCAAATTGAATCTTTGGAACAGGGAACGTAATTGGTGTGTGGGATTTTAAGTGCAAATAGTACATTGTGGGGTACTGTAATGATAAAATGGACAATTTATAGAAGAATGTCCAATGGAAATAATAAAATCTAGTATGTATGGAATGATGCGTAGGGGAAACCAGAATCAATGTAAGAAACAGGGATGGACATCAGTTATTGATTTAACAATGGTTTCAATAGGTTTAGCTGGTAGGTGTGAGTGGTTTCAATTGATAAAAATTCAACAATAGGTGAGTGTATCATTATTTCCCCATTACAATAAGAGTAGGGAGTAACTTTAAATAATAAGAATATAAATCGTTCAATAAAAAGCTAAATTTAAATAAGGCAGATGGAATAAATTTAGATACTTGAGTCAAATAAAATTAGGGGAAATTTAGATATGAGAATGGATATATAAATGATGAAATTTAATTATCTGTAAGTAAAATCATGGAAGCACAGGATAATTTATAAAGAAAGCAGGGTGTAACAAGAATAAGAAAATGGTACCATGGTGGACAAATGAATTGAAAGAGAGCAATAAAGTTAAGAAATAAAGCATTAAGGTACTAAAAGAGTAATCCAATTATAAGATTTAATGGATGATAAAAGAAATCAAGCAATAGTAAGGAGAGAACTATTAAAAAAAGAGAATATGGAGGACATTCTTGTAAGCACAATAGGGAAAGGAGAGTTAAGCACAAAATATTATACATAGATAGAAAAAAGTGCTCGGAGTAATAAGCTGTGTGAGATTGTTATTATAAGAACCCTTTCTTCTATGATTGAACTAGTTGGACATCAAAATAGAAGAGAGTTTGGAATACCTATTTATAATTAAAATAACAGAATATAAATGGAATCAAAAGATGGAAGATAGTAGCACAGTTGAAGCCCTATTTAGTAAACACCTTTACCAGAAATAGGCTTCAAACGAGCTATTAGAGGGCGAAATAGAAGGAACGAATAGGAAGAAGGAAAATACACAAAACGTATATATAAAGATGTATTACAGAGTTGGTGAGAGAAACAAATTACATTTGGTGAATGTTGAGTTTACAAAAGCTGAATTAAATTACTGCACTAGGAAGACAAAAAAAGTCAAAGCACCAGGTAAAGATCACAATTTGGTACAGAATGATAAGAGAATCAGTGAAAAATCGATAGAGACTTATAATATTACAATATACAAGTAAAAATTTGGGAGGAGGAAAAATTACCACTGAGCGCGAAGGAATCAATTATAGTACCAATAGCTAAACCAGAGAAAAGATACACTCATAAACCATCCAGGAGAATTATAAGGACCAATAAGCCTTAACATCAATCTATGTAAAAAATTAATGATCGCAAAAAATGATTACCCTCACGCCCCCCCCCTCACCCACCCCCCCCTCCCCCCCCGTAGACCAGGGTCCACGTATATTTACGTTTGAAATATAAAGGATGTACCTCCATGGTCAAACGCTATCTTAAGTGGTTTTAAGAAAAGGGAGGAGTAACTAATGATCCAATGCTACGTATATAGAGCCCATGTAGTAGATTGAGAAGAGGACGGACAAGGTCACAGGACAGTAGAGATGGATTTTGACGATTACACGGCGATTATTAGTTCATAACGAAGGTATGCAGAGATGAAATAAAGCACTGCTACTGATAATACGTAGAGGGGAGGGATTATCTAAATTTTAAATTACACATGCTAGGCATTAAAGGGAAATATTTAAATGGAATTAAAGACTTTTTACAAAAGAAAACACACGTTAGAATTGGGGAAATTAATCTAAGGAAAATATATAGTAGGAATAAATGGAACTCCACAGGGGATAAGTATTATGAGTCCCTCACTGTTTAAATTATGATTAAGATTGTCTTTAAAGATATGTGAAAAGTAATGTGATGGTCACTTTTTTGCAGCTGATGGAAGCTGTTTGGAAAAGAGGGAAAAATGTTGATTTCATTGTAAAGAAATTCCAAGAGGTTATTATTGAATAGAAAAATGGGCGGTTACAATGGGATTTAAGGTTTCAGTTGAAAAAAATCCAAAAGTAAATGATATTTAACCAGAAAAAAATAAATAACAAGAAAAAAAATTAAAAATGTATATAACCAAGAATTAGAGCAAGTAAGTGGTGTAAAATTTTAGGATTATGGTTTGATGAAAAACTAAAAATGGATATACATATTCAAACAGTTGTGATAAAAGTAAGAAAAATTTTTATAATATTATGAGATGCTTGGGCTGGCCAGTGACTGGGGGCGCAGATAGGAAATCACTAAAACAGAATTATACAGGAAGATACGATTCCTAACATAGACTTTGTTGTATAGTTCTACGGTCAGCAGGCTAAAAAACACTATATTAACTGGTTTAAATTAGACACTATCCAAACATTCAGGCATTAAGATTATGTACTGGAGCATTAAAACTACACCGACACCCAGACAATATAATAGAAATGGTGGAAGAAATGGCCGTTAGAGTTATAGAAGCAATTAAAAAATAGAAAAAAAATTACTTGGTTAAATTTACATAGGTAATAATCTGGGATATCCAGTTTGGGAAATTTAAAACCAGTTGGGAAAAAGAAAAGAAAGAAATGAAGAGTTTCGGATGGACAATTGAAAAATGAAAATAGAAGAATTTAAAAGATTGATTTAGAATATTAGTCAAACAACACCAATATCAATCAATACCACCATGGATTTACAGAAAGCCAACAGAGATATGTCAATAATGGAAAAGAAGCAAGATAAATTTTACATCGTAGATAGTTATTCAGTACAGATATCATTTAAATAGATAGTATAGATATATTCAAATTATATACAGAGCTGCATCAAAAATAAAATGAAAAGCCGAGGAGACTAGCTTTTGCGTAACCAGAATTCAATATAAAAATAGGAAAACGAAGTAACAGACAGCTTATCAGTATACACAGGACGAAATGTTTGGCCATATAGTAGCTCTTTACAATGGGTAGGAAGAAATATAAAACCATTAAAAACAGGAATTTGCTCAGATTCAAGCTCGGCAATTATTAAGTTAATATTAAAATATTAATGAATCAGATAGTGGATGGACATTTTATTAGAAATATTTCATACGTTAATACAGAATACAAAAAACATGGGCTTGGATAGTATATTTGTGTGGGTTCCAGCACATATTGAGTAGAAGGAAAACGATGAGGGCAGATAAAATGGCAAAGAGGGTAATTCAAGATTCATACTTAGTTTTAAAGTTTAAAAGCAAGTAAATCTGAGGGAGTGAAAGAGTATTGTTACAGGGAAAACTGAGTGGAGACAAAT
This sequence comes from Crenichthys baileyi, assembly GCA_036173005.1. Classification (NCBI taxonomy): domain Eukaryota; kingdom Metazoa; phylum Chordata; class Actinopteri; order Cyprinodontiformes; family Goodeidae; genus Crenichthys; species Crenichthys baileyi. Next base: position 172,857 of record JAHHUM010001576.1, read on the forward strand.
GGCACAATAAAAAGGTGGGGTATGAAGGAAAAAAAGGACAGATAGGTTTTATAAAAATATGTGTAAGAAGATATAGGGAGAAAGAAGAAAGGGAAGACGAAATAGACAAGGAGGAAAAGAGTGATAAAACAAAGTTAAGAGAGTATGGGCATACAGGGAGTAATTAGTACACTTTTTAAAGATTTCAAAACATAATACTGGTAAATGTATGACTTACTGTGGAAATATGAAAACTGATAGAAAAGAATTTAGGAACACAATTGTTAGTATTTGTAGAATGCATAATAGTTGGGAACTAGGGGAGAGAGTATAGAGTAATTGATGGGAGAGGAGTTCGAAGGTATTAAGTGGTAAAGGGTGAATTTGTCTATTAGATATAGGTTTTCGAGTAGGAAGAAATGTTTAGGAGTAAGATGCTATAACAAATAGGACCGTTCACGTTTTTTAAAGAAAACTTAACTTTATTTTCAGGAATTTTATTTGATTATAGCTTATAGGGTATAGATTTACTAGTATATATATTATATTATACTATATTAATATTTTTTTTATTTTTTTATTATTTTTTCTGTCTTGTGTAGATTATTGGTAGAATTTAAATATTATCTGTTTAGACCAATGAGGGTAGACTCGACTACGAACACACTCCATACACGTAAGTGGCGGTGTATAGCGATGTAACTAAAAGTTTGTTGCCATACCGCTCAATAAAAACCAACAAGGAAGAAGGAAGAGAGAAGAAGAAGAAGCAAGTCTGGAGGAGAATCAGCAAGACTTAGAACAAATGGAGCAGCCAAAACATGACACCCTGGGTAATCTAAACCGGCTAATAAGTTATGCATCATCATGTACAAGCAAATCGGTAGGATCTCTGAGTGTCTCCACTCACTAAACATTACACGTCTAATGGACGTGCAGATCAGGTCTATATTGAGTCCGTCGGTTGAAGACCAATTCTGGACGTCAAGGTCTGCAATTTAGACGCCTAAAGATGACCCCTCCTATACATCAATAGGCAGTTCAATGTTTGAACGTCGAACTTTTGGGGGTCATATAGACATCTAAGACAGGTGCAGATTTATTCTGTTATTTTCTTAATTTGAATATAAATTATTTAAAATTAAACATAATTTAATTATTTAGTATGTTGATTTTTTTATTAGACTTTCATGCTTTACCTTATTTACGGTTTTATTATTACTATTCAATCAATAACATTATAATAATTTTTTTTACATTTTTTTCAAAAAGCTTGTTTCTAAATTTTTACTGTTGCTATAAAGTTACACACTCGTGTACAGTAGGTGGCGGTGTGTACCGGTGAAGTTGGTTGCTTTCCGCCATTAGGAAAAAGAAGAATAATTGTACTTAATTTGCTTTGGAACCCCAGCATTCTAATTTGAACCGGTAAGCGCCACTCTGGTTGGGTGAGGCAGCACTCAACCAATCAACGGTGCTCTTGCTGAGCAGCGCGGCTTCATTCAAAACTGCTGCTTTTCGGGGTTCGTTTCTCCCGGAGCTGAAGTAAAGTAAATCAACTCACTGCAATACCACTCAAGAGTTGAAGGTAAGTTCGATTCTGCTAACTTAATTTTATGTGTTAGATGTTTTACCTTTGTTTTCTTAAACTACCAAAACCTGCTGGCTCTATTGAATTGCACCTCTTCAGCTAACGTTAGCTAAAACGTCTGTCTACGTCATCTCTTATGTTTACTGTGGTAGACAGGCGTTATTAAGGCAAATAGAACATTGCGCGCTAGAAAATGAATTATTCTAACTTTTAAGTATGTTACAAGGTGTTTGCTCATGGCTAAATTTCCATTGAGGAAGACGAATCAGACCTTGTCCAGACATTTCATCACAAAGCGATCATTTTTGAAAAACTGCCTTCAGCCTAAGAAGAGTACAACCTGGCAGTGAAAGATCTCTTAATAACCAGTTATGCCTTTTTCAAGTATTTTGAATTAGAGTGTAAACATTTACAGAGCCTGTACTTTTCTGATCCTTTGTGAATGTTATGCCTGATGACCTAATTTGAACTGCCATGCTTTCAAATGAAGTTCAGCAGCAGTTTTTAAAGGCCATAAATTCACATTTTTCAAGGTTTATAAGACATGCCAAAGTTGTATGTTTAAAAATCTGTCTTGTTTTTCTGTCAGGTGTGTGTGGTGCCCTCCTTACTTGGATGTGGAATTTGGTGTCCTACCCATAACCACCTCAATAAGGTAGGTGTTGTGACTTTATCCTCCAGCACTTTGCACGTGGCTCGGTCAAACAAATAATAACAAAATTAACTTAGACATCTGTTTACAGACGACTTTGAGAATGAGAGAATAGCTAAAACACATAAGAGACCTCGTTCTACTTCTTCGTTATTCTGACACTGAGGATGAACATCGAGGCATTGACAATAATTGCAACAGTGTGGCTGGGAGTCAGAGTTATAGTAGTAGCAGTGACAATGTGCCTGAGACCCCACACAGTTTTGTTAATGACAGTGTTATTGGCACTTATATAGTTTTGACTTTCACACTGGTGAGGACTATTGGTATGCAGACCCATAAGAGGAAGCAAATAAGGATGCTGAGGTGACCAGCAGCTTTGAAGATGACCTGAGACAGTGGGCCTTAGAGCACAACTTGACATACAGAGCGCTTTCAGTGTTTAACCCTATTTTTCTCCTAGACATAGCTACTGACTGAGCTTTTACTGTGACTAACTGTATGTGCTTTCTTTCATACTCTAAACTTGAAAACTGGCTCAGAGTTGATCTGTCTTTCTTTCCTAGATTAGACCACTAAAGGAACTACATCCATTAACATTTACCTTTTCCTTCCCATAGAAAGTACTCCTGGATCAGTGCTTCTTTGTTCTCTTTGTGTCTCTGCTCTGTTCTCTCTAACCCCCAGTCGGTCGTGGCAGATGGCCGCTCACACTGAGCCTGGTTCTCCTGGAGGTTTCTTCCTGTTAAAAGGGAGTTTTTCCTCTCCACTGTCGCTACATGCATGCTCAGTTTGAGGGATTGCTTCAAAGTCAATGCCAGTGACTGTCCACTGTCTCTACATGCTCATCCAGGAGGAGTGACTGATAGAAGTCACTGACTGGATGCAATCTGCTGGGTTTCCTTAGATAGAAAAACTTTGTAACCAATTTGAATAAATAACTGAATCTGACTGCACTATTTGATTGTTAGGATTAATTGGAATGTATGTAACTGACTTAAAATCTGTATGATTCGCATAAATTGACTTTGTAAAGTGCCTTGAGACGACATGTGTTGTGAACTAGTGCTATACAAATAAAACTGAATTAAACTGAATTAATACGTCTCAGGCCAGATAAGACATTCTGTACACTTTAGTCCCATTCCTCCCATCAACGTAGTAAGGCAGTTTTTGGACATGTATAACATTATCCTTCATATATTTGTACTCGTCGTCTTCCGCTTTATCCGGGACCGGGTCGTGGGGGTAGCGGACTCAGCAGAGACGCCCAGATGTCCCTCTCCCCAGACACCTCCTCCAGCTCCTCCGGGGGGAGCCCAAGGCTTTCCCAGGCCAGCCGAGAGATATAGTCACTCCAGCGTGTCCTGGGCCGTCCCCTGGGCCTCCTCCCAGTGGGACGTGCCTGGAACACCTCCCGAGGAAGGCGTCCAGGAAGCATCTGGTATAGATGCCCAAGCCACCTCAACTGGCTCCTCTCAATGTGGAGGAGCATCGGCTCTACTCAGAGCCCCTCCCGATCTCTAAGGGAGTGCCTGGCCACCCTACGGAGGAAGCTCATTTCAGCCGCTTGTATCCGGGATCTCGTTCTTTCGGTCATGACCCAAAGTTCATGGCCATAGGTGAGGGTAGGAACGTAGACCGACCGGTAAATCGAGAGCTTCGCTTTTGCTCAGCTCTCTTCACAACAACAGACAGTCACAGTATGCCCATTACTGCGGCAGCCGCACTGATATGTCTGTCAATCTCCCGCTCCTTTCTTCCCTCACTCGTGAACAAGAGCCCAAGATACTTGAACTCCTCCACTTGAGGCAGGAACTCTCCTCCAACCTGAAGAGAACCATGGCCTCGGACTTTGAGGAGCTGATCTTCATCCCAGGGGCTTCACACTCGGCTGTGAACCTCCCCGGTGCATGCTGTAGGTCTTGGTTAGAGGGGGCCAGTAGGACCACGTCATCTGCAAAAAGAAGAGACGAAATCCACTGTTCCCCAAGCCAGACACCCTGCCGGCCCTCGGCTGCGCCTAGAAATCCTGTCCATAAAAGTTATGAACAGGACCGGTGACAAAGGGCAGCCCTGCCAGAGTCCAACATGCACCGGGAACAGGTCCAACTTAGTGCCGGCAATGCGGACCAAACTCCTGCTCTGCTTGAACAGAGACCGGATGGCCCCTAATAAAGGGCCCCAGACTCCGTATTCCAGGAGCACCCCCCACAGGGCACCACGAGGGACACAGTTGAATGCCTTCTCCAGGTCCACAAAACACATGTGGACCGGTTGGGCAAACTACCATGAACCCTCTAGTACCCTGCAGATAGTGTAGAGCTGGTCCAGTATTCTACGGCTGGGATGAAAACCACACTGCTCCTCCTGAAGCCGAGGTTCGACTATCGGCCGGACTCTCCTCTCCAATTCGCTGGCGTAGGCCTTACCAGGGAGGCTGAGGAGTGTGATCCCCCTATAGTTGGAACACACCCTCCGGTCACCCTTCTTATCAAGGGGGACCACCACCCCAGTCTGCCAGTCCAGAGGCACTGTCCCCGACCACCACGCAATGTTGAAGAGGCGTGTCAGCCATGACAGCCCCACAACATCCAGAGACTTGAGGTACTCAGGGTGGATCTCATCCACCCACGAAGCCCTGCCACCATGGAGCTTTTTAACCACCTCTGTGACTTCAGCCTGGGTGATGAAAGAGTCTAACCTCGAGTCCCCAGCCTCTGCTTCCACCAGGGAATGCGTGATGGCAGGATTGAGGAGATCCTCGAAGTACTCCTTCCACCGCCCAATAATGTCCCCAGTCCAGGTCAGCAGCTCCCCGCCCACACTGTAAACAGTGTTCATGAAGCACTTATTCCCCCTCCTGAGGCACCGGACCAACTGGTATTCCTTCACCATGGCCACACCGAACTCCTCCCAGGCCCAGGTTTTTCCCTCTGCCACAGCCCGGGGCATGGCACGCTTGGCCTCACGGTACCCGTCAGCTGCCTCAGGAGTCCCAAAAGCCAACCACAGCCGATAGGACTCCTTCAGCTTGACAGCGTCCATTACTGCCGGTTTCCACCACTGGGTTCGGGGATTGCCACACCGGAGACCTTACGCCCGCAGCTACGCGCAGCAGCATCGACAATAGATGGTCTACAAGGACTCTATGTCTTTAACATCCCCCGGAATCTGGTCAAAGCTCTCCCAGAGTTGGGAGTTGAAAACATCCCTGGCCGAGGGCTCTGCCAGACGTTCCTAGCAGACCCTCACTATGTGCTAGTCTGCCAAGTCTGTCCGACTTTCTCCTTTTCCAGCGGATTCACCAACAGGTGGTGACTAGTGGACAGCTCAGCCCCTCTCTTCACCCGAATCTCCAAAACATCCGGCCGAAGGTCTGACGACACGACAACAAAGTCGATCATCGACCTCCTGACTAGGGTGTCTTGATGCAAAGTGCACTGATGAACAGCTTATGTTTGAACATGGTGTTCATTATGGACAATCTGTGACTAGCACAGAAGTCCAATAACGAAATACAACTCGGATTCAGATTGGGGAGGCCATTCCTCCCGATCAAACCTCTCCAGGTGTCACTGTCATTTCCCACGTGGGCGTTGAAGTCCCCCAGCAGAATAATGGAGTCCCCGGGAGGGGCACTATCCAGCACCAATGACAGGGACGCCAAGAAGGACGGGTACTCCGCACTACCGCTTGGCCCATAGGCCGAAACGACAGTCAGAGGCCTGTCCCCAACCCGACAGCGCAGGGATGCGACCCTCTCATTCACTGGGGTAAACCCCAACACAAAACTGCTGAGCTGGGGGGCAACAAGCAAACCCACCCCAGCCCGCCGCCTCTCCCTGTGGGCCACTCCAGAGTAGAAGAGAGTCCAGCCCCTCTCGAGGAGATTTGTTCCAGAGCCCACGCTGTGCGTGGAGGCGAGCCCGACTATTTCTAGTCGATATCTCTCGACCTGCCGCACAAGCTCAGGCTACTTGATTTAACACTATACCACTATTTGATAGTTAGGATTAATTGGAATGTATGTATCTGACTTGAAATCTGTATGATTCGATTGAATTGAATATTTTTTGTTTTACCACCAGTGTTGATAAGCTACCTGATCAGCTGTGAATAATAAAGTTGAAAAGGCATGTTGCCAGTGTTAAACTAGCTGTTACATGGCCAATAACAAAAAAAAAGAAAAAAAAAAAGTGGTGATTTATTTTTAAACCTCTAGTCCATGTGTTTCTAGAGGGTGGAGGACTAGTTTTCACAATGGCCTAACAGGAACTATTTTCCTAGCTTTGTTGGTTCAGCAGCTGGTTTGAACTGGAAATGCATTTTCCTTTGGTAGTAATTAACTGGAACCCTATGCACCTTCTGAAATTGGTTGCAGTTATGCAAAGCATAGAAGCAGCATCGCACTGCCTAAAATCAGTTAAAATGTTACACAGGAAAGATCTCTACAGCAACCAAATTTGAACTATATTTGCTCTACAATTGGTGTTCCTGTGGACTTCAAAACTAGACGTCGGAAAAAGATGTCATCTGGTGTCACAGTCTGCACTTTCGGGGGACCAAAATTAGACGTGCAAAAATGACTTTGAAAGGACGTTCTGACTGACGTCTCTTTGCGCAGTGAGCAGCTTTTTCCACCTTAGGAATCATCACACCTGAGTGGTCAGGAATTAATGTGCTGATCTGACATTATATTTATTACCTTTTCAGTGAGAATGAAAGCGCCCCTTAGATGATTCACATGCATTGTATGCTTCTCATTGCTCAGACTGGTGCACATCTACATCTATTGGTGACAGAAACAGAGAAAGTTTTACAGTTTACATCCGACTGAGGTTGTTTCCATCATTTTATGAGGTGTGTTACATTATTGTATAAGGCTAAATGTGATTAATTTTCATCGCTCAGATTTAAACCATAAAAGCTCAAACTTATTAAAAAACCTCAAGTTTGATCCTTCAGGAATTAAATAAACTGAAAGGAGTCATATTTCAGCGTATTTAGGTAAGTGTTAGTTCTTTGTAGTTAGTTATTGTCGATTAAAAAAGTTTGTGTGGCTTCCGCATATTTTCATGGCAGATCAAAAGTTGCCATGGATTTCCTCACACTTTCACGCAACGTTCAGTTTTGTACATGCCAAGTTGTGCGTAAAACATTGCACTGCAAGGTTTTTGTGTGCAAGTACACTTCGTACATGAGGCCCCTGGCCATTAAAATTCTAAATCACCATTACACCTAATGCATTCAGTTGTTTAGAACCTTGTTTATCAAACACTGCATGAGCATCAATTTATGATTATTTTGTAGTTTTTGTTCTGGAGATGTAAGGATTATCCTGGATGCTATGAAAAGGAGAAATATATACTGTATCTGCACAAGGGCTTCTACATTTAGGCTGTGAAACTTTAAATGCTCTTTTCTAGTCACTCTGAAATATAAATAAATAATATTTATATAGCCTCATTTCACCACAACATATTTGTACAATAACAAATTAAACTACCATTGCTAACTATTTTCTTTACAAATATAATTAACTGCTAGACTGCTAAGAGAGCATCTGTAGTATAGGATTGACAAAAAATAAATAAAAAGAGCAAATAAGTTTGAATTTTCCACTTGCAAGGTAGAGTAAATACAATTTATTTTCACTTATGCAAGTACTACAATTGCATAAATAAATGATTCTAAAATTCTAAAAACCCTTGTATGACATTGTTGAAAACATGTATAACAATGTTAACTTCTAATACAAACAGTGGGACTTTTTATTAAACGAAACCATTTAGCCAGTCCTGAGAGAGAGGGTTCCTTTCAAAAGTCACCCTGACACTCTCTTCCATGTTAATCCATCCTGAACTACTGCTTCTTCTCACATGCCACTAATGTCCCCGCCGTTCCCCTCCATTTCTCCGCCGTGTTCATCCCGCCTTTCATCCCAGTGACCTCCTCTGCTCCGCCATCATTCACCGTATTAAGATCAATGTGTGGCCGCTGAGAGGCAGCGCCCGGAGGGCAGTGAGACGTTCCGCTTAACCTTCGGAAGTCGTTCGTTGTAACCTGTTCGCTCCCAGACGCCAGCTGACAAACCTGCAGACATCCTCACACATATACATACACACACACCAGGCTACAGTCATGTCTGTACATTCTGACACGCTTGACATGCTTTGTGCTTAAATATTTGATCACACAACACACACCCTAATCCACAGATATGAGCAGAGACGTTACACTAATCTTAGTCATGGGTGAGATTGCAAAGGCCATCATTCCTCACCTTATCTCTCCATCTTCCTATCCCAGAACCCTGTGTCACTTTTGACTCTTCCTCCAGTCTCATGCTTGCATTCACTTGCTTTCATTTTCTCCTCCTTCATCCTCCTCCTCCTCCTCTCAGGGCCCTGGTAATATTTGCCATAAATCATGTCTGTAAGACCCACATACACACTACGGCTGCCAGCTGTACCCTGCAGTGGCTTGTTTTTGCTGTTACCCATGCAATAACCAAGCAGGCAATGTCCAAGAACTCTGATCTGCACGAATGTGGTGGGCGAGGATGATTTAGCATGCGTCAAATGGCTGCTGAGTTTGTGCACAAACACAAACAAGAACAAAAAGGCCGCTAAGATAGTCATCACATCTTGTGTGACACCACTGAAGTTCCTCCAATAATAAGTTAGCACTATTCAAGCAGGCCACTGAGTCTGAGGCATTGAGATCTGTGTGATGAGATTCTCAGCTATGGGACGTGATCCGAGTGTAGATTGCTTTCCAAATCCAAACAGAAGATTTTTTAATCTTTTATTTTAAGATGTTCATTCCAGCCTGGCATTTAAGGAGGCAGAAAAGGAGTGCTGTTTAAAGTCATGCCAAGTTGAATAAAGAGGAGGTTAAACTATGAATTATAGGCTCGAACTGACTTGCAAAGCAATCAGTTGATAATGTTGGTGTGAATTTCTCTAACTGCCTGTCTGGAATTTTTCCTAACACATGGAGCCTATTTCTTTCATTTGAATTCATTGGTCCATCCATTGTTTGTACGCACTTATTCTGGGGTTGATGTCTGTCTCCATCTGTCATCAGGCGAGAGGCAGGGTACACCCTGGAACAGGTCACCAGTCCATCACAGAGCGACACACATACCAATTATGAATGTACACTCATAGCTAAGGATAATTTAAAGAGACCAATTAACTTAACTCTCATGTTTTTGAATTGTGGAAGTAAACTAAAGTACCCGGAGGAAACACAAGCATGCTTTGATAGAACATGCAAACTTCATACAGAAAGATCTCAGTTGGGGTTAAACCCAGGACCTCCTTGTTGCAAGGCAACAGCGCCAAGAACTGCCCCACCATGCAGCCTTGTAAAAAAGAAGCTATTTGCAGTTTTCTTATTTAGTAGGTTTCCATCATTTTTGGATTTGTGTCATAAGTGTGCTGGTGAACAAGAACAATGGTTCTGTTGTTTGGGGACACAATATTAAATACTTACTGACTTTTAGTTAGTCCCCTGACACAACAGTCTTAGAACTATTAAATTTCCTAAGTTTGTTTTTATCTCTTTTTACGTCCAACAGGGGAAACAAGAACCGTCTGACAGTGCTGAGAGACCGCACACATTAGAGCCACCCACACTGGCAGCTTAGGTGCATACAAGGAACAGGAAGGACAAAAGGGCTGCAAATTAGGAGAGGAGACTCTTCTATTGAGGTGAAATGAAATGAGTGCATGCAAAGAATGCCAAGGATTGCTGTGGCACAAGTGAGCAAAGAGGAGGGAAAACAAGATTAGGTACTGAGCTCTGGACGCTTTGGCACTTCACTGATTAAATAAACACTTCCCAACAATTGTTAATCTACCAATGGGGAACTTACTTTGGTGTGAGATCTCCTGACTAATAATCTGAGGACTGTGTTCAATACTACAGAAATGATTCTACAAGCTGTATTTACTGATAAAGCTGCACATAGAGCTGATGGAATGTAACAAGAAAAATGTGTGTATATATACAGGGGTTGGACAATGAAACTGAAACACCTGTCATTTTAGTGTGGGAGGTTTCATGGCTAAATTGGACCAGCCTGGTAGCCGATCTTCATTGATTGCACATTGCACCAGTAAGAGCAGAGTGTGAAGGTTCAATTAGCAGGGTAAGAGCACAGTTTTGCTCAAAATATTGAAATGCACACAACATTATGGGTGATATACCAGAGTTCAAAAGAGGACAAATTATTGGTGCACGTCTTGCTGGCGCATCTGTGACCAAGACAGCAAGTCTTTGTGATGTATCAAGAGCCACGGTATCCAGGGTAATGTCAGCATACCACCCCAAAAAGGACGAACCACATCCAACAGGATTAACTGTGGACACAAGAGGAAGCTGTCTGAAAGGGAATGTTCGGGGTGCTAACCCAGATTGTATCCAAAAAACATAAAAACCACGGCTGCCCTAATCATGGGCAGAATTAAATGTGACCTCAACTCTCCTGTTTCCCACCAGAACTGTCCGTCGGGAGCTCCACAGGGTCAATATACACGACTGGGCTGCTATAGCCAAACCTTTGGTCACTCATGCCAATGCCAAACGTGGGTTTCAATGGTGCAAGGAGCGCAAATCTTGGGCTGTGGACAATGTGAAACATGTATTGTTCTCTGATGAGTCCACCTTTACTGTTTTCCCCACATCCGTGAGAGTTACGGTGTGGAGAAGCCCCAAAGAAAGGTACCACCCAGACTGTTGCATGGCCAGAGTGAAGCATGGGGGTGGATCAGTGATGGTTTGGGCTGCCATATCATGGCATTCCTTTGGCCCAATACTTGTGCTAGATGGGCGCGTCACTGCCAAGGACTACCCAACCATTCTTGAGGACCATGTGCATCCAATGGTTCAAACATTGTATCCTGAAGGCGGTGCCGTGTATCAGGATGACGATGCACCAATACACACAGCAAGACTGGTGAAAGATTGGTTTGATGAACATGAAAGTGAAGTTGAACATCTCCCATGGCCTCCAGAGTCACCAGATCTAAATATTATTGAGCCTCTTTGGCGTGTTTTGGAGGAGCGAGTCAGGAAACGTTTTCCTCCACCAGTATCACGTAGTGACCTGGCCACTATCCTGCAAGAAGAATGGCTTAAAATCCCTCTGACCACTGTGCAGGACTTGTATATGTCATTCCCAAGACGAATTGACTCTGTATTGGCCGCAAAAGGAGGCCCTACACCATACTAATAAATTATTGTGGTCTAAAACCAGGTGTTTCAGTTTCATTGTCCAACCCCTGTATATTATAGCCATAGCTGCCCTGGGGCAGACTGAAGAAGTGAGGCTGCTATACAATCGGTCCTACCGAGTCCTCTGACCACCATCAGCAGGGAAGTCGGGTGAAGTGTCGTGTTGAAGTCGTGTTGAAGTGATGAATGATTTATCACCTCAAATGTTACATACACAATCATTATTAACAATAACTGTATCTAAAATTTGCAGTAAAAAGCAGGTAAAGCCATTTTAGTCGGTTTCATTTCAGTTTGAATTGAACTGAGAAAATATTTACTTTTAACCCTAACGTGGTTATGCTCATTTTTTTTCATCCAAAATGGCCGTTTGGTACTTCCTGTAACATCATCTCAGCCTGTTAGTGAGTCTGCAGCTGCTGCTTGTGCTCCAATCTCTTGACTGTTAATTGCTGCTCCGCTGAAACTCAGCTTTTTGTTTGTATTTGTTTCCACAATTATTCATTATGTTCGTTACTTTATTCCTGTGCCTAACATAGCTGGGGCGTGTTGTTGAAGTCCAACAAAACTGTTTGATTTACCTAAAGATAAGTAGAATGTTTGAATGAGCCAAATTGTTTTGTCATGTTTATAAAAATTGGAAATAATGTTTACCTTAATTTCAGAACTAAACTTTGATGTGTACCTTACCAATACTTTAAGTAGAATGTCTTTGATTTAAGAAAACATTCTCTTTTGCTGTATTTATTGCTATAAATATAAATAAATGCTTTTAACTGAATAAAAGGTTTGTTCAAAGTAAATTGACTGAAATGTAATAAAAGTGCTGAAAATGGCAGAGAATAATTGAAATATCATTTGCTGAATGTTTATGGCTATTGCCCACGAAGCATTTTTTGTGATTTAGAGTTAAAAGAAAATATTTTCAAATTATTGTTATAATGAAAATGGGAAAAAAATAACAAAATAACATCTAACATTCCTAGTGGTCTGTACTAAATCTTTTAACACCTGCCTCGGAATGTTTTGCTTTTTCTTGCAAAAAGTTTCTTAATATAATTTTTACCTTTGAACATCTCTGACAAAAGCATTTATGTTTATCTTATCATGACTTAACCATTATGATTCTTCTTCATGTATTGACCATGACTGCTTGTGTATGGACTGACCCCGACTAAGTGTTATCCTGGACAGTTTAAATTTAAAGAGCAGTGGCCTTACATAAGAGCAGTTTAGAAACAAGCCTTTGGTTTGAGATAATTAACTGATGTCGGTACCAGATGCTCCAGCTACGGGGCATGTGACAAGATTAAGTTATGCTATTACTGGTGCTTGGTCATTCCATAGACAAAAGAAGGCCGTGAGGCTGACACACCACTGCCCATCAGAAACATCTCTCAATATGTATGGCCATAGTCCCAGAAATAACCTCTGCATCTATAATACAGATTTTCCTTTTCTTCCTTTAACAGCCCCATCTTACCGACCTTACTGTCTGCTTCAATCACATCACATTATGTAGCCTTTCTCAGCTGTAGTCCACAGCATCCAGTAGTGCTTAAGCTTGTGACATGATGCCTGCAGCTGGAGGACGAAATGCACCGCTCGGTTATGGACATGTACGTACGTCTAGCTGTAATTGTAAGAGCTTTGCGCAGGCTCGTTTTCCCCTCTGGCTAACCTTAACGCTCACCTTCTGCTGTATGCTGCATTATCTGGAAAGTCCACAATAAAACATAGTGATTTGTTGTTGTAGCCATCTGGGGTTCAGGTCAGGAGAGTAGCCTGGGGAAAAACATGCAGACCTGTGTGATTAATGTTGTTTTGTAATCTGTTTAGGTCATGTCTGAAGGTGGAAAATTAAAGACATAGACTACGACACAGACTGCTTTAAACTATAACCTTTAAATATTTGCTGCATTTTTGCAGCTTCAAAATTTAGGATAAATTGAAAGTGAAATTGTTGAGCTTCATCTTGAGAGTGAAAGTGCCTCCAGTGGATTGTAGGGGGTTAACATTTGGGCTCCAATTGCATATTTATATAGTTCTTAGGTCCAAAACTAAAACCACACCTTTTATGGCTTGTTGGTTCCACTTCTGTCCAAAACTGTTGAAACATCTTGGAGCGTACTGCATCCAGTCCAATTCATCTGTGAATTATAGACCAACTTTTTCAGTTTGTGTAAAAGGGTAAAAATCCACCACAAAGTAAAATCAAATCTGTGATTAAGAATGCATAGTTATATAAAACCTTTTCCATGTGGGTTTTGCATCAGTAGTTCCCAAAGTTATGGTTGGGACCCCACTGTGGGTTCTGAACAGCAGAGTGGGTGGTCATTCCTGAAAAATAAAATTAGACTATTAGATACAACTTGCTAGTACTACCATCAGTATCAGTAACTGTAACAGTATTACCATCAGAACTGCTTCAGTTGCTGCTTCAGAGATTCCACTAGATGTTAGACACTTTCCTCAGAGATTTCGGTTCAGATGGACATGATAGCATCATGCATTTGCTTCAGATTTCTCAGTTGAACATCCATGATGACTGAGATCTGGCAGCTGAGGTGACCACTGGAGTACAGTGAACTCAGTCTTGTGTTCAAGAAACCAGTTTAAGATTATCTAAAGTTTGTGTCAAAGTGCTTTATCCTGCTGGAAATATCCATCAAAACATGCTATTATGTGATGCAAAAGGGATCATGGTCAGCAAAATACTCAGGTAATCTGTCGAGTTTAAACAATGCTCAGCTGGTATTCAGGGGCCAAAGTGTGCCAATAAAATTTCCCCAATCCTCCACCATCAGCCCCAAACTGTTGGTTCCATTCTTTTAAGTTGTTTACATCAAATTCTGACCCTACCGTCTGAATGTCACAGCTGGAATTGAGACTCATTTAATTGTCCAGTTTTAAGTGTGAATTGTAGCATCTGCTCTTAGCTGGCAGGAGTGGTACACCATATGATCTTCTGCTTTAAGGTGCAACATTGTGCACATTCGTAGACTGTTTTCTGCATACTTTGGTTGGAATGAGTAGTCGTTTTAGCAGCTGTTGCCTTTCTATTGTCCCGAAGCAGCCTGCCTATTCTCTGAATTCTGACATCAACAGGGCATAATCACACAAAACAAATGCTGCTAGCAGGATAATTTCTCCTTTTTACACTGTCCTCTGTAAACCAAAGAATTGGTTGTTCATGGTAGATCAGCAGCTTTAGAAATTTTCAAACCAGCTTGTTGGCACCAACAACCATGGCCAGGTCAAAGTCAATTAAATCCCCTTTCTTTCTCACATCTAGATGCCTAAATGTATCAAGTTGCTGCCATGTGATTGACTATTTAGGTTAAATTAATAATAGAATAAATTATGTATGCTTTTCCAACATAATATTCAGAATTAACCTCTTGCCGATACATTTTTGCAAATGCACCTGAAACCACCTGAAAGTCAATGTGTTGTACAAATGGCTGTTGAATCATATTGAGCACATAGCAGGGATCGTTTTAAAACACTTTTCCATTATCTAGACATGTGAGTTAAATTTCTATGTACCTACTATAATTGCTACATTCAAATAAAAAAATTAAAAAACCTTCATACCATAAATTCTTTTTCTGCCGCCAACACATATAACCTTTTCATATAAGACCAATAAACTTCCAGAATAGGTCAAGGTGGATCAATAAAGCTGTTTCAGCAAACTCATTCACACTTAATTCTTCAGATCTGCTATTTTGCACACCCTCGTTTTGGAAAAGACACGAAGAAATGTATATGCGATCACTCTGGCTGTCAAAGAAGGAAATAGAATTGCTGCATGTAAGCTCAGGTTCAATGTATCGATGGTGAGACGTTGGAGAAGGCAGTATGAAGAACTGACTCACTGCAAATAACAACAAAAGCAAGAAAAGCAAATGGCGCGAACTTGAAAACGTTCTTGAAGACTGGGTAAACACACAGAGTGCTGAGGTGTTTCCGCCGTGCAGATCTGACTGATAGCTAAAACATTCACCACCAAGAAGAATATTGAAGATTTTAGAGTTGGACCATCTTGGTGTTTCAGATTTAAGCAACGAAAAGGCCTGTCCATTAGGGCACGGACGAATATGTGCCATTCAACCCCCACCCAATTTCAGGGTAAAAATTCCAATCTTCAGCCCTCTCATTCAAACAAAGGCCTCCTTGAACTGCCACCTTGACGTGGTGGATGGTTTGAGTGCTCGAATTATCCTAGAGGCTATGTTGTCTGAGGCTTAAATACCCCTGGTAGGGTCTACCATGGCAAACAGGCTCTAGGTGATGGGTCAGACAAAGAACGGTTCAAGAACCCCTCATGATGACTATTAAATCGAGGCACGTGACGCGCCCGGTACGGCGAGGCAGGCCTGGGGTTGGGACTAGTCGGAGAGCGGCTGTTGGCTGGGTTGCTCCTAGCGGGACCCGGCCGGGCCAAGTCCGAATGAGAGAGGCGGGGCCATCCCCCAGTTGGCCCACCACCAGCAGGGGGAACCGTGAGGGACCGGTGCTAAGAGGATTGGGCGGCGGACGAAGGTGGAGACCTCGGCGGCCCGATCCCCGGTTGCTTAGGCTGGCTCTAGGGACGTGGAATGTCACCTCGCTGGGGGGGAAGGAGCCTGAGCTTGTGTGGGAGGTCAAGAGATATCGACTAGAAATAGTCGGGCTCGCCTCCATGCACAGCGTGGGCTCTGGAACCCATCTCCTTGAGAGGGGGTGGACTCTCTTCTACTCTGAAGTGGCCCTTGGGGAGAGGCGGTGGGCTGGGGTGGGTTTGCTTGTTGCCCCCCAGCTCAGCCGCCTCGTGCTGGGGTTTACCCCAGTAGGTAAGAGGGTCGCATCCCTGCACCTTCGGGTTGGGGACAGGCCTCTGACTGTCGTTTCGGCCTACGGGCCGAGCGGTAGTGCGGAGTACCCGGCCTTCTTGGTATCCCTGTCGGGGGTGCTGGATAGCGCCCCTCCCGGGGGTGCTGGATAGCGCCCCTCCCGGGGACTCCATTATTCTGCTGGGGGACTTCAATGCCTACGTGGGAAATGACAGTGACACCTGGAGAGGCGTGATCGGGAGGAATGGCCTCCCCGATCTGAATCCGAGTGGTGTTTTGTTATTGGACTTCTGTGCTAGTCACGGATTGTCCATAATGAACACCATGTTCAAACATAAGGGTGTCCATCAGTGCACTTGGCACCAGGACACCCTAGGCAGGAGGTCAATGATCAACTTTGCTGTCGTATCATAAGACCTTCGGCCGGATGTTTTGGACACTCGGGGAAGAGAGGGGCTGAGCTGTCCACTGATCACGACCTGGTGGTGAGTTGGATCCGCTGGAGGAGGAGAAAGCCGGACAGACTTGGCAGGCCCAAGCACATAGTGAGGGTCTGCTGGGAACGTTTGGCGGAGCCCTTGACCAGGGATGTATTCAACTCCCACCTCCAGGCTTTGACCAGATTCCGGGGGATGTTGGAGACATAGAGTCCGAGTGGACCATGTTCTCCACATCTATTGTCGATGCTGCTACCCGTAGATGCGGCCATAAGGTCTGCGGTGGCAGTCCCAGAACCCAGTGGTGGACACCGGCAGTAAGGGACGCTGTTATGTTGAAGAAGGAGTCCTATCTTCTGTCGTTGGCTTGTGGGACTCCTGAGGCGGCTGACGGGTACCGTGAGGCCAAGCGTACCGCGGCCTGGGCAGTGGCAGAGGCACAAACTCGGGCCTGGGAGGAGTTCGGTGAGGCCATGGAGAAGGACTACCGGTTGGCCTCAACCGGTAGTCCCCTCAGAGGGGGTGGAAGGGGGTGGGAGGCTGCTGACTTTGACTGGGGACATTATTGAGCGGTGGAAGGAGTACTTCGAGGATCTCCTCAATCCTGCCATCACGCATTCCCTGGTTTAAACAGAGGCTGGGGACTCGGGGTTGGACTCATTCATCACTCAGGCTGAAGTCACCGAGGTGGTTAAAAAGCTCAGTGGTGGCAGGGCTTCGGGGGTGGATGAGATCCACCCTGAGTACCTCAAGTCTCTGGATGTTTTGGATGTTGTGTCATGGTTGACACGCCTCTTCAACATTGCATGGCGTTTGGGGACAGTGCCTCTGGACTGGCAGACTGGGGAGGTGGTCACCCTTCATAAGAAGGGTGACCGGAGGGTGTGTTCCAACTACAGGGGGATTACACTCCTCAGCCTCCCTGGTAAGGCCTACACCAGGGTATTGGAGAGGAGAGTCCAGCCGATAGTCGAACCTCGGCTTCAGGAGGAGCAGTGTGGTTTTCGTCCCGGCCGTGGAACACTGGACCAGCTCTATACCCTCTACAGGGTACTCGAGGGTTCATTGGAGTTTGCCCAACTGGTCCACATGTGTTTTGTGGACCTGGAGAAAGCATTCGACTGTGTCCCTCGTGATCCCCTGTGGGGGGTGCTCCAGGAGTATGGAATTGGGGGCCCTTTACTAGGGGCCATCCGGTCTCTGTACAAGCGGATCAGGAGTTTGGTTCGCATTGCCGGCACTAAGTCAGACCTGTTCCCAGTGCATGTTGGACTCCGGCAGGGCTGACCTTTGTCACCGGTCCTGTTCATAATTTTTATGGACAGGATTTCTAGGCGCAGCCAAGGGCCGGAGGGGGTCTGGTTTGGGGACCAGAGGATTTTGTCTCTTCTGTTTGCAGATGACGTGCTCCTGCTGGCCCCCTCGAACCAAGACCTACAGCATGCGCTGAGGCGGTTTGCAGCCGAGCGTGAAGCGGCTGGGATGAGGATCAACTCCTCCAAGTCCGAGGTCATGGTTCTCAACCGGAAAAGGGTGGCTTGTCCTCTTCAGGTTAGAGGGGAGTTCCTGCCTCAAGTGGAGGGGTTTAAGTATCTCGTGGTCACGAGTGAGGGAACAATGGAGCGGGAGATCGACAGACGGATTAGTGCGGCTGCCGCAGTAATGGGGGCACTGTGCTGGTCCGTTGTGGTGAAGAGAGGGCTGAGCCGAAAAGCGAAGCTCTTGATTTACCGGTCGGTCTACGTTCCTACCCTCACCTATGGCCATGAACTTTGGGCCATGACCGAAAGAACGAGATCCTGGATACAAGCAGCTGAAATGATCTTCCTCTATAGGGTGGCCGGGCACTCCCTTAGAGATAGGGTGAGGAGCTCGGCCATACGGGAGGGGCTCGGAGTAGAGCTGCTGCTCCTCCACATCGAGAGGAGCCAGTTGAGGTGGCTCGGGCATCTATACCGGATGCCTCCTGGATGCCTTCCTCGGGAGGTGTTCCAGACACGTACCACCGGGAGGAGGCCCAGGGCACTGCCCAGGACACGCTGGAGGGACTATGTCTCTGCTGGCCTGGAAACGCCTTGGGCTCCCCCCGGTGGAGCTGGAGGAGGTGTCTGGGGAGAGGGTCGTCTCGGCGTCTCTGTTGAGTCTGCTGCCCCTGCGACCCAGTCCCGGATAAAGCGGAAGACGACGAGTACGAGTACCTTTGACATTTAACCTAGCTCTTACTAGGACTGTTAACAAAAAAGGTGAATTGTGCGTCACGCTGAAAACAACTGGCCATGAGAGAACGCATTCCACTTGTGTTCTGAGCTGCACAGCATCCGGACTAAAAGTTCTACCCATGGTGATTTTAAATCAGGTTACAATGGCAAAAGAAAAACTCCCGAAACGAATCACCGTGAAAGCCAACAAGAAAGGGTGGATGATAGAAAGACAAATTAAGGAATGGCTGAATGAATGCTACGGAAGGCAACTGGTAGGTTTTTTTTTTTTATAGACAAAAAGCATTGCTTATTTTGGACAGCTTGAGGGGCCATATAACAGATTCCGTGAAAGCAACCATCAAGACGACAAATTCAATTCCAGCTGTGATTACTGGGAGCACAACAGTGTATTTGCAGCCCCTCGACATCAGTGTGAACTGTGCATTTAAAGTGTCACTCTGAGTTCAGTGGAAAGCTTGGATGATGAGCTGCGAGAAATCATTTACAAGAGGTGGCCTGTATGCGAAGAGCAACTTTTTCTCAAGTCTGCCAGAGGATCCTGACAGCGTGGAGCAGTGTCAAAAAATCCACCATCACCAACAGGTTTCGAAAGGCTGGACAGCTGCATGATGTGGAGGACAGTGAAAGCTCGGGGGCGAATTTGCCTCGGGAGGAAAGTGACATTGAGAGTGTAAATGAAAAGAGTGCAACAAAGCAATTTTGAGGCTGTTCAATTCCGACACTGAAGAAGAGGACTTCCTCAGCATGGTCAGAGGTTAGAGGCTAATGATCTTTAATCAACTTGTTTATATTGTACATAGCCCATTAGTCTTCGTTATTCTTTAATTCTGCTTGATAGTTTAGTTGGATTGTTTTAGCATAGTAAAGAGCTTGTTGATTGAAATATGTTTGACTTTGAGTTCACTTATTTTTGTTAATAAATTCTTGTATTTTATGAAATTGTGTGAATTCATCCCATGTGTGTGCAGAGTTTATGCTGTTCAATAATGTCAGAGCTTGGCTCACACCTTTCTATTTTGTCCTAATACCATCGCCTTACTGGGCTGGTATTCACAGGACAACCCTTAATAGACCGAAATATTATTTGATAAAATATTAAAATATTAACATTAAATATTACATAATGTTGTCAGATTAATAATCACAACACTAGGCAACCTGTCACTTGAATTATCAGGTCATCATCCAGTTGTTATGGCTGATACGTGTAGTGCTGCACCCACTTATGTGTCCTGACAATAGTATGAAGATTTTAATCTTTGCTCCTGGTCTATCTCATTCCAGCTGTAATTATCATCCTTGCAATCCTTATCACAGGAAGCCATTATAGAGCCGTGTTTACAGCTGGGATGTATTCCCCTTGCTAAGCTGGTCCTCTACAACCTGAGGCAAATGTTTGGCTGTCTCAGTGTCTGTCTCATAATTGTCTTTTTCTTTTTCAAAACCAGTGCACTAACTACAGTGGAGGAGAACAAGTATTTGGTACACTGCCGATTTTACAGGTTTTCCTACCTGCAAAACATGTAGAAGTCTTTAATTTTTATCACAGCTACTCTTCAACTGTGAGTGGCGGAATCTAAGAGAAAAATCCAGAAAATCACATTGTGTGATTTTCAAGTAATTATTTAGCATTTTATTGCATGGCATAGGTATTTGTTTATCTACAACCAGTAAGAATTACAGGCCTGTTAGTTCTTCTTTAAGAAGACCTCTGTTCTCCATTCATTAACTGTATTAACTGCGCCTGTTTGAACTTATCTGTATAAAAGACACCTGTCCACACACTCAATCAAACAAAGTCCAACCTCTCCACAATGGCCAAGACCAGAGAGCTGTGGAAGAAGTTCAAAATGATGGCCAATCTCCCTCAGTCTGGGGCTCCATGCAAGATCTCACCTCGTGGGGCGTTAATGATCATGAGGAAGGTGAGGGATCAGCCCAGAACTACACCGCAGGACCCAGTCAATGACCTGAAGAGAGCTGGGACCACAGTCTCAAAGAAGACTATTAGTTACACACTACGCCGCCATGGATTAAAATCCTGCAGCGCACGCAAGGTCCCCCTGCTCAAGCCAGCGCAGATCCAGGCCTGTCTGAAGTTTCTCATCCGTTTCTCATCTGGATGATCCAAAGGAGGAAAGGGAGATTGTCATGTAGTCTAGTGAGACAAAAATAGAGCTTTTTGGTCTAAACTCCTCTCACCGTGTTTGGAGGAGGAAGAAGGATGAGTACAACCCCAAGAACACCATCTCTACCATGAAGCATGGAGGTGGAAACATCATTCTTTGGGGATGCTTTTCTGCAAAGGGTACAGGACAACTGCACCGTATTGATGGGAGGATGGATGGTGCCATGTATCGGGAGATCTTAGCCAACAACCTTCTTCCCTCATTAAGGGTATTGAAGATGGGTCGTGGCTTGGTCTTCCAGCATGACAATGACCCGAAGCACACAGCCAGGGCAACTAAGGAGTGACTCCGTAAGAAGCATCTCAAGGTCCTGGAGTGGCCTAGCCAGTCTCCAGATCTGAACCCAATCAAAAGTCTTTGGAGGGAACTGAAAGTCCGTCAAACACAATGTGATTTTCTGGATTTTTGTTGTAGATTCCGTCACTCACAGTTGAAGAGTACCTATGATAAAAATGAAAGACTTCTACATGCTTTGCAAGTGGGAAAACCTGCAAAATCGACAGTGTATCAAATACTTGTTCTCCACACTGTATTTGGTTCATGTCAATATCTTATTCTAAGGCCACAATTACACAGAACATTGAAAAAAATGGGCATTGTGGTTAGAAAGACCTTACAATTTTTATCATACAAGTCTTAAAAAGGTCTCAAAAAGTCTCAAATTTAATTTACAGAATGCCAAAGACAGGGCTGTGCAAATCCAGTCTTGGAGAGCTACTATTCTGAAACTTTTAGATATATTCCTTCTCCAACACACTGATTACATGATTGCTTGCTTCAAAATTCTCACCAGTTACAAAATACTTGTCAGACATTACACAATGAAAAAGTTCTTACCAGATGGCATGTTGAAGACAAAAGCTGCATCAACTCCCAAACCTGGCCTGCAAGAATAGAATAATGTCATTTCTGTCTTATGGGAGACAGTATATGCAGGCCTTGAAACTTGCAGAAACCCTGAGAGAAGAAGAAGCTTCATAAATATCTTTGCTAACGCCTCTCTTGACCCTCAACTTTATGTGGAAACAGTTGCATGGTAGTGTGCAGCTAGGCTAAAGCATGAATAAGAAAGTGAAGGGCATGCATGCATCAGAAGAAAACCAGACACAACACAGTGCACAGACACACACCTTGTTATCCACCACATTTCACAATGCTCTAACAAAATCCCAGGCTTATTAACCCTCCTGTGTGCACTTCCTGCCTCTCGCTGCAGGGGATTGTGGGTGTTGTATTGAAATATCGACTCCTGACATTCCCTCAGGTCCAGCCTGCACTGGCTCCTTGTCAAAAGTATTAAATGTCACACACCACATTTGAGCTCTCACGCGCACACACACACAGACACACGTGCGTGCGCAGAGAAGAGACAGACGCCGACACAAAGATCCTCACTGTTAACCACAATCAGATGCACGTACGGAAAAAGAAGCGCACACAGGTGCACTCATTCAGATGAACAGCCAGACTAGCGCCAGCACTAGCACACACACCCTCACACAAATACACAGTGATGGACATGCCCTCATTAATGCAAATAATAAACAGTGTGACCAGCCGAAGCCGCTCCGGGATCTTTGCCACAGTTTAGAATGACCAAACTGTACCCAGCCTTCCTCTGTCTGTATGCATGGATGTGTGTATGCACTCAACTATTGGGTGGGGGAAAGTGTAAAAACCCACAATAAAAATGAGGCCCTTTCCCTGAGTGTTTTTTAAAAAAGGGCCTTTTAAATCTAAACCCCTTTTTTTAAAGGGGGGGGGGGGGAAGGGAAAGAACTCCAATACCCGGGGGCCCTTTTCTGCTATAACTGCCTATTGATTTAGTTCCCCCTTGGGAAAAACAAGTGGGCTGACGCACCCACAGGCTACACAAACCTCACTTGAGGGGGCCCTTTTCATTCAAAAGGGGTGGGAGCGCGGGGCCGGGGGAGAGAAAACACGCTCCCCGTGAATGAAAAGTGGCTAATTAGGAAAAAAAATTAAACTGGGGGGAATTTCCATGAAAGGAATTCCAAAAAGAGCTTCAGCAAAAGGAAACCGGGGGAGGAAAATAAAAATTGTAAAAAGTTTGTTAGTAATCTCATCTTCCCTCCGTCGTGCTCCCTCTCTTTGGCAGCGGGGGATAATTTCTGCCCGAACATTTTTGAGGGAATTTAGGCTTTTAAAAGAAAAACCCGGGAAAGTGGAAAGGGTTTTTAGGAGAAAAAGAGGGTGGAGAGATGCCTTTTGGGTGCACTTTTAAATGGAGTTTTAGTTTTTGATGTTTTTGGCAAAGATGGACTGAAATGACCCTTTTTCCCTCCTTGTAATCAACAAACTTCCCCTTCCTCAAATTCCTCCCCATCAGTGTGCACCATGGGTGATGAAATTGTTTTCAGAGCCAGCGAAAGGCTTGCAATCTGTGTGTAAATGGGAAGAAAACAAAGTCAAAATCTGGATGTAAACCATCTGAGCAGATGTATTCAGTCACATGAACTTTTTGTAATATACAGGTGTTGGACAATGAAACTGAAACAACTGTCATTTTAGTGTGGGAGGTTTCATGGCTAAGTTGGACCAGCCTGGTAGCCAAATCCTTCATTATTGCACATTGGGACCAGTTTTGGGGGGGAGTGTGAAGGGGTTTAATTAGAAAAGGGGGGAGCACAGTTTTTCCCCAAAATATTAAATGCACACAAAATTTTGGGTGACATACCAGGTTTCAAAAGGGGGGACAAATTGTTGGTGGGGACGTGCTTCATCTTTTGGGGCCAAGGGCGCAAGTTTTTGTATGTATCCCAAGGGGCCAAAGGGGATCCAGGGTAATGTCCCGCAAAACCCACCAAGAAGGACGAAACCCCCCCTCCAACAGGGTAACTGTGGGCGCAAGAGGAACTGTCTGGGAAAGGGAAAGTTTTGGGGGGGTTTTAAACCCCGGGTTGTATCCAAAAACCTTTTAAAAAAACGGCTGCCCAAATCCGGGCCAAATTAAATGTGCACCTCAACTCTCCGTTTTCCCAAAAAAAAAAAAAAAAAAAAAAAAAAAACTGTCCGTCGGGAGGGGTCCAAAGGGGATTCCCAAAATCACGGCCCCGGGGGGCTGGGCATAGAAAGCCTTTTTGGGCACTCTGGGCCAATTCCAAACGTCGGGGTTTCAATGGGCAAGGAGGGGCAAATCTTGGGGTGTGGGGGAAAGGGGAAAAAAATGTATTTGGGTTTTCCCCGATTAGTCCACCTTTACTGTTTTTTCCCCCCATCCGGGAAGTTGGGGGTGTGGAGAAGGGGCCCCAAAAAAGGCGTAACCACCCAGACTGTTTGGGGATCCGGGGAGAGTGAAGGGTTTGGGGGGGGGATCAGTATGGTTTGGGGTGCCATATCATGGGGGATTCCCTTGGGGCCCAATACTTGTGCTAGATGGGCGGGGTTCCCCTGCCCCAAAGGACTTTTCCGGGAACCATTCTTAAAGGGCCATGTGGGCCAATCCAATGGTTCAAACATTGTATCCTGAAGGGGGCCCAAAAAAAAAAAAAAAAAAAAAAGGGGGGGGGGGGGGGGGTTTTTTTGGGGTTTTGGTTTTTTTTGGGGGGGGGGGGGGGGGGGGGGGGCGGGGGGGGAAAAAATTTTTTCCGGACAAAGACAATGCACCAAAAACACCCCAAGAAAACTGGTGAAAGTATTGGTTTGTTTAACATGAAAAATGAAGTTGAACTCTCCCTTGGCCCGCACATCACCAATCTTTAAAAATTATTTGACCATTTGGGTGTTTTTGGAGGAGTGAGGGCAGGGGAAACGTTTTTTCCCCGGCCCCTATCACGTTTGTGACCCTTTGGGGGCACTATCCTGGGGATAGAAGAATTGGGGGGGGGGGGGGGGGGGGTTAAAATCCCTCTGACCACTGTGGGCAGGACTTGTATATGTCAAATTTCCCAAGACGAATTTTACATGTATTGGCCCCAAAAGGAGGCCCTTTCACCCATACCCAAAAAATTTTTTGTGGTTTTAAAAAACCAGGTGTTTCAGTTTCATTGTCCAACCCCCCTGTAGGGTTTTTATATAGGGGAAGTGGATGGGAAAAGAGGCAAAAACAAGGTTGAGGCTTTAAAACCCCTGAGGGCAGGGATGCTAGTAATATTGAAAATTTGGACTCCCTTGTGACAGGCGGTGCTTTTTCGCAAATATTTGGACATCCCTATTTTTTTTCACATTTCAGTTAAAAACAAAAGAAATTTATTTTTTATAATAAATTAAAAAACCTAAAATTGGGGAAAATACATTTTCAAAATAAAATTGTGATGTTAACAAAAAATGGGAATTGTTAGGTGGGGAAAAAATGAGGCAAACCCCCACATGTTTTCGGGAAATTTAAAATTTTGGGTTTAAATAACACAGGCGTACACATCAGTTACACATGAAGAGCCATTGTAGCTTTAAGGTTTTTAATGTGGGATTTTTTAAAAAACATTAAAATGCAGACATTTTTGGGGGGTTTTTGAACATCCCCGGGCCGGTCGGCAGCAATCGTTTTTTTAAAAATTTTAAAAAAATTTTTTTTTTAAAAACAAAAACCTTAACTGGCCCTATTGGCGTAAAGCAGTAAAGGGCAGTCAAGGGGACAGGTTAAAAGTTTCTCCCGCCAATGGTCCTGAGTTGTGGTATGACCCAAACTGGCCCGGGGCTTTCCCCATCGGGGGCTTGGGTCCCCCCCTTTCCCCCCTCTTGGTTCAGCCACAGGAATGGACTAAAATTACTCAGAAAACAAAAAGGATTAAATTAAAAAATACACACATAGCAGGGTAAACATGTGCACACCTTTTATTATGCAGTGCCATTTTATGTAAATAAACGACTTTCAAATCAAAACCAATTCTTTTTTTAATCATAAAAATTTGGGCCCTTAAAATTTAAAAAGAAGGGGAAAATAGAAGTGTAGTGAAATTTTTGTAATGCTCAAAAAAAAAGTAGCGATGTGATGCTGGATAGAAAAAACGCTAACGTGGGGGACTGTTACTGCAGCCATCAGGACACAGTTTACTTTTTTCACAAAGGGGGAAAAAATTTTTGGACCAAAACCTTTTCCCGGGGAGTGGCAACGGATTTTTTGGGGGGCAGAATTGTGCTGATTGAGAAGAAAAAAGCATGGGGAAGAAGGGAAAAAAAGTCCCTTTTTGGGGGTTTCAAATTTCCCACCCTTTTGGGGTTCGAATGTAGGCTTTTTGCCTGGCCCCCCTTTACTAAATTTTAAGGAGCTTTCCCTGAGACATTTTTTCAAACTCTTTCGTCTTCAGATTCGGGCTCTCACTTTATTTCTCTTCTTCTTCTACTTTAATGTGCTGCTCTTACATCACAACATATGGTACGCTGGGAATGGCATGCATTCACTGCAAGCGAACCACTCCAGGGCCTGGATAAACCGTGCTGAAACCAGCAGTTGTAACCCTTGCCAGGGTACGGTTTTCTGGTCCATTTCAGGGTCCAGGATGGGTTCACACTGGCATGATCAGTTCCAGAAACTGGATTCTGAAACTGTAAAAAGTGTTCCAAAGATTTGGTGTGAAAGCACTGTTAGTCTGGTGTGCTCCTGACTGTTGAGGTGAGAGGGAATGCCATTGTGAGATCCAAAGAGCTTTCTGAGGCCTTCAAGAAGAAGATCATAGCAACTTATAAGTCTGTTAAGGGATTTAAAGAGGCCTCAAAAGAATTTTAAATCAGCCCTTCCACTGTACAGAAAATTGTCTACTAGTTGAAGACATTAAAAACAATGGCCAACATGCCCAGCTCTGACTGTCCAAGAAAGTTTAATCTCAAAGCAGAATGCAGGATTTTAATAGAAGTCTCCAAGAAGCCTACAGCAGCCCTCTGCAACTGATAATGTGAACAGCCATGCCTGTATGCACAACTTCAACCTTAATTGAATGTGTGAAGGGGGAAAATCTTTGGCTTTTAACAAAAACATGAAGGCCAGACTAAAGTTTGACAGAGTACAAAGACATTGTCTGTCCTTCTGTAATAACATTCCTAGGACAGATGACATGTTTGGCACAAATCAAATGCAGCATTCCAGGAAAATAACGTCATACCAGCTGTTAAGCCTGGGAGTTTCATGTATTTCATGTCTCTTACCTTTTTTGTGTTCCTTCCTTAGGAATCCTCAAGTCCTGGTTTCATGCTCTTGCAATCTTCAGCTATCAAAGTCCTCAGTGTTGGATCCTGCCTCAGCCCAAGGATTCTCAAGTCCTGATTCCATGCTCTTGCAACCTTCAGCTCTGGCTCAAAGTCCTCAGTGTTGGATCCCGCTTCAGCCTAAGTATTCAAACCTCAGAAGAATCCAAGTTTGGTTCAATCTCCAGCTGACAGCTAAGTCCCAATTTCTCCAGACAAGCGAACCCTGCTCACCCTCCACCAACTAATCACCAAAGACTCACCAGGTAAATTCATCTCCAATTTATTAATACGAATATCCATTGTCTATACGCACCTAAGCCTCTGCAGAAAGTACTCACCGTCATCCTGGACTATTCACCAGTGCCGCAGCAGCGTCTGTTCAGTCCTCCCATGCTTCGTATCATTCCTCCACACCACCCCCTTCTCATCAATGACAGTAAGCTCAAGTCTCATTTAATTCTCAGGAAGAGCAGTGTGGTTTTCGTCCTGGCTGTGTAACACTGGACCAGCTCTACACCCTCAGCAGGGTCCTGGAGGGTGCATAGGAGTTCACCCAACCAGTCTACATGTGCTTTGTGGACTTGGAGAAGGCGTTCGACTGTGTCCCTCGGGGAATCCTGTGGGGGGTACTCCGGGAGTATGGGGTACCAGGCCCTTTGATACGGGCTGTTAGGTCCCTGTATGACTGTTGTCAGAGCTTGGTCCGCATTGCCGGCAGTAAGTCGGACTTGTTTCCGGTGAGGGTTGGACTCCGACAAGGTTGCCCTTTGTCACCGATTATGTTCATAACTTTTATGGACAGAATTTCTGGGCGTAGCCAAGGTGTTGAGGGGATCCGGTTTGGTGGCCGTGGGATTGCGTCTCTGCTTTTTGCGGATGATGTGGTCCTATTGGCTTCATCAGCTCGTGATCTACAGCTCTCACGGGAGCAGTTTGCAGCCGAGTGTGAAGCGGCTGGGATGAGAATCAGTGCCTCCAAGTCCGAGGCCATGGTCTTGTGCTGGAAAAGGGTAGAGTGCCTTCTCCGGGTCAGGGGGGAGGTCCTGCCTCAAGTGGAGGAGTTCAAGTATCTTGGGGTCTTGTTCACGAATGAGGGAAAAATGGAGTGGGAGATCGATAGACTGCTTGGTGCTGCGTCAGCAGTGATGCGAGCGCTGTACCGGTCTGTCGTGGTGAAGAGAGAGCTGAGTCAAAAAGCGAAGCTCTCGATTTACTGATCGATCTACGTTCCTACCCTCATCTATGGTCATGAGCTTTGGGTCATGACCGAAAGAACGAGACTGAAATGTGTTTCCTCCGCAGTGTGTCTGGGCTCTCCCTTAGAGATAGGATGAGAAGCTCGGTCATCCGGGAGGGATTAAGAGTAGAGACGCTGCTTCTCCACATCGAGAGGAGCCAGTTGAGATGGCTCGGGCATCTGGTTAGGATGCCTCCTGGACGCCTCCCTGGTAAGGTGTTCCCAGGCATGTCCCACCGGGAGGATGCCCAGAGGAAGACCCAGGACACGCTGGAGGAACTATGTTTGTCGTCCCCCGGACGAGCTGGCCCAAGTGGCTGGGGAGATGGGAGTCTGGGTCTCTCTGCATAGGCTGCTGCCCCCGCGACCCGACCCCGGATAAGTGGAAGACAATGGATGGATGGATTTTCATAATATTTCATAATATTAAAATTCAGCATTTTACTATGATTGCCTTCTTGTATAATGAAGTTTAGTTTGTTAAAATGGCCAAAACACACCAGAGAACAAAAGTTGGAGAAAACCAAACTCAACAGAGGAGCAGAACCTGCTGGTGGAGGAAAAGAGAGAGTTGAAAGGTAGATTTGGTGCTAGAATCACTGTGGGAACAAACAGGTATTCCCCAGCAGATCAATGCGTCGTTCCCTCTGCTTTTAGCACCAGCCTGGAATGTGTGCTGCTCTGGTTCCTGCTGCATTCAGAAGCTAGAGAGGAGATAGCAGCACACTACAGAACTTCTCCACAGACCAAAAGTTTGGACACACCTTCTCATTCAAAGAGTTGTCCTTATTTTCATGACTGTGAATATTATAGCTTCACACTGAAGGCATCAAAACTATGAATTAACACATGTGGAATTATATACTGAACAAAAAAGTGTGAAACAACTGAAAATATGTCTTATATTCGAGGTTCTTCTAAGTAGCCACCTTTTTCTTTGATTACTGCTACACACACTCTTGGCATTCTGTTGATGAGCTTCAAGAGCTAGTCACCGGAAATGGTTTTCCAACTGTCTTGAAGGAGTTCCCAGAGATGCTTAGGACTTGTTGGCCCTTTTACCTTCACTCTGCGGTCCATCTCACCCCAAACCATCTCGATTGGGTTCAGGTCCGGTGACTGTGGAGGCCAGGTCATCTGGCGCAGCACCCCATCACCCTCCTTCGTGGTCAAATAGCCCTTACACAGCCTGGAGGTGTGTTTGGGGTTATTGTCCTATTGAAAAATAAATGATGGTCCAACTAAACGCAAACCGGATGAAATAGCATGCAATAGCTGCAAGATGCTGTGGTAGCCATGCTGGTTCAATATGCCTTCAATTTTGAATAAATCCCCAACAGTGTCACCAGCAAAGCACCCCCACACCATCACACCTCCTCCTCCATGCTTCACAGTGGGAACCAGGCATGTAGAGTCCATCCGTTCACCTCTTCTGCACCGCACAAAGACATGGTGGTTGGAACCAAAGATCTCAAACTTGGACTCATCAGACCAAAGCACAGATTTCCACTGGTCTAATGTCCATTCCTTGTGTTCTTTAGCCCAAACAAGTCTCTTTCTGCTTGTTGCCTGTCTCAGCAGTGGTTTCCTAGCAGCTATTTTACCATGAAGGCCTGATTCACACAGTCTCCTCTTAACAGTTTTCTAGAGATGGTTCTTGCTGTTAGAACTCTGTGTGGCATTGACCTGTTCTCTAATCTGAGCTGCTGTTAACCTGCGATTTCTGAGGCTGGTGACTCGGATGAACTTATCATCCGCAGCAGAGGTGACTCTTGGCCTTCCTTTCCTGGGGCGGTCCTCATGTGAGCCAGTTTCTTTGTAGCGCTTGATGGTTTTTGTGACTACACTTGGGGACACTTTCAAAGTTTTCCCAATTGTTCGGACAGACTGGCCTTCATTTCTTAAAGTAATGATGGCCACTTGTTTTTCTTTACTTAGCTGCATTTTTTTTTGCCATAATACAAATTCTAACATTCTATTTAGTAGGACTATCAGCTGTGTACTGTATCCACCTCCTGCACAACACAACTGATGGTCCCAACCCCATTTATAAGGCTTGAAATCCCACTTATTAAACCTGACAGGGCACACCTGTGAAGTGAAAACCATTTCAGGTGACTACCTCTTGAAGCTCGTCAACAGAATGCCAAGAGTGTGCGTAGCAGTAATCAAAGCAAAAGGTGGCTACTTTGAAGAACCTAGAATATAAGACATATTTTCAGTTGTTTCACACTTTTTTGTTCAGTATATAATTCCACATGTGTTAATTCATAGTTTTGATGCCTTCATTGTGAAGCTACAATATTCATAGTCATGAAAATAAAGACAACTTTTTGAATGAGAAGGTGTGTCCAAACTTTTGGTCTGTACTGTATATATACACTCACCGGCCACTTTATTAGGTACCGCTTGCTTGTACCAGGTTGGACCCCCTTTTGCCTTCATAACTGCCTTAATCCTTCCTGGCATAGATTCAACAAGGTACTGGAAACATTCCTCAGAGAGTTTGGTTCATATTGACATGATAGCATCACACAGATGCTGCAGATGTTGGCTGCACATCCCAAAGGTGCTCTATTGGATTGAGATCTGGTGACTGTGGATTCCATTTGAGTCCAGTGAACTCATTGTCATGTTCAAGAAACCAGTCTGAGATGATTCGTGCTTTATGACATGGCGTTTATTCTGCTGGAAGTAACCATCAGAAGATGGGTACACTGTGGTCATAAAGGGATAGACATGGTCAGCAACAATACTCAGGTAGGCTGTGGCGTTGACACGATGCTCAATTGGTACTAAGGAACCCAAAGTGCGCCAAGAAAATATCCCCCACACCATTACACCACCACCACCAGCCTGAGCGATTGATACAAGGCAGGATGGATCCATGCTTTCATGTTGTCAATGCAAAATTCTGACCCTACCATCCGAATGTCGCAGCACAAATCGAGACTCATCAGATCAGGCAATGTTTTTCCAATCTTCTATTGTCCAATTTTGGTGAGCCTGTGCTAATTGTAGCCTCAGTTTCCTGTTCTTAGCTGACAGGAGTGGCACCTGGTGTGGTCTTCTGCTGCTGTAGCCCATCTGCCTCAAGGTTCGACGTGTTGTGCATTCAGAGATGCTCTTCTGCATGCCTTGGTTGTAACGAGTGGTTATTTGAGTTACTGTTGCCTTTCTATCAGCTCGAAACAGTAACCAGTCTGGCCATTCTCCTCTGACCTCTGGCATCAACAAGGCATTTGCTCCCAAAGAACTGGATATTTTCTCTTTATCAGACCATTCTCTATAAACCCTACAGATGGTAGTGCGTGAAAATCCCTGTAGATCAGCAGTTTCTGAAATACTCAGTCCAGCCCATCTGGCACCAACAAGCCACGTTCAAAGTCACTTAAATCACCTTTCTTCCCCATTCTGAAGCTCTGTTTGAATTGCAGCAGATCGTCTTGACCATGTCTACATCCCTAAATGCATTACGTTGCTGCCATGTGATTGGCTGATTAGAAATTTGTGTTAACGAGCAGTTGGACAGGTGTACCTAATAAAGTGGCCGGTGAGTGTGTGTGTGTGTGTGTGTGTGTGTATATATATATATATATATATATATATATATATATATATATATATATATGTATATATATATCTGTTTTAGAGGTTTTATTTTAATTTCATTTATTTATAAAAGCAATATACAGTCTGTAAATATTTAAATAACTCTACTATATTGTTTCTAAATTTGTTTACTTTTTATTCATGGTTATTTATTATTGTTTCTATTATTTATTTATCCTTCCTAATATGACCTTACTAGAGGTGCACCTTTAACCTGTGCTGCCACTGAAACTCTTTAATTTCCCTGTAGGGGGATGATAAAGTTAATCTTATCTCTATATCAATAGTTGTATAATTGTTATAGAAGTTTATGTGCTCATTTATTCGACTATGAATGGGGTGGATCCCTGCACAATAGAGATGTTAGCGTTTTATTACTTCGCTGTTAGTCATTGTACGGACAATATTTCTCTGTCTTTCCACTATCTTCTCTGCTTAAGACATTCTTAGGCTCACTAAAAGTCCTCCTCACTACTCTTAACATTTGTTTATGTTAGGAGCTCTCATAAGGCCCAAGATGCTTTGTAAAAAACGTTTATGTTACCGAGGTAATATACAAAGAAAAATCTTCGAGAAATTCTCCAATTTTTCTTAAAATGACATTACTAGGATCTATTTTTAGCCCAGATAATGATATCATTGACCCCCTCTGGGGTGACCTGAAACAGGCTGTATATAGAATAAACCTCTCAAACTTCTGAGATGTGGGAGAGATGGCTGAAAGAAGCATCTCACTGAAGTTATTTCACCCAAAGGTTGTGACACTAGCTATTAGCAGATTGGGTGTCCTAATGTTTACATCAGATAGAAAATACATTTTTGTTGATATATTTTGTTCAGTAAGTTAAACAAGGTTAATTATTGGTATATAACTGTAATTACATAAATTTCTTTTTTAGATATGAATAAAAAAAGATTAGACATCAATATGTGACCATTTCTGGACTGAGTGTTTATTGGAGTGTCCTAACTTCTTCTTTCATCTGTAGATGAACAAAGTTGAAGCTGGAGGAAGCACAAATCACAACACACCTGCATAATGAAGGTGTGGTTAAGGCTAAGACCACTACAGCCATTGGTTGTTGCACAGCCATTTAAACTTTGATGCAAATTTTATTAATTCACACCCTGACAGATGGTGGAGCATGCACATGGAGATGTGCATGCCCTTTAAGGGTTCCTTACTGGTTCTACAAAAAACACATCTAAGAATTGGTTGGATGTTGGTTTCCATTAAGGTTCTTAAAGACTCTGGTAAAAGTGGATTTTTCTGTAGCCCAGCCCAGAGTTGGTGCCTAGACAGTTCTAGGGTCAATGGTTTGGCGGTTGGAAAAGAACGCCAAAACAAAGCTAAAGATGGTTAAAAGGGGAAGAGACAACAGTGGTGTATGAAGACTATCACAAAATGCATCCGTATTTCTTTTTATGAAACAACCCACACCACCAGCATTTTTTCTAACCAGTTCTATTCACGCTTCTGGTAAAACTATCCAGTAATTTCCTTGGCACACTTCAGGAAAACGTACTTAAAGTGTGTTAAAGGCGGAAATTGATGTGACTCACCACAGCCAAAAGGTGGTAGCAAGAAAGAATAGGGTTGATATAAGGTTGCAGTCATTTTTGTAGTTGTGAAAAAGAAAGCACTGTTGCTAAGGAAGCACTAGCCCTGGTGCAGCACTGAAACCAGTTTGGTGGAAGTATTCTTGTGTGCAGTGCAGCTTGAGGGCTACAATAAATTACCATGATTTTATGTTGCAATGCACCACAGCCAGCTTTAATGAGGGTAAGCCGACCTTTAGTTTTAAATACAAGCAGGTGCTGTCAACATGAGGACGGCGTCATGTAAATATGCAAAACTTTCAGAGGCTGGGCAGCTAGGAATTTCAACATTGGCTCCACATGGAAACTGTGTTTTAGGATCCCTGAAATTAAAATTTTCAGACAGAGGTTCCAGAGTGAAACAGTTTTGACTTAAAAATGTGACAGTTTGGAGCTCCATCACAGTCCATCACAGGGCAACGCAGAGACACATGGGACAAACAACCATGAACACACATTCTCATACCTAAGGGCAATTTAGAGAGACCAATTAACCTGACAGTCATGTTTTTGGTTAGTGGGAGGAAGTCAGAGTAACCAGAGATTTGAACCCAGCACCTTCTTGCTGAAAGGCAACAGTGGAACCAAGCATGCAGCTCCAGATGAAAAACATTTCTATAAATAATGCCATGTTTACAATTTGATTTCCTGATATGTTAAATTATTATGGAAAAACAAGGCAAGGCTTAAATCTGCTTCTACTGTATATTCATCGTCATTCTCTCACTGCTTCTGTTTGACCACATTTCCCTCTCTAAAAACATTTACTCATTTTCTTTATCACTTTTTATACTTTCTTCTTTAGGCAGGATTTTCTCTTCTTTAAAAACCTAAATCATTACTTAATATTTTTAGTATCATTTGAGACTTAACTCAGTATTAGATGCCATGCTCTTGTGAGCGTTTCTTATCGACCCCTGAACGGGAAGAAACAAGGCTGTTGAATCATCCTCATTAGACTGCAGTTTCACCCTCTATAGAGTAATCAGGTGCTCTTTAGAGGTGGTTTTGTATCTTTGTTCAGCTATGTAAGCAATAGGAACTACGAATAAGGAGGTATTCATGCCACGGCACACTCGGACTACTTAACACCGCTAATCATTGAAAAGTGTTTTTATACAGTTCTCCTACTTTAATTAGCAAGTAGGATATTTAGATTAGATCTGTTTAAAATGGCCCTCTTGTGATCACAGTATGTTAACAGTGTGACACATTGTGACATCATGAAGATGTTGTGGAATAGTAAATTGTTACCATGTGGTGAATTTAACGAAGAAAAAAAAAAGATGGACATTTATTAATACAGTGGGGACACAAACTTTAGAATGCCTTTGTGCTCCACCAGTCATCACAGAAAAATCAGACTTCTGATAACTCCAAGCCAAAATCATTGAGACCACTTTTAAAATACAAGAACCAGAGCAGTATCCAGCTGGAAGGCCAGATTCTACACTTACCCAGCCAACTGTGTTGCTTCCATCTCGTGTTTCACTGGATAAATCCACAATGGCTGCTATAAATTAGTTAGTAACCAAGCCCTGATGGTGAGCTTTGGACATACAGTATAACAATGATATCCACATCATATGGACCACACAGAACTTTCCCTGATCGGTGTGATTACAAACTCCACAGATGTGTGAAGAGGGCTTTTCTCACAGTTGTTCTGTAAGTTCTTTTGAAACTGCATACTTAATCTTCTAAACAAACAGCAGAAAGAGAAATAATAATAAGAAAAAATTAAGATAAAATCTTAAAACCTATGTTCCTCTAGAAATAAAAAAAAAACTACTTGGTAACTGTTGGTTTTATTAAATATGTCAAACAACATACAGGTATTTCTTTGCAGGGGGGGGGGTCTTTTACCATTTTCTATAGACTGCAGGAGGAAGCCAGAGTACTCAGAGAGAGCCCATGCATGCACGGTGAAAACAGGCAAACTTCATGAAGATAGACTCTCAGTCGGGAGTTGAACCCAGGACCTTCTTGCTGCAAGGCAAATGTGCTGCCAACTGCGTCACCGCACAGCCTGTAAAACTAATTTCTCCACAGAAAATTGGTCTAAAAAGAAAGCTGTGGTTCTACCCTTCTATTGTATTTTGACAAAAAGAATTCATTGGAAAACATTAGTTTTACGAAAGTGGAATCATGTATCTTAAACATGTCAATTTTATACTTCACAAGAAACTCAAGTGCAGAACACCTTGGAAATCTTCTCAGCCCACTGCAGTATACATCGGTCCAGATAATGTGTCAAGGTCAAACTGCCAAACCTCCAAACAAAGGGCTGTCAGTTTCTCTTTTTCAACAGAGGTTATTTATCCCTTATTTAAATTTATCTGGAAAATTTACACTTTTTACTCATCACTTGAGTTTCATAATCCTCATTTTAGTAGTTTAACTCGGTGGACCACTGGGGATTTAAAACATGGCAGTGCCACAAATGCCAAAACCACTAAAGTCAGTCTATCTCTGTTTCCTCTTAAAATGTTCTTATGCCTGAACGTTAGCCCACATATATTTTATTTACTTAAGAACAGACCTGGCCTGATCACCTGCATGAAGGTATACCAAGGATTTACTGAGAATCGATCAATGCAGCAATTCCCCTCCACCACCTTGTAGTGTGCACTGCCAATCAGCTGGCAAAAGGGCAAGAACACTTTAGTCACAGTGTTGAAACTTAAGGAGCATCACTTTAATGCAGTCTTGAAACTATAGGAAGAAGGCATTTTCCACTGCCCAATAATCACATATACTTGATAAACAGATTTGAGCTTTTATTCAATGTAAATGTTGCATTTTATATTTTTACTAATATTATTGTAATACCCAATATGTTCTTGCAGAAGCAGGAATAATTGTTGCACTCCTGTTTTGCACTACTAATTCATTGAAAACATGTTACCCTTTTTTTATTTTTTTGTATAAATACTATGACTCTGTAAAACTGTGGTACTTATACTTAAGGTTTCAATAATGGGAGTATCTCATATTTAGCTAAGCCTAATTAAGAACATTTTCTTTTACCTTCAGCACATTAAGATGCATTTCAAATGGGTCTTAATAATACTAATAAAATCATTTTTAGCTCATTTTATCAGGTTCACTCTGGTGAATAAGCTCCAAAATCATATGCTTCCACACCAAGTTAACAAGACCCTGGCATAAATAGAAGAGCATTTCTGGCCAAAAGGAATAAAAGATGTTGCCTTTCATGTTGATGCCATCATAGCTTATTAATTATGTGTAGAACTTGCTGCATCATTATCTCATCTCTTCCACTGTATAACCTTTTGGATACTCTGGGCGCCCACCTGAGAGGATGAAAGAGACGAAGGTCCAAGGATGAAAAACGAAATGGGAAATTAGTGTGAAGCAAGAAAAACAATTTATGAATGAATTACTTAATCGTGAGTGAGTCAGACTGTAACCAATAGAGCTTTTTTTTTGCTTCCACAAAAGCTACTGTGTTTACTTAGGAGGGGAACAGGCTGAGACACGGAGTACTGGAAGGAAAAACTCAGTCTTTTTTTATCGCTGTTCTTAACAAGAACGTACCTACTTCATTCAGAGGTGTGGCACACAGAGTACAGCAACCCGGAACAGATATTAGGAGAGACAGTTTCCTGAAAAACTAAAACAACAGAAGCTGATCAGTACCTGAACAGTTATAGTGTTCAGTCACCTTGTTCAATGGTGAATGGTCTGGAACTTTTGAAGTGAGGTGAGCAGGAAGATGTCATTTTAGAGTAAGTTTCTAGAAAACTTCCAGAAGGCTAACAGCTAATCACATTATGGAGGGCCAAAAGTGACAAAATTAAATAAATAAAAATATCATGAAATAAATAAAT
Source organism: Crenichthys baileyi (assembly GCA_036173005.1). NCBI lineage: Eukaryota > Metazoa > Chordata > Actinopteri > Cyprinodontiformes > Goodeidae > Crenichthys > Crenichthys baileyi. The sequence continues at coordinate 210,457 of JAHHUM010001576.1, forward strand.
ATGAATGTCTCATGAAATAAATAAATGTACCATTTATTTAAGAAATATATCATAAAATAATGTTACATACCATTACAATTTGAAATATACAATTAAATAATTTTAAGTCCCATTAGGTAATTAAATATAACTTTTAAATGATTAAATCATTAAATGTCTTTATTCATTGCATTAATTGAAAAATTAATATGATTATTTCACTCTGTATTTATGTGTTTGATGGCTCCCTGCAGCAGTGTCTTCATGAAATAAGTTAAACTGTCAACTTGATCCATCAAACTCAGTGGGTGGGTTTAGGGCGGCTCATCAACAGAGTCTGATGTCTGATTGGCTGCTTCACACAGCAAATCAAGACAGCTTCCAAGTTTGCCATTACTCTGAGTTTAATGTCTTCCCTGGAAGGTGTGAAAATAACTCCAATAACTTCAAGACATTTTTCCAATTTTTTACCACGATCTATTGGTCAGCAGCCCCAGTCTCTATATCCCTAGCTTGGCCTAAAATGTCCATTTCACATAAGAGTTCATTGAGGTCAAACTGCCATAGGATCAAGGATCAGTGTTAGCCTCGCCCACTGAGTTTGATTTAAATTATTTCAGGGTAATAGTGCTGCACAGGAGCATCAAATAAATAAATACAGAGTTAAATAATTATAGTTATTTATTTTTAAATGTTATTTAAAAAATGACACTTATTTAGTTTAATAATTTAAAAGGTATATTTCATTATTCAATGGGACATTTATTAATTTAATTGTGCATTTCATAATTTAATAGTATATTTATTTATTTAATGACATATTCATTAAATAAATAGTACATTTAATCATTTAATTTATTTATTTTATTTAACATTTATTTGTTTAATTTTGTCCCCTCCATATTAGGCAGCTTAACTGAAAATGTTTCTATCCATGAGATCCTACTCACATACACGCTCCCACACCTTCACTAGAGGGTGTGTGAGGTTGGTCACTATTTTCTCAGCTGAACAATTTAGTATAACCAATTAAATTGCCTTAAGGTGCATTCCGACCGAACGCAAATGATGCGACAGGAGCGAGTGATTTACATGTTAACCCTTTGTAAAGGCGCGTTCAGGAGCAAAGCGAGGCAAAGGACGCGATGAAGGCGGCGCGATTAGGGCGAATAGAGCGAAGCGATCCCCGCGATGCAAGCACAGTGAATTTCGCTGGAGCTGAAAAATCGGAATTTTTCTCTTATTTCGGGTCATGTCTATAGCCATCTTTTCAGCACAAAAGTTTTGAAACTCAGAGCAGTTGTACTTCTATGTTCTTGTAGGAAATTATATTTTATTCAGTATTTAATTCTGAGATGCATATATCAGCAAGCCTGATTTCTGTTGTTACTTAATTATTTAGGCCGCTACCATGCTTCATTCTGTTCATATGTTTAGGCACAAAAATCTTTATCATATTTAGAAGATGTGGACAGTACAATTAGGTTGTTTATCTATTTAGCTGAGATTTATTTACTCACTGAAGATAAATGGGCAGGCGTTCTGCAGCAGGGATGCAGCGCCTGTAGTTGCGTCCCGGAGACTGATTCGTCCCCCAACGTGGGGCAGCAGGTCCTCAGACTGGGTCCTGGATAGACGGAAGTACAGCTGAAAGCGACCGTGATCCAGTCGCTGCTACTGGAGCAGGTGGTGGTACTGTCCAAACCTGTTCCGTCTCTGGTGAACCCAGGGACGTCGACGCCAGCAGCGTTGTTCGGCTTTCCATAAATAAAGCACTGTTACTCGCTCCATGTTGAGTTGAAACCGGCAAGCAGTAGATAGAAGCTCCTACCATTTGATGACGCGGGGAATGAGTGGAGTGTTGTCGCCCCTTGGCCACACAAATTACTGGCAAAATGTCAGGCGAGCGACAGCATGTGAATGAGGCGAAAAATTTGCTAAAATCACGGTTAGTCTATGCACCCTTATGTCTGCTGGCTGTATCAGCTGATTATGACTCCTGTGAAAAGCACAGAAATTTACAATCTTTACTGCTTTTGCAATTGAAGAGCTACATGGATTAATGTGTGCTTATTCCATTTCACATGCCATGCTAGCACTTTGCATAAAGTGTGCCATGATATAAGATGTTTTAATGGACTTTTACTATAGAGAAAGGACGAAGATATTCTTTAAGCACAATTACATTCCTGCAAGTACTTGCAGATGAGGATGGGATTGAAACCCATGCATGCAAAACTTGGGTTAGCAGTCCTTCACCATTTGGTTTGAGCTGCTTTAGAACAAATCATGTTAAAAGAACAGAGCTTGTGTTGTGTTTGCTGAGTGGAACAAACGAGAGCTTAGCATGTAGGAGGAAGTGTGATCAATGTCCACATTCTTCACCAGACAGGTGGTTTAGCAAACTGACTAACCAAATACTGATGGAAATGACAGAATAAAAAATAAATTGGGGTGTCAGCTTTTGCTACTTTCATGCAGGTTTTATGGGGTTTTATAAATATCCGGCCAATGTACTTTAAGGAAACTACCACAATCTACTGGACTTAGATCAGTTCTCCATATGTCACTAACATTGAGTCTTAACAGGATTTTTCTTCTCTTTTTAGGATTTTTTGTAAATGAAATGTCCAAATTATTTATTATACTGATGCCAGACAAAACCAGCTGTTGAGGATTATTTGGTATTTTTTTCCTTTTCAAGTTATCACTATAGATTTTTAGCCTAATTTAGCAGTTATAAATGAGTTTTGTGTTGGCAAGTAGATTTTTATAGTATATGTTTTCATAAAAGCCTTATGCATTTCTTGCTTGCAAGAGAAACAGTCTGTTGATAAATATTTTAATCAGAACTTTGACACCTTAGGTGTCTCTTCAGGTTTGTTATTGACCCTGATTCTGGACTCAGCTTTGCAGCCTATTCATTGAATCCAAATGCTCCTTTCCGGTTTTTGTTCATTTCTTCACTTTTATCCGATGTGCTAACTTTCAAATCCAACTCCCATCCCTCTGTCTCCGTCTACCTGATCTGATCCTGGGCCATATGGTGTGCTCATAAAAGTACAGGGTTTTCCCTGCCTGCTGGATTCTAAGTACAGATCAGCAGGAACTCCAGTTGCCAAATTCAACAAATTACATTGGACATGTTTTTTTTTCTATAAATTAACATTTTGACAGTCACAGATTGTGTTTTTTGGACTTGTTCGGAAAGTATTTTTGCTTATTGAGGCATACTCTGTTCATTAACTGAATACGCCTAATTCGTCAGGTTGCAGCATCCATGGCAGCAGCCATCAGCAGGATGGCAAACCCAGTCATGACCCGCCCCACTCTGAGTGGGACTTGGAAGAAATGCCGAGTTCCTTCCATTCCATCTAAACCATGTAAACACGGCTAATAATGCAAATCAATAAACTGATTTATGTGACTGATATGGAAATAAAGCTATGCTCACCATGCTAGGACTGAAGTGGGCACAATACGGAAAAAACTGTGAGAAAAACTGAGAAAAGGAGGTCGCTTATACTTTGGTTATTACAAATAACATTAGTGGTGCAGCTGATGCTGAGATTGATGACTCCTCCTCCCCCACCATCACAAAATTGATCAGATTCAAAGAGGACACTAACTGATGCCTGCAAATTACATGACAAGCAGTGTCCAGGGACAGGGAGCAGTGGGTAATTAGTGGTGAATGTGTTATGCTGAGCTAAAATAAAAAAAATATTCAATACCATCACTTCAGCAAACTGCACCATAACCAAACTCACTTTGGTTATGGTGTCAGTGGGCAGGTGCTGATTTCACAGCAGCTCATAGCTTGGAATATCGTAATACTTGATGCTTTTGTATAGTTTTTCAAACAGGCATTCAACAACATACAATAAATTCTGTCACCAAATATTCCTGCTATCTAAACATCAGCTCTGTTTGGAGAAAAGATTGGGGAATGTTTTAGAAACATTTTGTGTGTTATTGATTGCTGCGGACACTGCAGCTCTTAATTTGAAGTGAGTGTCAGGGCGCGCATTTCAAAGAAGATATTACTGATAAAAATATTAAAAACTTGTGTATTATACTTGTGTATTGTGCACCGGGGGGGCGTTTTTTTGAAGGGTCGATTCTTTTGGGATTGTTTTTATAGATCTGGTTACTTATTTATTTCACAAGCTCTGGCAACACTGGCAGGAAGAGGATTGTTATTCTCTACTGATAAAGTTCAGTTATTTGATACCAGAGATTAAAAAAAATTATTTGAAAAACTGTGTACAAGTGGCTTCATAGATCTCTGCTCCGATTTGACAGAGAGTAACGACCCGGGATGCCGCTGCGCTAAACATAAATCAGTTAGCAACAAGGTTATATAACAATGGGCTTTTCTCCTAAAAATGAAGGATAATCTTTGAAAATCCAACACATTAACAGATACACGTTATTTTTTTCTACCATGGTATCTACTCAGTTTCCAGATCTGATATTGCACATTTTCACTGCAGAGTCACACTGATTCACAAAACAGGATAATCCGCAAACACCTTAGGGCCCAAAGATACTGAGAAGACCCAAAGTCATTTAGCTCACTGGGGGG